>CM052437.1:5870599-5882533 GCA_028533085.1 Varecia variegata
CTTATGGTAACATGGGAGATACCGAGGGGTGAGGCCGGGCGGCACGGGACTGGCTCTGGCCCCTGGGCCTGCTCTCCTGCCCTCATCTTCTCAGACCAGAGGCTTCAGGTTGGGCGTGTCCAGCGTGAGGTGCATCTTGGCCAGTGGGAAAGTGGGACCCGATGCCCTGCAGCTGCCTCTGGGCCCTGCACTGGGGGTTTCAAGCCATCTCTGACTCTCTTGCCGGAGGTTGAGTGGGGAACTGGGAATTAGGGCAGGCCCCGTTCTCAGCTCCACTCCCACGGTTGCCTGTGGACCCCTTCCCTCAACAGAACAGCTGAGCCCCTGCCCTCTAGGAACACTGGCTGGAGGCTGGGTGCCTACACGCAGGGCCCAGCCAGACCATTAGGGGCTTTGGCACCCCGGGAGGAGGTGGGAAGGATCCTGGGGCCCTCCACGGTGCAGCCAGCCTGTGAGATGTAGACACGAGCCTCCTGGGGACCCCACTGCCCTCCCTCCTGACGGCACTGGCTCCTCCAGGCCCCCCGGGAACAGGCCGGGCAGACCCAGGGCAGGGGCAGGGCCTCTGATGCCAGCTTCTGGGTCGTTCTGCCATATAGAAGGACCTGCCTCCTCCAGTGCCCACAGGTGAGAACTCCCTCAGCTCCCACCAGCCCACCCACCCTGGCCTGCATCCTCACGCCCCCACTGTGCTCTTCAGGCACCTGTCCCTTCAGCCAGCCCGCTTCCCTCCCCGGGCCTCTGACTGTGGACACAGCCACACCTGAGCTTCTCCCACCTCCCCCTCACCCCGTGCCCGACTCCTGCTCCCCGGCTTCAGTGGCACTGTCCCATGCAGCGGCCTGCCCCCTTAAATACTGATGTCCCCAGAGACAAGCTCAGACACCCCCAGGTCTCAAATGCCACCTGCACCCCAGTGACTTCAAGTCTGGCTCTTTCCAGACCTCCTCTCCCAACCCCGCCCAGGCTCGAGACCCGTGAGTCCATGTCCAGCAATTCAGCGAGCGCCTCACCTCTCTCCTGCACCTTCACCGCGAGGGAGTCGGCCTTCCGTGGGCCTGGCTCAGGGTCTCGCACCGCCAGCCAGGGACCTCAGGCCCCCCCATGGCCACACACCCCCTACTCCCCACCCCTGACTATTGGCCCCAGTCCTGTCACCCCCCAGTCACTCTTGGATCTGGCCTTCTCTCCAGCTGCCCTAGTTCAGGCCCGTGCTTGTCGGCCCCTGGCGGCCTGCAGAGTAACCTCGCGTGTGCAGAACCGCCCTGCCAGCCACGCTGTCTCCGGCACGAGATCGGCTCCTGGGCAGCCCTGTAGTCCCCCGCAGCCTGGCCCGGCCTCTGTGCCCATCTCTGCTCCCTTTGTCCTGTCAACACCAAATTCCTGCCTCTCGACGCCACCTCTGTGCACAGGCTGTCCCCTCTACCTGGCACGCCCTTCCTGCCTCACTGGCCTGCCTGGAGAGCTCCTCTCTGCTCCTCAAATCCCCGCCTCTCACAGCTCCGCACGGCCAGGGGGACACTGTCTCCCATGTCCCCTGTCCCCGGTCTTCTCTGCACCGAGACATCAGCCCAGCCTGGGGTCCCCTCCCTCACTACTTCAGGGCCCCCACCAAGAGGCAGGGTGTCTGCCCAGGCTCCATGTCCCCCAGCCCTGGGCACGGACCCATACCCAGGGGCAAGCCATGACTGGTGGCCCAGAGTCTCGGCAGTGACAGAAATGGGGGTCCCGAGAGGGAACCAGGGGTCGGCAGCAGGGAGAATTCCCCCTTCACAATTAGGAGCCTGAGAACTTGGTCAAACCTGCCCAGGGCGGCCGTTAGCGTCCGGATTAATTAGTGAACTCTGTAAAGTACTTTGAACATGAAACGCACTACATAAATGCTAAGTATTATTATTAAAAAGTAAGAAGCTCTCTAATATGCCAGGCTGGAGAGCCCCAGGCTAGTCTAAATAAAATGAACGAATGCAGAAAATTAAGCAATTAAAAGGTGATATTTCAGGATTTGCAAAAAGCCGAAAGTACCAAATGGCGGCATTTTGTGTGGCTTTTGTGCACACCTCCCCCCGCCGGCCTCCACCTCGGCCTCCCCTGTCCGAGGTCTGGTGCACAGGACAGCAGGCAGACCTTGAAGTCACCCGTGTCAGGGCCGCGGCCTGGGGTCTGGGGGAGCACGCGATCGGGAGGGCCCGGGTGTGGGGACAGCTGCTGGGCTCGGAGGTGACAGGCTGGTCGGAGCCTCTGCACTACTGCGTGGCTGCCCCCGAGCCCGTTTCTCCGTGTGCAGAATTGTGGGTGTGTGCGGCTCTGGACGTCACATGGCTCTGTCCCCACCTACTTGCCACTGGGTTCCAGACCAGGGCAGAGGCAGATGGTGGAAAGAGGGGTGTCAGGAGGGGCCGGGCTTCAATCCTGCCTCCATCCTTACCAGCTAGGTGACCCCGCGCAGGACACGTGCTCCCGCTGAGCCTCAGTTCTTCCTCTGCCACGTGGGGATGCGAACGTCCCCCTGCAGAAGGGTTGTGACTGGGAAATGGAGATTAGATACAGAGCACATGGACTCTGTTCTCCGCAGTCCATGTACGAGGGTTTGTTTGTCCCGTCCTGGGGCTAGGACAAGGCACCTGCCCTTGTAACAAAAGTCTTGGATGGGGGACTGTTTGGGCCACTGGTTTCTGAGGACATCCCGTCTAATTTGGGACCTTTGTCCTACAGAGCAGCCCGAAGCCTGCCCTGAGCACACAGCTGGTGTCCAGAGTGGCCTCTGTCACCCCACACTGATTCACTGTGAACCGTCCACCTGTGTCCCTCCTGCCAGGCTCCCTCAGACAGCAAAGAGTGTGTGCTGAACGGAGTGAGTGGCACGGGTCCCCCTGACCCCGTGGGAACCCTGTGGCTCCCAGGAGCCCAGGAACCAGCGTCTAGGTCCCGCTGGCGGGGGCTGAGGCAGATAACCGCAGGCTGCACCACGGTGAGCCGCAGGGCTGACAGGCGCTGGTCTCCAGGGCTCAGAGACCACCCGGGAAAGGGCATCTTTCCCAAACGTCTGTCATGAAAGTGCAGTCACATACATGCCCTCATACCAGCCAGTGAAAGCATAGATTGGCACAGCCCTTCTAGAAAGGAATCAATGTGCCCATGCTTTGACCCGGGAAACCTGCCTTTGAGAAAACCACTCTAAGGAAAGAATTATATACAGATTTAAGGACAAAGATGTTCATCTAGTCATTGTGATAATGAGAAACTAGGAACCATCCAAATGTTTAACAATAGGGCAGTGGCTAAGTAAATTAGATTCTTCAGTGCAATGCAATATTAAGCACCTGCAAAAACTGGGTTTTAAGGAATATTTAATGATGGGAAAAGATTTATGACAATTTTCAGAGAAAAACAAGATGTAAAGCTGAATTATCAAATTACATTTAAAAATATATACATCAAATGAAGATTAAAGTGGAAGTCAATGAAATAGAAAAAGGAAAAACAAAAGAGGAAATGAATGAAACCAGCAGTTCATCCTTGAAAAGATCAGCATCATTGACCTGCCTTTACCGAGACTGGTCACAATCACCGAAATCAGGAACGAAAGAGGGGACATCACAACTGATGACCAAAATTAAGGGATTATACAAAAATAGGATGAAAAACTTTACACCAACAAATTAGATAACTAAGATGAAAAGGACAAATTTCTAGAAATACAAATTACCAAAACTGACTCAGGAAGAAAGAGATCATCTAAATAGACTTGTAACATGTTAAAAAAAAAACTGTATTAGTGATTTATAACGTCCCACAAAGAAAAGTCTAGGGCAGGCACAGATGCCCTCACTGGTAAATCCTACCAAACATTTAATAAAGAAATAAAACCAATCCTTCACAAACTCTTCCATAAAGTAGAGGAGGAAGGAACACTTACCTACTCATGTTATGACCCCACTATTACCCTGATACCAAAATCAGACAAGGATGTCACAAGAAAACAAAACTATACAACAATATCTCTTGTAAATACAGAAGCAAAAATCCTTAAGAAAATGCTAGCAAACTTAACCCAACAACATGTAAAAAGATTTTACATCATGACCAATTGGGCTTCATCCTAGACATGCAAGAAAACCAGTTAATGTAATATACCGTATCAATAGAATAAAGAAAAAAACCCACATCGTCATCTCAGCAGACACAGAACAACGCATTTGACAAAATCTAACACATGTTTACAATAAAAACTCTCAACAGACTAGTAATAGAAGGAAATTTCCTCAACCTAATAAAAAGTGTGTACTAAAAACCTATAACCACCATTATTTTCCACAGCAAAAGACTGTGAAAAGACTAAGATTGGTAACAAGGCAAGGATATTCACTCACACCACTTCTCTTCGGCATTCTACTGGAAGTTCTAGTTCGTGCACACAGGGAAGAAAAAGAAATAAAAGGCACCCAGATTGGAAAGAAAGAAGCAAAACTGTCTTTATTAGCACACAACACGATTCTGTACGTAGAAAACTCTAAGGAGCGCACATATGCACGAATACACAAACTACTACAAGTAGAGAACCAATTTAGCAAGGTCATAGGTTATAGATCAATATACAAAAATCAATTAACAAGCCATCAATGAAATAAGAAAGAAATTCCACTCACACTGGCATCAAAATAATAAAATACTTAGGAATAAATTTAACAAAAGAAGCACGAGACTTGTACACCAACAACTACAAAACCTCCCAGAAAGAAAATAAAGATTTAAATAAATGAAGAGGGCCGGGTGCGGTGGCTCACGCCTATAATCCTAGCACTCTGAGAGGCAGAGGCGGGAGGATCGCTTGAGCTCAGGAGTTTGAGACCAGCCTGACCAGCAAGACCCTGTCTCTATTAAAAGGAAAAAATAAAGAAATATTAATTTATAAAAGTAAAAATTTAAAAGATAAAAATAAATAAATGGAGAGATGTTCCATGTTCATGGATTAGAAGACTTGATAGTGTTAAGATGGTAATTCTCTTCCACGTGAACTGTAGATATACTGCTATCTCTATCAAAATCCCAGCAGGCATATTTGCAGAAATTGACAAACTAACCTTAAAATGTATATGGAAATGCAAAAAACCAAGAATAGCCAAAACAATTTTGAAAAAGAAAAAAAAAGAGTTAGAGAACTTATGCTTCTTGATTTTGAAATTTATTATAAAGCTATGATAATCGAGACAGTGTAGTATTGGCATAAAGATATGTCTATTATGTATATGTGTGTTTGTGTGTGTGTATAAATGGAACAGGATTGAGAGTCCAGAAATAAACCCTTACATTTATGGTTAATTTATTTTATTTTTTCAAATTAATTTTGTTTTTTCTTTTACATTTATAGTTGTATAGTTTTGTTTTATTTGGTTAATTGATTTTCAACAATGGTACCAAGGTAATTCCATGGTGGAAAAAATAGTTTTTCAACAAATATTGGCTATTTGGTATATCCACGTTGGAATAATTATATATCCACATGTCAAGAGAGGAGTTTAAACCCTTACCTCACACTTTACAAAAAAAATTAATTCAGAATAGATCCTAGACCTAAGTGAAAGAGCTTAAACTATCAAACTTTTAGTAAAAAACAGGATAAAATCTTTGTGACCCTGGGTTGGGCAAAGAGTTCTTAGATACCAAAAGCACAAGTGGAAAAAGAAAAAAATTGATAAATTAAACTTCATCAAAATGAAAGCCTTGTGTTTCAAAAGACATCATTAGGAAAATGAAAAGACAAGCCATGCACTGGTAGAAAATATTTGTAAATCAAATATCTGATAAAGGAATTGTACCCAGAATGTATAAAGAACACTTACAACTCAACAAGAAGTCACATAACCCAAATAAAAAACAGGCAAATATTTGAATAGAAATTTCAACAACCAACAAATGAATGGCTAAGACACATATGATATATGCTCAATACCATTAATCATTAGGGAAATGCAAATTAAAACCACAATGAGATACCACTTCACACTGACAAGAATGGCTAAGATCTAAATGGTACAGCCACCTTGAAAAAATGGTCTGTCAGTTTCTTAAAAAGTTAAACATAATTATACAACTCAGGAATTCCCCCCTGGGAATCTACCCAAGACAAATGAAAAGATATGGCCACACAAAAAGTTGTACACAAATTTTCATAACAGTGTTATTCATATTAATAATAGCCAAAAAAAATGGAAAACATCCAAATGTGCATCAGCTGGTGAATGGACACACAGAATGTCGTATTCTGCATGTTGGAACTGTGTTCAGCAACAAAAGGAACAAACTACTGATACGTGCTACCATGTGGATGAACCTCAAAAATAATTGTGGTAGTGAAATTAGCCAGACACAGGAGATTTCGCATTATATAATTCTATTTGTATGGAAATGTCCAGAAAGGCCAAATCTATGGAGACAGTAGGCACGTCAGCCGGCACCGGGGGCTGGGGCGGGCGGGATCCTATCGGGGTGGTGGAAATGTTCTAAGACCGGATTATCGCCATCTGGTGATGGTGCATAACTGTAAATTTATCAAAAGGCACTAAATTATACACTTAAAACAAGTGAATTTTATTACATGTAAATTATACTTTAATAAAGCTTTTAAAATGTGTTCATCAAATATAAGTGTAAAAAAGACTGGAAGAAAATAGGCCAAAGTGACAGCTTCTGTTGTCTTTGGGTAACAGGATCATGGAGGGCTTATATTTTCTCCTTTACTCTTTTCTATATTTTCTTTTCTTTTCTTTTCTTTTCTTTTTGAGACACAGTCTCGGTCTGTCACCCAGGCTAGAGTGCCATGGTGTCAACCTAGCTCACAGCAACCTCAAACTCCTGGGCTCAAGTGATCCTCCTGCCTCTGCCTCCTGAGTAGCTGGGACTACAGGTGCTTACCACCATGCCCGGCCAACTTTTTCTATTTTTAGTTGTCCAGATAATTTTTTTTTTAATTTTTAGTTGAGATGGGGTCTCGCTCTTGCTCAGGCTGGTCTCAAACTCCTGAGCTCAAGCGATCCTCCCACCTCAGCCTCCCAGAGTGCTAGGATTACAGGTGTGAGCCACCGCCCATAGCCATCTTTTCTATATTTTCTAAGTGTTCCACACTGGTTCTTGGATAATCAGAAAAACAGCGCGCATGTGCATGCGTGCGTGCCTGTGTGTAGCAGGATGCAGGTGAAGCAAAACTTGTTTGTTTGCTTTGATGCGAGAAGCCCTCATTTTAAAGTTGCCTGATGCTTCTCTAACAAGACAAGCAAAGCACATTTCCTTGATTTGGGCAGAAGCTGTGAGTTGGCGTCCATAGTTATGCACCCGGAAGAGTAACAGGCATCTTCTCTTGACAAAGGCTGTCCCTGGAAAGATCCCTTAGAATACAGACTTCAAGGGTCGCAGTAGGGTGAGGGGGTGGGCAAGCTCACAGTGGGGAAATCTCTCGGAGGAAAAGGATGGAGACCTTGATCCCTTCCCTTTTATATTTTTTGAGAAAAAATTTTATTGACTATAGCATACATCAGAAAACTGCACAAATCACAAAAGAAAAACTCAGTGGATTTTCACCAGGTGAAATTAGCACCCAGATCAACAAGCAGAACATTGCAGAAGCCACCTTGTGCCCCGCCCAGTCACTAACTCCCCCAAGGGGAGTCTCTCTTCTGACATCTCACATACACTGTAGGTCAATTTTACTGTTTTTGAACTTCATATATACACAAATTTAAAGCATGCAGTAGGTTTTCTTTGCATCAGCTTCTTTTGCTCAATATTGTGTTTGTGGGACTTATTCATGCTATTATGAGGAACATTTCTGTATATTATTCCACTGTGAGTTTACTCAGTATCTTTATTTATTCTACTGTTGATAGACCTTTGGATCACTTTCAGGTGTGATTCCTATGAATGTTCTTCCACGTGCTTTTGTGCACACTTGCATACATCTTTGTTGGGTAGGCACCTAGAAATGGAATTGCTGGGCCAGAAGGGCAGTATAGATTTAGGTTCAATAGATACTGCTGAACAGTTTTCCAAATGGTTGTACCCATTTTCACCCCCACCGGCATGTTATGACAGTCCCACTTGCTCTACATTCTCACCAACACTAGATACTGTCTGCCTTTTCATTTTAGCCACGATGGTGGGTGTGCAGTACTGTGTTGCAGTTTTATTTGCATTTCCCTGATGGCTGATGACATTGGGCACCTTTTCATTTGCTTACTGACCATTGGGATTAATCTTCTGTGAAGTCACTTGCCTATTTCACTATTGGCTTGTCTACCTTGGTACTGGTATGTGGGAATGTTTTTGTGTATGCTGAATACAAGTCCTCCGTCAGAAATAAGTAACAGAAATAACTTCTACTCTGTGACCGGCCTTTTCACCTAATGATGCCATTTGATGAATGGCAGTTCTTAATTTTAATAAAATCCAATTTATTAATGTTTCCCCTTTATGGTTAATGTGTTTCGTGTTCTGTTTAAGAAACTTTTGCTGATCCTCAAATCATGAAGATGTTATTTTCTTTTTTCTTCTGAAGTCTTTGTCATTTCACTTTCCACACTTAGACCTCCAGGCCCTCTGGAATTGCTTTTTGTAAATGTGCCACGTGAGGCAGGCGATGTCAGCAGAGCCTCTCTCAGGGTGGGTGCAGGCCAAAGCCGTGTGGGAGGGACCTCGCGCTGGCGTGGCTGGGCGGGGAGAGCCGGCTTTGCTCTTCACGGGGTTCACACTGGACCTCACTGTTGACCTGGCAGCTCCCAGCGCAAAGGGGTGCAAAGGGCTGGAACGTGGAGAGCCCAGGTGAGCATTGGCACAGAGCACCCTTGCTCTACTATGGTGTTAAGGGAGGGGCTTGTCCCCCTCAAGCTGTTGTGCTTGTGTTGCAGAGACTTGAAGGGCAGTCACAGATGAGTGGGTATAGGCAGAGGCCCCTCCTCCTTTCTGGCACTCCAAGGAACCACTGCCAGGCCAGCCTGGGCACCATCGCGATGGTGGCTGGCAAGAGCACTGGGCTAGGTGCCACCTCCTGTGGTTGGTAACATCCAACATTCAAGGCTGTGATGAATCTGTAGAAGGAGACAGGGGGCGAGCTTCTCTTCTTCTTTATACGTAGATGCGGAGGGTCTGGCCTTTTGGACTTGGGCAACTGGACATATGCATGCTTGCTCAGTGACTTACTTGACTATTAAAAAGAGATGTGGCTGAGGAAGTGGGTCATACCAGTAACATGTATCAGTCAGTGAATTACTCTTCAGATCTCCAGAATAGTGTGTTTCCGGGTGGCTCAGCTGGAACTTCCTGAGGAAGAGGTCATCCTCCCTACTCACCCCACCAAGTGAACAAGCTGCTTTGAAAAATATTATTCTGGGTGAGTTTCCACTCCACGGTATCAGCCAGAGCAGAGGATTGCCAAGAGACCTCCCCCAAAATGCTCCACATCAGTGTTGAACAGAAGATTGCCTTTCATCCAGAACTTTCCGCATGGTCTTGGGTGGCTAATGTAAAATGGTCTACCATAGGAGTAGCAGATAGATTTAAACCTTGCTCCCCACTGAACAAAAAGTTCTCTTCCAAACACTGTGCTTGGTTTTCTTCCCCTCCTTCGACTCCTCCAATCTGCTACCAGGGGAAACGCACACTTACTGCACAGGCATTTCAAGCCCGAGGACAGTAGCCACTCAGCAGATGTGAGGACCCTTCTCCATGTGCTCTCTCCTCTTTCACCTGACAACCACCACCTGGGGTTCTGCCTTTCTCTTGTGTCACCAGGGCAGTCAAGAGGTTGGGGGAGGCCTCCGACGTGTGTGGAAGGAGGGTGGGCCTTACAATGGATTTGCCTGGAATGAATCCTGCCTCTGTCATTTCCTACTAACTGTTAAGACTCTGGCAAGTTCTTAATCCTTCTTAGCCTTAGTCCCTTGCATCTGTGAAACAAGGACAATGCCCATCTCAAAGAGTTGTTGTGAAGATCAGTAAGTATAAGAGTCCCAAGAGTCCAAGTGTCTTTTTGGAACACACATCACACTCAATAAAATGAGTTATCATTATGTTTTAAGCTGTCATCTCCTTTGGGTGCAGATGCAGAGCCCACCCATTAAAACAGTCCATGAAAACGTTGAGGAAATGGATGAATTTTTGGAAACACACAACCTCCCTAGGCTCAATCAGAAAGGAATAAAACTCCTGAAGAGACCAATATCAAGTAACAAAATGGAAGCAGCAATAAAAAAATCTCTCAACAAAAAAAAGTCCCAGACCAGATGATTTCATGGCTGAATTTTATCAGGCCTACAAAGAAGAACTGGTATCTATACTGCAGAAATTATTTCATAATATAGAGAAGGAAGGAATCCTCCCCAACTGGTTGTACAAAGCCAATATCACCTTGATACCAAAGCTAGGAATAGACACAACAATAAAAAAAGAAAACTACAGACCAATATCCCTTATGAATATATTAATAGATGCAAAAATTCTCAATAAAATACTAGCAAACTGAATTCACCTGCACATCAAAAAAATAATATACCATGATCGAGTGGGCTTCATCCCAGAGATGCAAGGATAGTTCAACATATGCAAATCTATAAATGTGATTCACCACATAAATAGAAGCAAAAACAAAGACCATAGGGTCCTATCGATAGATGCAGAAAAAGCATTTGACAAAATTCAGCACTCTTTTATGATAAGAACTCTTGACAAAATAGGCATAGATGGAACATACCTCAATATTATAAAAGCCATATATGACAAACCCACAGCCAACATCATACTGAATAGGGAAAAATTGAAAGCAGTCTTGCTTAGAACTGGAACCAGACTAGGTTGCCCACTGTTACCACTTCTGTTCAACATAGTGTTGGAAGTCATAGCCAGAGAAATCAGGCAAGAGAAGAAAATTAAGGGTATCCAAATGGGGAAAGAAGTCAAATTGTCACTCTTTGCTGATGATAAGAACTTATTTCTAGAAAACCCCAAAGATTCTGCCAAGAGACTCCTGAAATTGATAAATAAATTCAGCAAAGTCTCAGGCTACAAAATCAATGTACACAGATCAGTAGCATACCTATATGCCAACAATATTCAAGCTGAGACTCAAATCAAAGGCTCAATACCTTTCACAATAGTAACAAAGAAAATAAAATACCTAGGACTATATTTAACAAAAGAGAGGAAAGACCTTTACAGGGAGAACTATGAAACATTGAGAAAAAAAATCATAGAGGATGTAAACAAGTGGAAAAACATATCATGCTCATGGATTGGCAGAATCAACATTGTCAAAGTGTCTATACTACCCAAAGTGATTTACAGATCCAATGCAATCCACATTAAAATAACATCATTTTTTGCAGATCTAGAAAAAATAATTCTGTGCTTCGTATGGAACCAGAAAAGACCCTGAATAGCCAAAGAAACCTTAAGCAAACAAAACAAAACAAAACATATCTGAAGGCATCGCTTTACCAGACTTTAAGCTATACTACAAAGCTATAGTAACCAAAGCAGCATGGTACTGGCACAAGGACAGACATAGATCAATGAATTGGACCAGAGAACCCAGATGTAGAACCATCCTCATATTGCCCTTTGATCTTTGACAAAGTAGACAAAAGCATACAATGGGGAAAAGAATTCCTATTTAATAAATGGTGCTGGGAAAATTGGACAGCCACATGTAGAAGACTGAAACAGGATCCACACCTCTCACCACTCACAAAAATTAATTCATGATGGATAACAGACTTAAACCTGAGGCATGAAACTATAAGAATTCTAAAAGAAAATGTTGGAAAAACTCTTACAGATATCAGCATAGGCAAAGAATTTATGAAGAAGACTCCAAAGGCAATTATAGCAGCAACAAAAATAAATAAATGGGACCTGATTAAATTAAAAGGCTTCTGTGTAGCCAAG
>CM052437.1:5883033-5939814 GCA_028533085.1 Varecia variegata
AAAAATTAATTCATGATGGATAACAGACTTAAACCTGAGGCATGAAACTATAAGAATTCTAAAAGAAAATGTTGGAAAAACTCTTACAGATATCAGCATAGGCAAAGAATTTATGAAGAAGACTCCAAAGGCAATTATAGCAGCAACAAAAATAAATAAATGGGACCTGATTAAATTAAAAGGCTTCTGTGTAGCCAAGAAAACAATCAATACAGCAAATAGACAACCTACAGAATGGGAGAAAATATTTGCATGCTATACATCTGATAAAGGGCTAATAACCAGAATCTATAAAGAACTCAAGCAAATCAGCAAGAAAACCTCAAACAACCCCATTAAAAAGTGGGCAAAATATATGAACAGAAGCGTTTCAAAAGAAGATAGACTAATGGCCAAAAAACATGAAAAAATGCTCAACATCTCTAAACATCAGTGAAATGCAAATCAAAACCACAATTAGATATCACCTAACTCCAGTGAGAATAGTTTTTATCAAAAAGTCCCAAAACAACAAATGCTGGCATGAATGAAGAGAGAAAGGAACATTTACACACTGTTGGTGGGACTGTAAACTAGTTCAACCTCTATGGAGACACCTGAAAGAACTAAAAGCAGACCTACTATTTGATCCAGAAATCCCACTACTGGGTATTTACCCAAAGGAAAAGATGAAATTTTATAAAAAAAAAAAAAAAAAAAAAAAAGAAACTTGCACTCAAATTTTTATAACAGCACAATTCACAATTGCAAAGATATAGAAACAACCCAAGTGCCTATCAATACATGATTGGATTAATAAAATGTGGTATATGTACTATGGAGTACTTCTCAGCCATAACAAAAAAAAATGGTGAACTAATACCTTTTTAACAATCTGGATGGAACTGGAGACCATCCTCCTAAGTGAAGTATCACAAGAATGGAAAAACAAACACCACGTGTACTCACTATTAAATTGGAACTAAATGATCAACATTCATGTGCACATATGGTAGTAAATTCAACAAACATCAAGCAGGTGGGAGGGGGAAGGAGGGAATAGGCAAAATCACACTAATGGGTACAATGTACACTATCTGGGTGATGGACACATTTATAACTTTGACTCAAACTGTACAAAAGTAATTCATGTAACCAAAATGTTTGTACCCCATAATATTATGAAATAAAAAACAAAACAAAACAAAAAAACAGTCCAGGGACAGAGCGTGGGGCTTTGGCCCAGCCGTCTTGGAAAATTTACATCACCTGTGAAGCTCCATTGTGAAATATCAAAATGTCACTGTGGAAGAAGGGAAGACAAAGCCCAGACTCTGAATCAACTGGTAGGTGTCTGCGTTTCAGAGACTCCACAGGAGGGTGGGCCCAATGACTCACCATAGTGATCCTTTTACTTTTACTAGTGACCAATCTAAATTTTCCCATTACGTGGCAATGATTCATCATTTGCTGTCCCGGTTATGTAACTGAGGCTGTTTTTATCTGTTGGGGTGTCTGTATCTGTATTTCTATGTCACCCCTGAGAAGCCGTAGAGAATTTTCTTTTTTACACACCCTAATACATGCTATGACAAACCATTGTTGAAATGCCATCCCTTGAGAATGAAATAAACTGCCTCCTTGTTCTCTAAGAAGTGAGTGGCTGAATAGTGGGTCAAGCCTTGGACCTAGAACCAGGAGGTCCCCACCTAGGCCCAGCCTTGCTACAGACTTCCTCTGTGTTCCTTACCTTCTCTGACCTCAGTTCCTTCATCTTAAAATGAGAAGGACTACATCAAAGCTAAGCATTGATCTTCAAATAATTTATAATACCGAACTTTTCTCAATGAATCTTTTTGCTAGACAAGAGTTCCATAGTATTTCCTATCAAATCCTATGTGCATGGCAATTCAAAGGTAGACATGGAGATTAAGTTAGAGAATGGGGTGGGAGGAAACAATGGATTTATGGTAGACTTCTTAAAAATAATCTAATCATGGAAGAGTGGGGTTTCTATCATTGTCTCCATCCTGCTTGTGCTATAAATAATAAACAGAAGAAGGATCAAGTACTGGTACTTCTGCTGTCATTCTGATTATAGTGCTCAACAGACCTAGGCCAGGCCAAAATGAGTGGGCTTCACAGAGCCAGCTACTGCATTTTCACTTGCTTTGCTCATCCCTGACAGAAGCTCCATGTCTCAGGATTGGCCAAGTAACATTAGTCCCTTGGACACATTATTGGGCCACCCTGCCAGTAAAATACAGGTTTGTGATGGCTATTCAGACTCTGAACATCGTTTTCATTTTTTATTTTTTGTCCTTGGCATTTGTTGGGCCTCTTAAATCTATGGATGGGTATCTTTCATCAGTTCTGAAAAATTCTGAGACATCATCTCTTCAAATAATACCCTTGCCCTTTCTCTCTTACTTCTCCTTCTAGAACACCAATTAAATGTATTTAGACCTTCTCACTCTAGCCTTCCTGTCCTTGAACCTCTTTTTCATGATTTTCATCTTTTTGTTTTTGTGTTCTGTCATTTGGATAATTTCTTCTGTTCCATCTTCCAGTTCACCGATTCTCTCTTTGTCTATATCTATTCACCTATTAAACCCATTTATTGCATTTAAAATTTCAATTATTGTATTTTTCATTTCTATAAGAAATACTTATTTGATTTTTTTAGGAAAAAACCCTGCCAGATTGGTATTTTATAGTTCTCTGTTCCCTACAGATATTGTTAAGCTTATATTTTTTTAACACAGCAGTTTTATCATTTGTGTCCTATTATTTCATTATATGAAGTATTTGAGGGTCAGTTTAACTGTCTGTTTTTTCTACTTATTCTTGCTCTTTTTGCCTTATTTCCTTGTCTGTTTATTTATTTTTCACTGACTACTGCTTACTGTTCTTGAAATGTTACTTGGTGGGGAGTTTTTGAGGCCTAAGATGAATGTGACTTCTACTAGAAAGGATTTGCACTTGCTTTTGCCATACACCTTAGGGACACTTCTACTCTAGGATCACTTTAATCTGAACTTGATCTTGAAGATTTTTGGACCACTCGGGAGATGTAAATTTGGGTACCAGTCTGTACAAGTTTCAGTGTGTGGTTAAAAATTCCTGGAAATGAGCTTTTCTCCTGATCTCCTCTGTGCCAAGAAACTTTTCCTTATAGCCTCTAAAGGTAGGGTGGGGAGGATGATAAGATTTGTTTCTGGTTCACACTAATCCTGGATGTGTAAGTCTTTGGAGTTCTAGCATTTGGGGCTGAAGATCTGCTAGAGTCCCAACCTTACCTGGGTTCTGGGCTTTGAATTCTGATAGGTTAATTTTCTTCTTGTAAGCATAATGATGAATCTACTGGTAGTGCACCAGATCCTGGAAAATTATGGGAGGAGACATGGCTCCTTGAAACAAAACATATGACATTCTTCTTACTACATCACATACGGTTGGGTCTTGCTCAGGTTAAACACCCTGGAACCACAAAAACCACAAAAGCAACTTTAGAGAATTTTAGGGGTCTTAGGTGTACAAGATCAATCAGATGGGAATGTTTTCAACTGCAAATAATAGAAACTTGACAAATAGAAGCTTATTTTTCTTACATAACAAGAAGTCTAGAGGTGGACAGTTGGTGGGGTTGGGTCATCCGCTCAAGAATGAGCCGGGGAGGGCAGGGGTCCAGGCCTTTCTGTATTTCCCCTCCAATACACTGACTTTTCCTCATGCTTATCACCTCATAACTCTAGACATCATGTCCGTATCTTTCTTTTCTTTCCTTTCCTTTTTTTTTTTCTGAACAGAGTCTCATTCTGTCACCCAGACTGGAGTATAGTAGCACAAACATAACTCATCGCAGCCTCAAATTCCTGGGCTCAAGTGATCCTCCCACCTCAGCCTCCTAACTGGGACTTCAGCTGCATGTCACTCTGCCCAGCTAATTTTTTAATTGTTTGTAGAGATGGAGTCTGGCTATATTGCTCAGGCTGGTCTCAAACTCCTGGCCTGAAGTGATTCTCCTGCCTCCCAAAGTGCTGGAATTACAGACTCGAGCCACCATGCTCATGTCTATATTTAAGGCAGGAAGAAAAGGAAAGAGATAGCAGCACTCACACCTGTCTCTTTTACCCAGAAGGCCAGCTGCCCAGAAGCCCCCCAGCAGACCCTCCCAAGTGTCTCATTGTCCAAGAACTGGCCACGTGACTACCCTGGCTCTGGGCAACGCTGAGAAAACGAGAGCCTGGCAAAGTGGAATCGGATTGTCACGATTGGCTCAGACCAATCACAGTGCTCCCCCAGACCAAGCCCATTCCCACTCTGGACCCAGCTGGAATTGTGCTAGAAAGGTAGAAGAGGAGACTGGCGGGGGGAGGCAACCCAGAGCACTCACGCTGGGAGCTGGCTGTGCCCAGTGCCCACTCTGCAGTGGAGCTGCATGACGTCAACCCACTTAGCTGAGAGCCCGCCGTGTTGGGAGCCGCCAGAAAGTGGGGTTCCCAGCTGGAGGACAGTTTTCCTGACATAAAACACACACACACACACACACACACACACTGCCTGGGAGAGAAGACTGCCCTTAAAAAAGGTTCCACTGGATGCAGATAAAGTCGTGGGAGGCCAGGTAGGGGTATGGTAGAGAAAGCGTGCGGTTCCAGGCCAGGCATCTGGGTGAGGAAACCCACCAGCGCTCCCTCTTTTGGTGCCGGAAAGAGGTGTAGACAGTGATACCGGGCTCAGAGGAGCTTCCTCGCTAATCACAATCCCTTCGGAAAATCACACCCACAGCATTTTCTCTCTTGGCAGACGCATCAGATAGGGCAAGGGTCCAAGAGGGCGCACCTGGCCCACTTTGAAGGTGTGGTCTAATAGGCGGTGGCTGTCTTACCCTCCTCGGTAGATAAAGCACTGGGCTTGTCCTTTGCAGGATTTATAGCTGGGCCCGTGCTCTCAGAACTGAATCTGGGAGCCCCCTGGGCAAATGCATGACAGTGCCCCACCCTTTCCCTATTCCCAACGTCGGCAAAACATCACTGGCCTTCAGTTCTAGGAGGCTGGTGAATGACAGACAGGGCTTCCCTGGGGCGGGGAGTGAGTTGGGGGGTGTGGGCAGCAGAAATCCATCCCCGCAGGCCTATTCTAGGGAAGAAGGAGCAGGCTTTTCCTACGCTAACCACAAGTTTTCTTTCCCTTTCTCTTATGTGCACCGCCAGACCTAGGGCCTTTGCACGTGCCACTCCTCTGCCTAAAATGTTACCCCCAGCACAGCCTGATTTAGACACTTCTACAAAGTCTTCCGATCTCCAGTCTGGCATCAGCCCCTTGCAGAACCTCCTGGCCGGGCACTCCTGTCACTTGCCTCTGGAGGACCTGCCCTTCCCCTTCACAGTACTTGACTCTTCAAATTACGTATTTACTACCAAGCTTTCCCATCAAATTGGAACCTGCACAAGGGCTGGAACTACGTCTGTTTTTCTTATTGCTGTATTATCAGCACCTGGTGCATACATAGCAGGCTCTGAACACACATTTGCTGAATAAATGAAGGAGTGAAAAATCTAAATCCACAAATGGAAGAATATTCACAAGGTGAAAATGCTCATGATACAATGTTACGATAAACATATAGGTAAATAAATACATGAATACGTAAATAAATAAAGATGGAGTACACAATTCCATATACAACATGATGCAATTTTTGGGAAAATGCCCACAGGAAAATACTGGGAGTAAAATGGAAAGAAGTACAACAAAATGTTAACCACAATTAATTCTGAACTGTGTGACTATAAGTGATTTTAATATTTTTATAACACTCTGTAATTTGCAAATTCTCCATAATGTGCTTTTTTGTCTTCAGGATAAAAAAGAGGTGTGACTCCTTCAGCAGACAGGAGTAGGACAGAGGGTAAGACCCCAGATAGATGCAGGAGGCTTTTGCTCCTGTTCAGCCTTGCGCTGCACAGGGAGGTGTCCGGTCAGTGAGGACACCCGAGGAGAGCTGGCAGCCTGTGTGGCAGCGACAGTGAAGGGCACAGAAGCCTTGAAAGGTCCCTGGCTGCAGTGACCTCCCTAATCCCAGGGCTCTGACACTCTTCTCTACAGCAGGCCCCAGGCAGTTGCTGGCTGGGGCAAGAACCCGGGCACTTGCTGTGGGCACAGCCCCCAGGCTCACCTAAAGCTGGTGCGCTTCACTTAGGGCCACCAGCTCTTACCAGGAGAATTCCCTGCAGCTGTGATCTGGGTATTTCACCTGTGCGTCAGTCTGCTTGTGCTGCTATAACAACGTACCACAGACTGGTGGCTTCCGCAACACATGCTTATTTCTCACCATTCTGGAGGCTGGAAGCCCAAGACCTACGTGTGGCAGATTCAGTTTCTGGGAGGGCCCGTTTCCTGGCTTGCAGAAGGCCGCCTGCCCACCGTGTCCTCACCTGGTAGAGAGAGAGCGAGCTCTGGTTTCTCTTCCTCTTCTTCTAAGGACACCAGTCCCATCATGGTGGCTCCATCCTCATGAACTCATATAAGCTGAATCACTCCCCCCTCAGATGCCCAGACTTGGGGTCTATTCAACGACGGTGCAGGACCAGGTGGTCACCAAGGGCCCTGGAAGCTCCAGAGTCGTTGCTTTTGGCCGGTTCACTGGGAACCTACTGCCTGCACCACGCAGCCTCCTTGCATGCACAGCCCCGTTGAGATTAGACCACAGCCCTGCCAGGTGGGCGCTGTTACCCCGTTTTATAGATGAGCAGACTGAGGCCCAGAGGAGCCCAGGACGTTGCCCCAGATGGTGAGTGTATGGAGCCAGGCTTCACGATCCCTGGGGTACCCCACAGCCTACCTGAGACAGACACCCCGCAGCAAGGTGGGCTGGCAGAACCGCCGGCTAGCGCCGGGCTCTGGCCAGGCCGTGGCCATGCCGCCACCCAACACGCCTGGGGCCTGTCCCAACAAGACGCAAGTCCGTGTGGAGACAGCTGCGTAGCAGTGACCGATTGTCCAACAGGCCCGCGGCTCAGAGGCTGCTCGGGCGCTGGGCTCCCTTCCCTCTGCGGCAGCTCCGCTGGCGCCGGGGTTCCCAATTTGGCCGTTACAGCCAAATTTCAGCTCCAAGTAAAAGTGTGTCTGAGTGTTAACCTTTGAAGATACAGGTTCTTAATGAAAATGCCGAGTGAAGCCAATTAGGCTGGATGAACAGTAATCACTATAATCAGCGTAATTGGGTTGGATTTATTATAGCTGACGATGGGCTTTTTTTTCCTTAAGTAGAGAAAGAAAATAATTTACTGATATTAAAAGATGATTGAAGTTTTCCTTCAAACCCCTGGGAAATGGCTGTTTCTGGGACTTCATCTCAAATGTGAGGCAGGTAGGAACAAGAAGAAGCCACCTTCGGTGACTTGATTTTCTCAGGTGGGCGCTCCTCTCTTCAGACGCGACAGTCAAACGCACCCAGGAGGGCTGGGGCGAGGGGAGTCAGGCTGTCATTTGCTACTAGTGTGACTTAGACAAGTTCCTCCGCCTCTCTGAGCCTTGGTGTTTTCATTTGTAGAATGGGGATAATGATGGTAACACCGTGGGGTTGTTGGGGAAATTAAATTAAGCTAAATTACATTAAATTTAATTAAAGAAGGTATATAGCATGCTGGCAAGTGGTAGACACTCAATATATGTTAATAACCTTTCCTAATAGCAGGGAGCTATCTATAGAGAGAGCCCAGGGCTCTAAAAGTTCTGTTGTAACACTTTTTTTTTTAAACAAGATAAAAAATTGATTTCTCTTTCAGATAAAAGACTATAGGTAAACGGTCCGGGGCTACTAGGATGGTTTCACAACCTTCAGGGACCCAGTCCCCTTCTCTCTTGCTGCTCTGCCACCCCCAGCAGGAAGCTTTCACCTCGTGGCCTGCTACGGCTGCCAAGCTCCAGCCACCTTTCCTGTTTCCAGCCAGCAGAAAGGAGTGAGGAGTACACTGGGCCTCTCTCTAAAGGATTGCTTCCTAGAAGTTACACAGAGCACTTTGGCTTACAGACCTCTGGACAGAATTTGTCACTTGGCCCCACCTGGCACAAGGAATTCTGAGGAATGCAGTCTTTGATTCCAGCAGCCATGTGTCCAGATAAACCTGGGGTCCTTGCTAAGGGGGAAGGGGGAAACAGGCCATCTCTGCCCCACTGCCCTATGTGACAGGTTGCCAGGTGGGTTAATGGGATATTTAGGCTTAAAAAAAGTGAACTACTAATTTTGCTTTTCGATAATGTTTATTAATGTGGGAGAATTTAGAGAATATTATATTCAGTTTCCAAAAACCAACCAACCTAGGATGCAAAACAGTGGGTGGAGTGGCCCCAGGTATGACTATTTTAGAAAGTTGCTTTTATAATACTGCAAAGAATCTAGAAGATGATAGACCACAAAGCATCTACCTTGATTGCTTAGATATGGGATTATGAGTGATTTTCGTCTTCTTCATCCTACTTTTTTAACTCTCCAAGTTTCTCATGAGCATGGATTGCTTTTGTAGTCACAGGAATTGGTGCAAATTACAAACACCCGGGTGTTCAGGTGTCAGTGCCAAGGTGGTGGGGCGGGGAGACCTGCACGTCTTGCCCTGGGCTGGCTTTCAGGTGAGAGACAACCCCCTGGGAACTCAACTGCACCTTCTGCCAGTTGGAAAATGAAGACGGTGCCTCAGGTCGGGGGAGGTCACCAGCGGGGAGAGCCTGGGACTGCGGGTGCGGAGGGCCCTGTGCTCGGCTGAGCTGCCTACGCACCAGCTGACGTTTTAAATCAGACCTTTGGCCGGTGGAACGTTGCAGAGAGCGATTTCTCCATTTCTCCAGACCACCTTGCTGGAGCGCCCCTCTCAAGGCCTTCGCTCAGCCCTCTCCCTTGGGTGGGGGTTTCTCCTGTATTCTTCCCACCGGTCCCCTGGGGCAGAACCTGTAGGGGAGGGTGCAGGTGGCTTTGCTGGGCAGCCTGGAAACCAGGGGGCTGGGGCGCGGATGGTGCCCAGGGACACTAGTTAGGCCAGGAACAAGGGGCCCAGCTCCGGGCCTCAGCCTCCCCACCTGCAAGGCGGGAGGGTTGGGCTGTGGTTCCAGGGCTTTCTCTGCTGGGACCACAAGGACTTGGGCTGCTCTGTCACTGAGAGTCACTGAGAGATTGAATCGAGCCTTTAGGTTCAGAACACAGATTCACTGGCCCGGTCACTCTGGGGCGACCCCTCATCTCCCTTTAATCAGAACAGCCCCTTGTTTCCCTGTTCCCCGTCTACTTCTCGTCCAACCTCCGCTGTAAGAGATGCCCCTTCCCCCGCTACCTCTCGTCCTCTCTGAGTCTCCCCACACCCTCTCCAGAGGTGTCGGTGGGCCTGGCTACCCCGGGGACCCCAATGGTGGCATGTCCCTGGGGGAGGCAGGACAAAGGGCCTTCACTGGGGAGTTGTGGTCTTTGGCTGGAGTCAGCGGAGGAAGAGGAGTCAGGGCAGCAGGACGGTAGGGACAGGTCACAGAGGACCTCGAATGCCGGGCTGAGGCAGGGCCACCGTGTCTCTGGGAATTAGAAAAACCTCCTCCGGTGAGAGAATGCCCTTCAACCTTGGCATAGTGAGTGGACAGGCCTTTGTATCTAGAAGGGACAGATGTCCCTGCTTTGGCCAGGGCTGCCACTGGGGAGCATGCTCAGCCCGCTGTGCCACGCTCGCCCTGCGCGGCCACCTGGAGCTGGTCCTGGGCTCTCCCGGCCACAGCCTGGGAGCTGGCCCTGAGGGGATGCTGCACTTTAGAGGGACGCGCGATGGTCCCAGCACGACGCACAGGCCACGTTAGGGCCTTACGGATTGGGGGGATACACGGGACGGCCTGGCTGGGACGGGGTCTGGCTCTCCCTAGCTCTCTCCCTCACCCCACAGTGGTTTCTCCTCCCGCACCCCCACTCTATCTCCCCCACATCATTGCTCTCATTGCTCTGTCTCTCTCTCTCCCTCCCCTCCCCCCTCCTCTCTTCCTCTTTCCTTCCCCCCATCTTGGTCCCCTCATTATCTCTCGGGGCAGACTCCTCCCTTCCTGCAGACCCCCTGGTCCCACACCCCCTCGGGTGGACCCCATTCCTCCCTCCCGCCCTTGCTGCCCAGAGCGTGGAGGTGCCGCTCTCGCCTCCCCTGGGGACTCAGCGGCACAGGGGGAGAATCAGAGAAGCCCCCATTGCACCCGGCCTTGCTCAGCTCCTCCTCGGCCTGCGCAGCGGGAAACAGCCCTGGCACCTCCGGCCTCCTCCCTTGATTTTACTCAAAGTCCCAGCGGGCATCTTCCTCCTGCAACCCTGCTGTCTCCCTCGCAGATCGGCCTTCCTGGCTCTCTCCTCCCTCCGGCCGGCTCTGTCCTGTCCGTGGACTGACCTCCCTCTCATCCTCCTCTGGCCCCTTTCTGGAAGCTTCCCCCTCAGTTCCCACTGGTCTCCAGCTTCGAGGCCGTGGTTCCTCGGAGGTCTCCCCAGATGCCGCCTCCACCTTCCAGAACGTCCCCTGACCCATCAGAGGCAGGTGTGCCGGGCACCACTGGGGCCAGCCATGTCATACCCATAACTGTGTGGTCTCTTTGTTAACCTAAGTGGGGCTCCCAAACTGAACAAGCGTCAGGCCCCGGAAAACCCGGATCTGCCCGGACTTCTGCGTGTGCAGCTCCTGGCGAAGCCCTGCCGGGAGGCAATTCCCTCGGAACAGCATGAGACTGGGTTCCGCCGTGTCCCAGCGGAGACGCCAGGGCTCCGAGAGGCAGAGAACCAAGCCCTTGCAGCCTGTGCGGGTCCTCCCTCCTCTCTCCCCAGGTGGAGGGTCCGGGTGGAGCGGGTGACCCAGTGCCCCAGGCAGAGCCCACAGATCGCGGCCCTCCCAGTCCCTCCTCCCCACACCGTGGCACCACGGAAGTCCCCCTTCCCCCTTGCGTCCCCCAGGAAGCTTTTGTCTGCATATTTGTTATTTTTTCTAATTACAAAAAGAATGCTGCTAACCAGGGTTCTTTGTTGCAATAACACTGTTTCATCTTGCCGGTTAAAAAGGAAAGATCTTTACTACAGGATGTTGGCTAACTTATCTGGTTCCCGGACCGCCAGAGAACAGGTTTGGATGTCACCCAGCCTCACTGCCGTGAGGACAGCCAGGCGTGCTGCTGGGCACCCCCGAAGGGATGTCCCTCTCCCTGTGGTCCTTCAGGGCTGAGCCCGCGGGGTCTGCGGTGCCGCAGAGCCGACTCCGGCAGGTGCTGGCGTCCGCTGGTCTGTAGCGCCGTCCTCACGCCAGGCGCAGATTTCCCCCTCGGGCCACTAGTGCTCTGGGCTGATGTGTTGAAGCCTCGACCCCCAGCACGTCAGAACGGAATTCTTAGTCAGACGAAGGTCGTTACAGAAGTAATTAGCTGGGATGAGGTCATACTGGAGTAGGTTGAGCAACAAATCCAACATGACTGGTGTCATAAGAAAAGAAAAGACACAGACACCCAGACACACAGGGAGAGGCCGTGTGAAGACAGAGGCAGAGGCTGCAGTGACGCCTCTGCCAGCCGAGGGGGCTGAGGACGGCTCTCACCCACTGGACGCCGGACGAGGCCTGGCTGCAGTGACCGAGGGGCCTGGCCCTGTGGACACTGGAGTCTGGACTTCTGGCTTTCCAGGACTGTGAGACAACACATTTGTGTTGCTTGAGCCACCTGGTTTGTGGCACTTTGTGCCGGCAGCCCTAGGGAGCTAACGCAAGTGGCCACAGGACGTGGGAGTGGGCAGGTGACAGGTGGCCGTGTCGCGAGGGGAGTGGGAGCCACCTGCCCCCTCAGATCACCTGCACCTGCAGGGCCTTCTCAAGCCAGCTGCATAGATGCCACCTCCCCTGATGACCAACTGCCGCCAGGCACACTGGCCTGTGGCTCCGTGGCCGACACATGCTCAGTTTAAGATGCGCAGCTCACACTTGTGGTCACTCGTGTTCGTGGCTACCCGGCGTCTCCCATAGCTGACGTTCGGCCAAGGAGCTGTTTGTTCCTCACGTGGAGAACACACACTTGGTGGTGCGCGTGGCTTTGCTCTGTCCCTCTGGGCATCTCCCCTTGCTGCGACTAGAGCCAGGCTTTGGCTGGTCAGGGTCCCAGGGATCCGTCCCATCATCGGCTGGCCACTGCCAAGCCCCTGCGGCCGGCTGGTTCTGGTCACCCTTGAAGTGGGACCGTGGCAGGCACATGCCCTCCCCTCCCTGGTCTCAATGCAGCAGACCCTGCAGCTGCCCCGGCTTAGAGTGGACAGTCACACGCCCCTCACAGCTGCGGAGCCACCGTCACCAGTGCAGTTTCATGGTAAAAGGGGGTCCTCTCTATCCTGAGCGGTGACAGTGAGGGACATGGGCTGCACAGGATAAACACACAGTGTCCCCAGACTCATCAGAGAGGAGGGAGGAAAAGCTCGGTGGGCTCTGGGGGTTTGGGAAACTGAGGAAGACAAACGTTTCCGAAGTCGCCGGTACAGTCCCGAGACTCCTGCTCGATGCCGCGGCCGACCTGTGAGACCCCTGTGGGGGCCACGACCTCACCCTGTGTTGAAACCAGACTCTGCTGGCGTTTTAAGTTGCGTTCGCCGCAGGCTGTAAAGATAAGCTCTGGTTCTGTTGGGCGTTGAGCCGGTCGTTTCCTTTCTTGAATTGCACCCCTGTAACTGGGGGCAGCTGCGCCTCATGTCACGCCCTTCACGGTGGTTTACCCCCGCGGCCAAGCAGCCAGACAGACCCAGGTGCCGCAGGTCTGCATCCAGGTGACCACTGGCCGTCGCTGCACTGCTCTCCGCCGTGGGCCATGGAAAGCTCCCATCTTGGATGCCAGCTGGGTCTCCGCTGCCTGCAAACCTGAGAGGAAGGATGGCGGTCCCGGGTCCCCGTCTTCCGGAGGGTCTTGCCAGCCACTCTGCCGCAGAAGCGCCGTGCTGGTCAGGGTGAACCTGCTGCAGCTGGGGGTGTGGGTTGTTTTCAGAGTTTCTGAGAGGAGCCAGGAGCCAAGCTTGATGCCACTAACCAGGACTAACACACTTGGGAGAGACACTTAGGGTTCTGGAGGAAGCCCCTTGCACCCCGTTTATAATGTAGGTTTGGGACTCTAGCACGGGCCCCATGGCTGCCCTGGGCCCTAAGATCCGAGCCCCCAGCTCATGGCTGCCACCTCACGTTCCTCCCTCCTGCCATCTAAGCCCAGCCAGTGTGGGAGACCCCCTGACACAGGCTGAGACAGCTGTGGACGTTGGGAGGGCAGAAACCACCTCCCTTTGTGGAGGAAGGAGAATGTGAATGGGCCACTGGGTTTGCTTTGTGGAGGAAGGAGAATGTGAATGGGCCACTGGGTGCAGGCTGGCGCCGGACCCCCACCCCCGTCTGCTGCAATTCCTCCTGCATGACGGGCAAGGCCTGATTGTCACCTCCTCCATCACGGACTGGCCCCAGGATAACATCAGGCCATTCATGATCCAACAAACGCACTGCGGCCCCCCCCAGAGCCTGGCACATACTCTGTGCTCAAAGAACGTGGATTCCCTTTCAGGCCACAGACCTTCTTCCCCTGTGACCTGCTGCTCTGGGGCTCCCCGATTCCCCACCTCCCCTCCCTGTGTTCCACTCTGGGGGACTCAGGGCCCCCCCATCAGACAGCCCCTAGCCCTTCTGCAAGCCCTTCTCCCAGCTGCCTGGGGTGTCCTTCCCTGCCCGTTTTTCAAACAGCTCCAACGGTGCTCATTCTGAATCAAAGCGGGCATCGTACCTGGAGCAGTTTTTGGAGTTTGTGTTCAAATTCTGGCTCTGTCTCCACTTACTGGCACTGCCCCTTTGGGCAGTGAGTTATTAATACTTAATCGCTCTGATCTTCCATGGCCTCATCTGTGAAGGAGGCGAGAATAACACCTAACAACAGGGATTGCTGTTGTGAAGAGGAAATGCAGCTGCACCTACAAAGCACCAATCAACATCCTGGCACGTGGTAGTAATAATAACAACAGCAAAAGCCAAGCACCCCATGTGGCTTAGCTCATTTAACCCTCAAAGCAGCCCTACGCCCATTGTGCAGATGAGGAAACTGAGACTGAAGCAGTGTCTCCGGTGGACCTGGGTTCTCACACCGGCGGCAGGGCCCCAGGACCTCCGTTGACGACAGCCACACTGTAACCACCTTCTCTTCCCATGTTTAGGCATAACTTCTGATGAGAGAAGTGCCCTGTTTTTTGTCCCACCTGGCTCTATGCCACTGACAGCTGCAGACCCTTCCCAGTCCCTGCTGTGCCCCACCTGGCCTGGCGCTGCTCAGCTGCAGAGGCCTGGGGAGAGTGTGCCCACCTCCCCCCTCAGACCCCTGAACCTGGCGCCATGTGGCCGGGTCTGGTCCTGAAGCCGTGGGAGGATGGAGTCCACTGCTGCACTTCCGGTGTCTTCCAGCGACGTGGCCTGGTCCCACGCGGGCCTTGATGGACGGGGCATTTCTCGCTTGCTGGCCTGAGTGGGCCTCGTCCTCTACTTCATCTGATGTCCTCAGCAGTCCTGGGTGACACACAGGCAGGCGCCATCCCAACTCACACATGGGACCCCAAGGCCTGGACAGCTTCAGGGCTCCCTCCGCCAGGGTCACGTGGCTGGTACGACCCTTCCCTGCCAGTCACGGGTCCCTGGGCATCTGCTGCCGGCCTGGGTGCTGCAGCCGCCGTTCCCGAAACAGGGCTCTTGCCCAGGCCTTCGTGCGGGGTCTCCGGACAGCAGGTTCTCTGACGGCCGAGTCTGGATCTCTGGGCTGGGAGCTGTGCGTTGTCCTTTTTAAGTTCCTCGGGGTCTAAGGTGCGGCCGTGCCGTGGGCGCTGTGACTCCCACGGGAGGAAAACGAGGGACAACTTAGGCTTCACCTGGAACTCCACAAACAGGACCGTTTCAGAACCGACGGTGCTTGTGGCGGATGCCTCTGAGAGGACCGGGCACGCGTCAGGGCCAAGGTCACCGGAAACCCCGGCTCGCCTGGGACGTGGGCAAGACGAGGCACGTAGGCGGCCGGGGCTGTTGACAAAAACGAAAGAACTGATTTCAAGAAACAACCACCAAAAACGAGACAGAAAACGGCCGTGGGGTGAGATGACAAAATGTGCTTTCGCTTCCCCATGAGCCCGGGGAGATAGTTCATTCGCGGAGCCCCTGTTGCTTTGTTCCGGGTGCGGGTTTCCTGCTGCCCTGTGGCGCAGTCGCGCTCTGGCCTGCGTGTGCTTCGCACGCAACTGACGAACGTCAAACCCAGTGGCGGGTCTCGGGCTCCCTGCTGACTGCCCAGGCCCTCACTGGGGTCACTGGCTTAAAGTCGTCTGTCACCACTGAGCCCACAAAGTGGGAGCCCCCGGTGTTGTCCCCTGCAGGCACACGGGGCGCTGCCGTTTTCCTGGAGAAAACCCGTGGCCTAGTTGGTGGTTTGCCCAGCATCCTGGAGCTGCTCCCAGTGGCCGACCTCTGCTGAGGACACTGTCCCCGATTCCCTTGCTCCAGCCCCAGCTCATCCCGCTCTGAGATGGACACGTCCCCCCGTCACAGAGCCAGTCGCCCCAAGGAGTGATCCGGACTGCGGTGCACAGCCCAAACCTCAGGAGTCCCCTGTCCAGAGCCACCTCTGCGCACAGCCAGGGCTGCACGGGGCCCTGCGCGGGAGCGAGGCCAGAGCTGCTTTCAGAGGCGTCTGCTGGCAGCCTGGGGACTTGCAGCTGGTCCTCCTGGCCTGGTCCCTGGGCCATTTCCACCTTGAACCTTGGTCCACAGCAGTTTGGCCTGCGGCTGTTCAGAGGTGGCACTGGGCAGCTTACTGTCCTAGAGATGTGGGTTTTCCATCCATTGCTCCATAAACTCACCTGATCTCTTCACGGCCTGCTAGGTGAAGCCTCCACTTCTGTTCCTGGAAGATGGAAACGACCCCCCAGGTGGCGGGGGTACAATCCTCTGACTCTTCATTTTGGTCTAAAACAGACTTCACCCCTGGCATCTAACTCAGTCACTTTAGAAAGTCACTCAAGCCCTCTGAGCTTCGATTCCCTTGTCAGCAAAATCGGGACAGTGATCTTTACCTTAAGGGCTGTTGCAAAGAGTAGATCAGACGACGCACATAAAGCACGTGGCAGAAAATGAACACCCAGTGTTGAAACGTCGCCATGAGAAGCAGCCCCGGAAGTCACCCCCTCAGAAGTTGCCCCCAGGCGCTGCGAGTTGACCTCAAGGACGCTGCTGCTCTTGCTGACTCATGTTGGACCCCAGGCACCATCGGTCAATTCTCCTGACTGTCAGCAGCCCCGGCAACCTCTGCCCCTTACGGGACATGCTTTTAATGTTTGGGAACATCCCCACCAAGTCTGGTGAGGCACGTGGCCCTGCTCCAGGGCAGCGATCCTCTCAGGGGCCATCACTGCCCCTGAGGGATCACTAAGAGGCACATGTGTCTGGCAGGTTGGCCTGTGTGCCCAGGGTCTCACCCTGTGTGCACAACCAGAGCCTCTCCAGGGCCTGCCGGCCCTCCCCTCGGCTGCCTCCCACAGGCTGTCCTGGACGCTTGCTAAATGCCTGATCAATGAATGACCAAGTGAGCTCTGTGGACACCACATTAGTGAATGGACTCCCTGTATTTGAAAAAGAAACCTTGTTCAGTTTCATTGTGCTTAAGGAGGCTGGTGAGGGGCAGGCGGTGGATGGAGACCGTCCTATGGTGCCTGGTGTCAGGGAGCTGGGAGCTCTTGGGGGAAGGACACTTGAGCCCCCCGCTGGGATGCTGGGCTGGGGCCTGGAGAAGCACAGGGAGCCACTCCCAGGTGTGTGCTCTCAACAAATAAAAACATACATCCACGCAAAAACTTGTACTAGATGTTCACAGCAGCAGCATCCATAGCAACCAAAAAGGTGGAAACAACCCAGATGTCCACCAACCAACCAATGGAAAAACAAAGAGTGGTCTATCCACAGTACACAACGTCATTCAGCCATAAACAGCAGTGAGACCCTGACACCTGCTACAACGTGCATGAACCTCGAAACACAACGCCCAGTGACAGGAGCCAGACCCAAAAGGCCGCACAGTATCTGATTCCATTTATGTGACGTGTCCAAAATAGGCAAATCCACAGAGACAGAAAGCAGGTCAGTGGTTGCCTAGGGCTGGGGGAGGGGGAGGGGGTGATTGCTAAAGGAAATGGAGCTTTTTGGGGGGTGACGAAAATGTTCTGGAATTGGATAGTGGCGATGGTTGCATAACTTTGTGAATGTACTAAAAACCATTGAATTGGCGTGTGACTTGTATCTCAGTAAAGCTGTTCTTACAAGAAAGCACGGGGTGTCGAAGCCATGTTCTTCACCCTACAGCCAGGATCTGTGGTGTCACCATGCAGCTGTACCTGTGGGCAGCACCGATGCGGAACTGTAACGTGCTGTTGAGTGTCCCTCTCTCTGAGCAGCTCTCTCACCCTGCCGAGCTGGGGGAAGGCCTGGGATTGGCGCTGCCACGCAGCTGGGTGGATGATCAGCGCAGGCAGGGCCAGAGCCCTCGACTCCGGTCGGTATGAAACTCCAGGAAAGGGAAACTGGTTGGGTTCCGGCCTTGTTCGTTCGTTTATCCACCAAACCTGTGCTTAGCGCTGGGGGTACAAACTCCACATGAAAAAACAAAAATGATCCGATTTGACCTTTGCTCCGTATGACAGTTTTGGCTTCTTTCTTTTGAGAAAAGCCACTGTTTTCCTCTCAGGGTTTGTGTTTTGCTGCTAGAATAAAAAGTTAAATATCTAGTTACATACCAAGAATTTTCAAACCGCAAAGATAGAAAGTCTGGAAATGAAGTTAGATGGGGGAAAAAACATGGTCCAAGAACTTGAATCCTGCCACATTAAACCTAATACTTTCTGCCCGGTGTGGTGGTGCACCTGTGGTCCCAGCTACTCAGGAGGCCAAGGTGGGAGGATGGCTGGAGCCCAGGAGTTCAGATACAGACTGGGCAACATAGCGAGACCCTGACTCGAAAAAAATAATAAACAAACAGAAAAAACTCAATGCTTTCTAAAGCCATAAATGGAGATTTCAGTTGCATTTTAGATTATCATGTTCTAATTACACTCAATATTATCAGCATCCTTTTTGCCACCACAAGCATTTTTCACTTATCATCTGGAACTCATAGAGAATGATATATTGTTTAAAGATACTAACAATAACAACAGAAACAGACACCCACATAACAAACAAACCTATATGACCAGGTGATGGGTACATTTCCTCACTTTTGTATAGTCTTGAGGTTTCTGAAACAAGAAGTATCACAAACACTCTTGGAAAACGTTCTTCCTGCCCAAGTGCAGCCCGGCCATCCTCGCAGCAGGCTCCTTCCTGCACGGGGAAGGCACTGGAAGGTGTTTGTGGCAGAGGAAAGGGAAGGAGGTGGCAGAGAAATGAGTGGCTGTGCCCCCAGTTGTCCTTGCTCAGGGTGACTTTCCCTGACCCTCGGGTCCTGCTAGCATTCCCCAAGCCACATCCTTTTCCTGTGAATCCCTGCACTTACCCCAGAGGTCACAGCTGGAGGCCTAGTGGCAGAACCCAGCGCATTTTTAAAAATTGAGTCAACATTTTAAAATATAGAGATCTTACATTAAAATGTGCATTTCTGATTTCTCTTGCAAAATTTGACATTTGGGCCTGAGTTCCTGTTCGGCAAAGCTTGGCCAGCGTTTGGGGGAGCTGTCCCTTCAGGTGCTACTGGTTGGCCAGTCCCCCCAGGTCCCTGGGCCCTGTGCACACCTGCCTGCCTCCCTGCACGAGAATACACGGGCCGCACTGAGGCTGAGTGCCAGTCCGTGGGCCCTCATGGCACTGGGTGGCCCTCAGCTCCTCCTTCCAGCCCAGACCAGCCACCTCACAGGGCTCCCCTGTGGCTCCCGTCACTCAGACTCAGATCAAACCTGCAAATGGAGGCCTGTGAGTCCATCCCCCAGGCCTCCATGGAGGGGAGGGCACCCAGCAGTGCTGTAGGGGTCATCGGCAGAGTCCTCACCAAAGGGATTGGGGACCTGGTCAGTTTCAGCCCCCCGCCCACCAGGGAAGAGCCTCAGGCAGGCCCCTTGCCCTCTGAGCCCATCTCATGTGTGCACTGATGTGTTGGACCACCTCAAACTCTTACATTTAGCTGCAGAAACCTTTCTTCAATGCACTCGTCCCCTGCAGGCTGATATACCAAATTGGGGCTACTGAGATTGAAGCAGTGGTTGGTTGGGGGCTGGAGCCCCTCCTTCCCTATCCCCAACCCCCAAGCTGTTCCCAGGCACCTCAGCATCGCCCCGGGGCTCTGATGGCATCTCTGAGCTTGGGGGCCTCTGGGGTCTCCAGAGTCTCTGAGACCCTGGGTCTATGACCTGCTGGGGTGTTTCTGAGAGCGCCAGGAGCCACCTGGGAGACTGAGGTCATGCTCTGAGCTGGGAAGCGCAGGCCTGGGGACTACGAAGGCAAAGTAGGTGGGAGGCTGAGTGAAGAGAAGGACCCGGCAGGAAGGCCAGATAACCACACATCGGAGGCCAAGGGTCCAGGCCCTCTGAGGACCTGGCAGAGCTTCACGGCCATGGCCACAAACAGGTGTCTCCTGTCTCTGTCCCTTCTCTCCAGGTCCACCTGAGTATGTCCCGGACTCTCACACCTCCTTCCCAACTGTACTGGGCACTGGTGGCTCTGGGGGTGCATCTGGTCCCCTGAGCACGTGGCAGGAGCTCTGAACAGACCCTGAGTCCCCATTCTGCCTCGCTGGGAGACCAGGCAGGCCACTTCCACCTCTCTCCCCGGGCAGGTAATGTCAGTTCTGACTCGAGAAGGTCAGAAAGAACTTGCTCGTGCAAAGGATGGGGCGGTGCGGCCCATCTGGAGCAGGAGTTCTGGTGACAGTCTACTGCCCCGAGCAGCCCAGCATCCTCTGCCAACGGTGGCTCCCAGACTTCAGCAAGCAGGAGCGCAGGCTGAGGAGCCGGCTCAGAGGGCAGAGCCCCAGCCCACAGCAGCACCGATCCAGGAGGCCTGGCATCTGCCCGCCCTAAGGGACTCCGGAGGACAGTGGCTCAGCTCTCTGCCCACGCGCTGCAACACTGGGCAAGGGAGTGGTGTCTGGCCAGTCTGAGGGCCGCTCTGAACCTCCCCAAATAAGCCTGACCCCATTCTTTACGCAGGACACTGACAAACCAGAGGATATCCAGGAAAAAGTGACCAGAACGCTGCAGTGGTTTAACACTCTGCTCTCCCATCTCAAAATTCATATCAGTTTTGAACAAGGGCGCTAGTGTTTGTTTTGCAATGGACTCTGCAAATTATGTAGCTGGTCCTGACTGGGGTGGTGAGGGACCTTGTTCCATCTGGAACCTTCAGCAGAGACGAGTGTGTTAGCTTGGAGGACACAGAAGACTCGTAGAGAGGGGTGCTGGAGGATACCAGAATGTGCTGCCCCAAAACATGCCTCTTTGGCATATGGATTGTTTTGAGCTAAAGACCACAGAGAACGAGCAGCCACCAGCAAAGCTCTGTGGTGGGGGCAGGAGGGGTGACACCTCCCCTCACCATCCTGAGGGCACAGCTGACATGCCTACAACAAAAGGCAAATTAACAGAGAAAAGAATAACAGATTTATTAATCAGCGTTTTGCGTGACATAGGAGACTTCAGAAATAAAGAAGGAAAGGCTCAGGGAAAACTGTCCATTTTTATTTTAGGTTCCATGGTGAAGGGACAGCCATGTAGACGCATAACTGGACCGAAAGGGTAAAGCTAAGAGTCATAGACCGAGGGGAGGCCCCGCAGGGCCTGTCTGCTCAGATTCTTCCTGGCCTCTGTGTGGCATTCCCTCCTCAGGGGCATAGGGTCGGACCCTGAGGAATGAGGGTGTCGTGACCTACCGTCAGACTAGACGGGTCAGAGGATGTCTTTATGGCCAGCCCCGGGACAGAAAGGCGGGAATGTTACTGGTTTTTAGGTTTTATGGCTGGCTTTGGGGCACAGGAGTTCTAGTTTCTGTGGCCTGCCTCGGGGGAGAGGGGAACAGGGGAAAAAAGGGCCAGGAAAGGTCAGAGAGACCCTGCCCCGGGCCCTTGGGTCAAAGCATTCAGCACCCGCCATACTGCGGGGTGTCGTTTCCGAGCCCCGACAGCCGACACACAGCACACAGTTTTCCTTTTGAAAAAGAAACTTGCATTTGTAAGAGGCGCCTCCCCATGCCTGGAGCAAGAGGACTCTTCACAGCTCGTATCCCTGGAGAAGGCACTGACTTAAACCTGCGTAAGATACCTGCTAAACCAGCCTCGTCCACCATTCTTCTGCTCGCCTGCCCGACGCTTGCCCACTGGAAACCCCAAGCCCCTTTTCCTCTGTTTTAGCCTAAAATGACACATAAAGCCAAGTCTGGCCGCCCCTGAGCGACTCATCTCTGGTGCTCCCGCCTGTAAGCGAAGCACTTGCTCATGGACCAGTTTGTTTTACTCTTGTCAGTCCGTCTTTGGCCAGTCTGATTTGCAAAGGCCCCCGCTGAAGAACCTAAGGTGGGCAGAGGAAGAGATTTTTTTCCTCCCCTACCCAGTTGTGTTCAAATATCTGAAGTAGCTGGCAGAATAAAAAGAAAGATCCAGCTTTATAGTGCAACCCCAGAGGGCAAGGCCAAGGCCAGCGGCTCGGAGCTACCAAGAGTGAGAGTGACATAGACATCAGAGCAGCTCGAGATGGAAGAGGCCTCACTCCCCACCGCTGGGGGTGCAGAGGCTGGAGACACCTGCAGACAGGTGCAGGGGAGTCCCACATAAAACCTGGGGTCTGGGATTTGATACCTGGAACGTCCTTCCTGGACCTGAAACCTCTGCCGAGAGCTTTGGGAGACCACCAACTGGGCACCCAGGTCTCCTGAGCCACGCAGAGCCACCTGCCCCAACCTGGTTTCGTGCACAGAAGGCCCGATCACTCTGACTTTTTTTCTCATGACTGTCCTCTTCTGCACGCATTCTTCCCCATGTGGGAAACTGGCACGCTCCCAGAGCCAGCCCAGGCCCCAGAGCGTGCCCTCCGGCCCTGTCGTCAGCTGTCATTTTATATTCAGCATCTCTCTGCACCCTGGAGCTTAGATAGCAAAAGGCACCTGCTGTCTGACTACTCTTCAGCTATGAGAAACAGAGCCTGTTTCCTCGTCCCCCAAGCAAGGCTCTTTAACAGATCTTGCTGGCTCCTTCTTGCTGCTGTTTGCGTAGCTTGGTTCTGACTGGCAACTTTGCAGTAAAAGAAAAGGGATTTTCCTGGCACAGCCTTTGCAGATAAAAGAACAATCTAGCGGGTCGCTTACGAGTTCCTTGGCCCTGGAACCTAATATTCTTTTGGCTTTTAGCTTTGATCTTGTATCTGGAAAACCTTTATTTCGTGAAGTGGTGAAGTTTATTCCAGCTCAAGCACTGTATTTGAAGCAGAGAGGCCAGAGCTTGGGGAAAGTGTTTTCCAGAATGGGGGGGTGGCATCGTTCCTTCATTTCTCAGGACCGAGTGGAGGCTGCGGTCCCCATGTGCCCAGGACGTTCTTGCTTTTGGCACTGAAAGCCCTCCACGGTGGGAGCCCTCCAATCACCCCAGGTCTGTGGCCTGGAGCGGGGGCCCGGGGCTCTTCGAGGAGGTGGGGGGGCGGTTATCCTGAGGACAGGGGGCTCAGGGTTCTCTGCTAATACTCTGTTCCCACCAGCACCACTTGAGAAAGAAAAAAATTCTCTTATCTGAGGAATGCAAGCCCCTTTAAATTATCAGGCCCAGAAAGGCATTTAAAATGTAACAGAAGTCACGTCTCACTTCCCCTTGAGCTAAATCATTACCTCTTGAAGCCACTTGCTATGCGGGCTGTAGAAGCCACTTGCTGTGTGGGCGCTAGACTAGCTGACGGCAAGTCGCCATAAAATGCCATCCGCTCTATAGTTCAGCAACCAACAGCCAATCCCTCACCAACGTTATTTCTGTGAACCAATGAGAATTCCTGATCAACAACTTTTGTCACCGCCTCCTCTCCTGATTTGCTCTTTATTTCTTTAAAACTTGAGCCTTTCGTTCTCCAGGGCGCTCTGCAAAGCAACTTGGAAGCGTGTCCTGGGCTGCAGTCCTCAACATTTGTCCTTGAGTAAACTCCCTTTCCATTACATTTGGACCCCTTTTGATAATTTTAGGTCGAGACACACAAGCCGTCCCCTGGGCAAAGCCAGCTCCCAGGCACAGCCCCACAACCAGCGACGGAGCTAGAAACACCGGCAGGACGTCCTCCGACAGGCCCCCCAGCCATCGCCTCCCAGAAAACCCTCCTTCTCCAGCATATCCTGTCCCCGCGCCCCTCACTCCGCACATTCCCACAGCTGCTCCTGCGCGGTAAAGAACCCGTCCTGCTCCTGGGACGCGGCCTCCGCTGCCAAAGCCTCGGGGTTTCTTGGGCGTCGGGAGTGTCTGTTACTCAGGGTGGGCTCCCCTGACACACCTGGTAGTTATGCCAACGAGGTAATGAGGACGCCAGCCGGCCCCTGGGTCCTTTATGCCAATGACATGACTCTGCGGGGGCTGAGCTTGCAAGAAGGACCACCCATGGCAAGGAGAGGGTTGTTTGGGGCTTAAACCAACAATATCAACCGTGATCTGGGGGGTTGCTCAGGGATGAGAGACCGAAGTCAACCACACGGCTGATGATTTAATCACCCGTGAATATGTAATGAAACCCAAATAAAAATACTGGGCACTGAAGCTCAGACAAGTGTCCCTCATTAGCAATGCTCTGAGTACTGTCACACGTCCATGCCAGGAGGACAGCTTGACCCTGTGGAAAACAGGTGCTTTGCACTCAGAACCCTCCCCGACGTCGCCCTATGGGGCCTTCCTTTGCTAGGTTCCCGTCTGTATCCTTTTGCTATAATAAAACGTACCCCTTACATAGAGCACTTTCCTGAGTTCTGTGCGTTGTTCCAGGGAGTTCTCAGAAATGAGGGAGTCCAGGGTAGCTGGCTGGTCTGAAGTGACTGTGGCCCTGTAGACCCCTGAGCTCACAGCTGGTGTCTAAACAAGGTCAGTGTTGCAAAGGAACTTGAGGCCCCATCCTCCCCGCACCCCTCATGGTGACACTGACCCTCTAACCGGCTTCATGCCTCCGGCCCCTCCAGTCTCCTCCAACCTCTGTGAGAGAGAGACATTCCTAAACTCAATACTGCCCAACGCCCCCCTCTTAAGACTGTCTTGGGCCCCTGTATTCCTCCGGGTAAAGGTGCAACCCCTTGGCCCTGTGCACAAAGACCCATGACAGGCTGCTCGCTGCCCTCTCCTCCTCCCAGCCCAACCCCAGAGATTTTCCCTCCAGCTTCACCATCTCTTTGTAGCCTCCTGAACCACGTCGTCATAACAGGTCGAAACTTCACTTTGCTCTTCAAGGCTTAGCAACAAGCATCGCCTCCTCCTGGAAGTTTATCTTTGACCCACTCCTGTGGCTCATGACTGATTCGGAGCTCCTGCACGCCCCCAGCACCCACTCCCGAGATCCTCACACCCGGACGTAGGATTGCAGGTTTGCCCCTCTGGGCTGATGGCTGAACCGTGGGCTTCTCAAAGGCAACGACCCTGTCATTCGCCTGGTGCCTTCAGCACCTGCCACAGCTTCCAGAACCCAGGAAGCTCTCAGTAGGAGTTTGTAGTCACTCTACCTCAAGCAGCTTTGATGACTGTCTCCTAAGAAAGTGAGATTTACAAATATTTACCAGTCAGATTGTTTGGAACCTCTGGAATTTCTCTTTATGTTGAGTGTGTATGTGTTGGTGTGTGGCCTGTGAGTGTGGAGTCTGTTAAGCTATCTGTCTCTACTTCCTTTTTGCCAACTTGAAGCTTGCTGGTGGTGGTATTACAGGTGCAGTGCAAGGTCTGGGAGGTTGAAAGACACCTCTGATGATGGTTTCTCTTGTGGCAGGTTCTGAGGTCTGAGAGGCTAAAAGACCTCCATCCTAAGGTCTGGGAGACTAGGAGACATCTCTGTCCTGAGGTTTAGGAAATCGTAAAACATCTCTGCCCACGGAGGCAGCCTGGCCGAGATGCAGGGATGCCGCTGTTGGACAGGGAAAGAGGAACAGAAACGTAGTGCACACAGATTTCTGTGGCACTTCAGAGGATCTCCTGGCTGCAGATCTGAGATAAAAGCTATTGAAACTGTGTGCGTGTATATGTGTTTAGATGTGTTTTGTGTATGCACATGTATTATATGTCTACATGGTACCAAAGTTGGCTTATAAATAAAAGGAATTCTCATAAATTAAATAAATAAGCCCAAATGCCTTTCAAGTTCATGTGAATTTAGTAATCTTTGGTAAACAAGCTGATTTTTTAAAAATTATTGATAAAATAGCAATAAAAATGACTTTAAAATTATCAGTATACACTTTTGTCTGGGTTCACTGTCCATTTTTATATTTGAAGGTGTTAGAGTTTGCCACAAAGGTTATAAAACTAAAAACCCAGACAAAATGAAATGATCTGTGTTTGTATGATTATTAATAAATAAGACTCATTTAATATTGTTGGTTTAATAAAAATAGCTAAGTCTCCTGAGTTATTGAAAAAATTCCCATGTGTTTTAACTTTAAGGTTCTTACTCAGGTAAAAATGTAACTCAGGTAAAAATGTTTCTGACTCACTCTTGCTGAGTACCAGCTACAAGCTAGCCTGTTACGTGTACATTGTGTTGCCATAGCAAAGGCCTCTTAGAAAAATTTTTAAAAAGAAACCTTGAACTGTTAATTTTTGTATAGTAATTTATTCCCAAATGAACAAAATGGTTATTCTTAGAATCCAAAGAGAATCTTAAAACAATCTTATTCTTTGGAAGTATTACATGTAAGTGAATTTGCACACAAGTAGAAAAACGTTTTGAGACCAGTTAGATTGTTTTTAAAATAGCTTGATCTTGATCCTTAAGTTAAAAAAATGTTATGACTTTGTGCCATTTTTTGAGATGCTAAGGATTGATGTTAGAGGTTTATCCAGTCTACAGGCAGGTGATGTCATGTCAATACATTTTATTTTGGGACATTGATATTTCAGAAAGATCAAATTAGTTAACATCTTTAAGCAGGATGTGTTCTAAAACTTCTGTGTTTATAGAGCTTAAAGATGTTACATTATTGTTGATAATAGCAAGTCTCACTAGAATACTTACATTTGTTATTTTCATTTTTTTTAAGTTTAAAAGTAATAGTTAAAATTATATTTTGTGATTATTCCTTGGTCTGTGTTTTAAAATTAATTTCCTTCTTATTTCTCCCAATTTTGTTTATGAAAATATGTTTAGATATTAAATTTGTTTAGACATTAAATGACTTTGTTGAGGGCACAATTAATCACACTGGTTATATAGCTAATATTCACAGGCTATCAAAGTGATAGGCAAATGTAAATGACAAAAATATAATAAATTGGAAGAGGTTTTCTATAATCTGCTTCTTTTGAAATTTCTCAGATTCATATCTCAGAAGCTCAACTTCTGCTGTGTCACACTGTGTGCTGTGTCATGCTGCCTTCAGCTGTCCTCCCCTTGAGAAGGGCTGAGATGACAACCTTCTCCTGCAACCTTTCTGCCGGATCCTGCAACTTTTTCCCCCTCTGGTTCCAGGTCCGATGCTGAAATGTTTACCTGCAAAGGTCTGAAAAGCCATGTTATTTTCTTAGCTTCTTGATATGTCTGACTTGTTCAACACGGTAAAAAAGATCTTCTTGTGCAGTTACTAAGAGTTGTGTACACCCCTTCTCAAAGTATTAGTTTTCTAGTTTCTTGTTTCCTTTATAATATAATGTTCACTCATAGCCCTGATGACTTCTGGTACCCTGTTCATGAGGTTTGACTTCCAAGTTGTCTAAATGGGTTTCCCATTAAAAACCAACCAACCAACCATTGCAATAAAGAAGGTTTTTCTTTACCTTTTGGTAACTGGCCTAAGAAACAAAGATTTTGTTTTATCAAGGTAATTCCTATGCTGTCCTTATTAAGTTTCTCATTGCTTGGGAAAACTGAGCTTTAGAAGTTAGGGTTTCTTTCTGTGTTGCCTGTATAGTCTTCTGATTGTCACTCCTGGCTAAGTGAACTGCTCTTACTTTACAATAACCTCTGATTCTATTTTGATCAAATGTTTTGAGACTTTTAAGATCTTTGACAAATGTCTGCAAAAATCTAGATAATTTGAATGCTTAGCCACCTGTGAGCTTCATTTTCCTGTCATTGTCGGAACCAGGCAGGACTTAAAACATTTTTGTTTAGAATGTTGTTTTTTTGTTCTGATACAAGAGTCTCTAAATCCTTAGCTCAAATGGTTTTAACAAATGCTTATGTTTTGTAGCAAATTCCTACAAGTCTGACAGTAGCTTGATGCTTATAGATAAGTTAATTTTATAACCTTGCCTTTGGGTTTTTTTTTCCTCTTGAAAGGTTTTAACAGTTGATAAATGCCTGTCCACCTCTGTTCTCATCTGCCCTAGAACATTTAATTGGCTGTAAGTCTTTTGATTTTAAGTTCCTTGGCCACAGGGCCCCACCAAGGGACAGGATGGAGCCGGCGGGTAGCCACACCACCCCAGCAACAATGGGACAAAATAAAAGTTTGCTATAGATGCTGCCTCTGGCAAATCTTGGCCAAACGGAGAGAAATATAAACTAAAATAAAACCCTAGGCACTCCCCCTCAAACTAAATGGATCCCCCTCTTGGCTAAGGGGACCCCCGCAAAACAAAAACCTTAAAACTGAGTTCCTGGCCATGAGGGGACAGGGGCTCCGACACCTCATTATACTCCCATTCTCCCAGTCAAAAAATTAAAAAAAACAGTTTGTTCAAGATCTGAGGGCGATAAGTCAAACGGTGGAGAATATCTGTCCTGTGCCTCCTACCACTGTCTCTGGGAGTTTTGCCTGGTTTTCAGTAATGGAGTTAAAAGGTGCTTCCTTTTGCATCCTGAATCCCAGGTGCTATTTGCTTTTGAGTGGAAACACTTAAAGTCTAAGCCAAATGCCAGTACTTCTGCGCTGCCCTTCCTCAGGCGTTTAAAAAAAACCTCCCTAACAATCTTTGGAAAAATTCTGGCCAGAGATGTGAGGGAAATAGTTTTAGGCAAGGAAATGGTTTTACAGTATGTAGACAACACCCCGATGGCCAGGGAGACTGAGCCGCCAGGACAACGTGCCGTGATTGCACTGAACTTACTGGCTGGCAAAGGGTATCAAGCATCTCAGAAAAAGCTCAGATCTCACTTCCCACGGTCACATACTTGGACTTGGAATTGTCTCTTGAAACTCAGAAGCCCCTTCCAGATTGGAGAGGCTGTAAACAAACAGCCGTCCATCCCACCCACACGCAGTTGCGAGATTTCCTGGGGATGGCCGGGTTTTGCCAGATTTAGATTCTTAGCTTAAGGCTAATAGCAAAACCCCTTTATGAAGCCTTAAAAGGAAAAGCAAAAGAACTACTTGATTGGACCAAGGAAGGCCACAAGGTTTTCTTGACTATTAAGGAGAAATTAATGACCGCCCCACATTGGGCCCCCTGGACTTGTATAAGCCTTTTGATCTGTTCATTCAAGAAAGGCAAGGAATTGGACTCAGGGTATTGCTGCAAACTTCAGGGGATCATAAGCAAAGTGCATGTTATTTCTCTGAGCAATTGGATGTGATAACAAAAGGATGGCCCACTTGTCTGAGAGTGGTGGCTGCCACTTATGGTATTTTACAGGAAGCTGCAAAGTATACCCTTGGGCAGCTGGTGACTGTTCACACCGTGCATTATGTATTCCCTGTGCTAGATCAAAAGGGAGGCTTTTGGTTACTGGCAGTGGCTGGAAGGGCAAGCATCAGGCTACTTTGTTAGATAATCCTAATGGAACTCAGAAGGTAGTGTCCCCCTTAAATCCAGCCTATGGACTCTTGTTCCCCATTCTATGATCATGTTCAGATGATTGACCACGTGCATTCTAGTCTCTGGGCTTTGACTGATCAACCCCTGCCGGACCTAGATGAGGAGCTCTTTACTGATAGGAGCAGAGTTACAGAACAGGGACAATGCAAAGCTGGGTGTGCCGTGGGAACGGCTAAAAGGTAACCGAGGCTCTGTTACTGAAAGTTCGGCACTTGCCCCCGAGGCCACATCAGAATGAGGACAAGTAGTTTGAGGAGAAGGAAAGAGAAGTTTATTAATTTGCCAGCAAATGAGGAAGACGGAGGGCTCTCGTCTTAAAGTACCATCATCCTGTCTATAAGCAGAAATACAGAGCTTTCAAAAAGAGTTTTCAGCTTGGGGCTATTGCTGTTTAACTATAGTCAATGGTCCCGATTGACCCCATCTCTGGCAAAGACAGTCCTGTGACCTCTGCCCGGACAATTCCACCCAGAGCCATCTCCTGTGGTACAAAGAAACAAAGAACACTCCCCTGCCCCTCTGATTACTGGCCTTGGGCAGGATGCAGGTTTTAATTCCCAAAAAGAGTGGTGGGGGATTAAAGAGAAAGCTTGTAAAACAGTTTACCTTTTTTCAGGCTGTTCCCTCTGTTATAGCACAAGCCCTATGCCCTGGGATGTCTGAAAACAAAAGCCCTGTATGTCTAGCTTGTTCTTTGGGGATTTTTGGCAAGACAACTCTTTAGTGAAGACCTCTCAATCTATTGCCTCTTTCTCTAACCTATATCACTGCTGGATTGGCTACCTAAAACTATTTTCATGAATAACTAGGGAAATGTTATGATGGAGATTCTATCTGGGGAACCCTGGGCCAATATTTCCTGAGAGTGATCCCAGATGGGGGATGGGTACTTCTTTTGATATACTTTACTGTCTTGGTGGGGAGAGGGTGGCAACTCAACATGTTTCAGTTACAAGTCCAGCAGTTTTGTTCTTCCTCATACCCCAACTACATCCCATTTCACCAGGAAGCAGCCAGATAGGTGGACATCCTGATTCCCCAAGATTGAGAAGTGAACTAAAAAGGAGGGAACTGTAACCAGTGCTGTGAAAAATTTCAGTTACCCCTATATGTCTTTTATAATCCTCTCCCTTAACTACTTGACATTTTGAGTTGTTTCCCAGAAATGGTGAGTTTTCTGCAAGACAAAGTGGCTGAGATTCTGAAGGCCCCTGGGCAGACTTCCTGATGTCTTCACCATCCCCTACAACCCGCTCCCAACGCACACAGCCCCTTGTCAGTTACACCACGACCTGCCCCAAGGCACGTGGCCCCTCCTTTAAAAGCCATGATCTCCATTAGTTGGGGAGATGGATTTGAGGCAGCTTCTCCCATTCTCCCGATGTCTATCATATTAAAAAATTCCTTTCTTCCTTGGCAATCCTTGTCTCAATCACTGGATCTTTGTGTGATGAGAAACTGGACCTAGACTGAGATCCCCATGCAGTTTCAACAGGTCAATCTAGGAAAGATTAACTGAAAGTCTGACATCTTCAAAGGTCTGAACAGAAACATTTGCCATCTATTCTCCCTGAGGGCTGTTACCAAGAAGGGCTTATCTGCATAGCAGGCCACCTTTGCCAGCCAGTCTCACAGGGAAATAAAAGAACAATTGTTCTCCCAGGTGGGTCAGGATCTCAGGCAGATAAAGAAACTTCAAGGATGTGGGGAGAGCTGATGGGGGGGGGCAGGTCAGAGAGACCTTGAGGCTTCTTCAGTCAGTCTAGCAGATACAAGTGCCATATTCTGGGGTAAAATATTTCTAATTTCCTTTATATTCAATCCAGTTCTTTAAAAACTCTTAAAAATTTAATGAAAAATGTTTAGAAGCTTTTTTTGAGGGTGCTTTTTTAACAGAAAACGTCAAGTATAAGAGGCAGTATCTGTGAGCAAATGCTTAAATGGATTAAATAATGGAAAACAAGATGGCAACATACCAATATCCATTCCTTTGTCAACAAATACTATTGAAGAATGTCAGGAAAAGACTAGTTAAAATTTGAACCGTCATGAGAACAAATTATTCAGTGGGATGTTTGCTACACGATTGGATAAATCCACAGACATTGTTACTATATCTGGAAAAGGCTCTCTGTCAGTGACAAAGTGTACAAAGAGCTCCTTTTCCCCGAGCTACCAGAGGAAGGAGGACCAGAGGGTATTTTCTCAACTGTGAATGGCCTCTTGAATTAAAACAATGTGTCATTGAAAAACTCTGTAAGCCAGTGGAGCTGCATTTCACTTGGAATCTAAAAGGAGAAGGGACACGGGATGGGTTTCAAAGAGAGTGAAACTGGAGTGCGTTACCTTCCTCCCTCCGGCAGGGAGAGGTTGAGGCCAGAGGAGCAAGGCAACAAGAAGTGGTCAGTTGTATAAAAACAAGACTTTTAACAGACTAGGATCTTCTCAATACTTTGCAATGAGATGAGGAGTGAAGAATACCTTTTGTTCCTCAGAGATTCACTGGTGATCTTGTGGCAGATTATTTAAAAGACCCACTGAGCTTTAAACAAATTAACAAAAAACATGTGCTCCAAACTTAGTGACACTTTCTCACACGATCTGTCAAAAAAAAAAAGTGACATTCTGCTAATCCTAAGAAAGTAATTGCTTTTGTAAGGCTGGTGGTGGGCACCCCTCCCCTCCCTAATGAAAAAAAGAAGCCCACGAGACCTGCTGAGAACAATGCCTGCAAGGCCCAGATAAGTTAAAGAATAGCCACACCTGGATGGTTACCCTGATAAGGGTCTCGGTTCCTGGAATCCATACATACCATCAGCCCCTCCTAGTTCTCAATACCCACCCTAAAACCTTAATGGAAAATTCCTAACTCTTTGCGCCAAAAAACCCCCATCCCCCAGCTCTAAAACATATATAAGCTCACACAAAACTTCTGGGTGACGCGACTTCTCAGGACCCTCTCTTGGGACCTGTTACCCTCTCCTGGGAGTGCTCAAATAAAGGCTTGTTGCTTACCCCTTTCTACTCTGCTTGTCTTTCTTTCTCTGGCGCTGCCCATCCAAAAACCTTACAGCTTTATCTTGTGCAACTGAGCATTTTTGAAAAATCCATTTGGAAAGGTTATCATTGTCTCATTTTTTTTTTAAGGGAAGGAGCAACTAAAAATCAATGTGTCAACTAAAAATTTTTCATACCTGCACACTTAAAAAATGGGAACAACACAAAACTTGAGAACAGGCCAGGCACAGTGGCTCATGCCTGTAATCCTAGCACCCTGGGAGGCCAAGGTGGGAGGATCGCTTGAGGTCAGGAGTTTGAGACCAGCCTGAGCAAGAGCAAGACCCTGTCTCTTCAAACAAACAAAAATCTCGAGAACATAATTTCTTAACCTGTTTAAAAATCATCCCAATGAGGAGAATTGGTGGATTTTGAACACATTAAAAATATGAAAATCTTTTGGTTAGCTTGCAAGAACCACAGATTGACGAGTTTGTTGACAAACAGACAAAAATCTTTGCATGATCAGTTGATTTAAAAGAGAAACATGATTCCATCTGGGTGGACAAGGCCCTTCTTCCTCCTTTCTGTGTCTTTGGCTGTGTACTTTTCAGCTACCATGTTCATCTCAAAACCAAATATTGAAATAAACAACTTAGAGCAAGACCTTCAGATCAGTAAACCAATTATTGAACCAAGGTTTTTTAAAAGAATAAGGCATACCTTGGCCGGGCGCGGTGGCTCACGCCTGTAATCCTAGCACTCTGGGAGGCCGAGGCGGGTGGATCGCTCGAGGTCAGGAGTTCGAGACCAGCCTGAGCAAGAGTGAGACCCCGTCTCTACTAAAAATAGAAAGAAATTATCTGGCCAACTAAAATATATACAAAAAATTAGCCGGGCATGGTGGCGCATGCCTGTAGTCCCAGCTACTCGGGAGGCTGAGGCAGTAGGATCGCTTAAGCCCAGGAATTTGAGGTTGCTGTGAGCTAGGCTGACGCCACGGCACTCACTCTAGCCCAGGCAACAAAGCGAGACTCTGTCTGAAAAAAAAAAAAAAAAAGAATAAGGCATACCCAATCACACTGCTTTCACCAACAAAATGTTATTGTTGATATGACTGAGAGCAAAAGGTTATATTTGTGCCATTAATAAAAGCAAAAATTATAATCATTTAAAAATACTAATTTAACTTCATAGTAAGTCCTTTCATTTTCATTTTTTGTGTAAGTTTTATAAGTACATAATCTATCAGTACAATAATACATGTGTGCAGTTTACAAATAAACAAAAATATTAAAGGTTGTTCCAAGACTTTTTACTATCCCCAACAATAATTTGCATCTTACTTGTTCCTTTGCAAAGTAACCTTGCCGCTCCTTCCTCAGTAGATGCAGGCTTTTCCCCTTCTCTTTGAACTTGGGCGTGTTTTGACCAACCAATGCTGTGTAGCTTCCAAGATTTGGTTTTAAGAGATATGCAGTTTTTACCTTGGTCACTTGGGAAGCTCATTCTTGAGAGCCACACACCAAGTCAGGGATGTAGGGTGAAGAAGAGAGAGGTCCTAGTCTCCCATCCAACCCTGCAAACACCACACAGATAAGTAAAATGGTCTTGGATATTCTAGCCCCAGCCACCATCTGACAGCAACCTCATGAGGGACCTGAGCCAACACCATGTGGAGCTGAAGAACCTTCCAGCTGAGCCCTGCCCAAATTCCTGACCCACAGAACTGTGAGCAAATATAATGGTGGCTATTTTAAGGCACTAAATTTTGAGGTAGTTTATTATGTAGCAACAGAAAATTGAGGCAGGCCATTAGCCTTGGGTGAAGTCCAGATTCCTTAGCACGTAGCATTTAACCTTTCAAAAGATGACTGTATCTTCCAAACTTTTAAAAACTTTTATTTAGTTTTAAAAATTCTATGGTAATGTCAGGTTTCAGTCTGAAACGTTGGTTCTTGGGTCACCCATGGCCGAAGAATGACCAGACGCACCAAAGTAAGGCAAGCACGAAAATGAGGTTTATCGAGGAGAGAAAGATAGGGTTATAGAGCAAGAGCAAGATATGTGTTTATAGAGCATAATACATATGCCACAGATGACGACTGGACCCACTGTCTCAGCAAAAGACAGCAAAAGGAAGGGGCCAAAAAGGGCCTGGCTACGGTCTTAGTCTTATTTCACAGTGCCCAGATTGGGACCTCCCTGTGGCTCAGACGTCACCATGGAAGCACTTGGATTGGACAGTTGGGAGTTGCGTTACTATGCATGCAGATTGTTCTAGGTCAATTTCTGGACTCTATGGTACCTATGCTGCTTGGTCCATGGGCTAGTCCTCTGCATTCTTTTGCAGCTGGCACACTAAGTTCTGATTGGCAGATTCTTAGGGTATTCCCTCCTCCCCCACATATGGAGAGGATTAGGGTGGGGCAGGACCAAGATGGGGGCCTGGGGCCCACGCTTGTCCTTCTTCCCAAGTGGGGCAATTGCACCAAGGCAACAGCACCAACTTTCATCCCTTGGAAACCCAGAATCCCTTGCTATCTACCCACCAGTAAAATAGACATAATGTAAAACTTACCATTTAGCCATTTTTAAATGTGCAGTTTAGTAGCTTCAGCACATTTACATTGCTATACAGCCACCACACCATCCATCTCCAAAACTTTTCATTTTGCAAAGCTCTAGCTCAGTACCCATTAAACAACTCCCCGTTCTCCACTTCCCCGAGCCCCTGACAACCACCATTCCACTTTCTGTCTCTGTACATGTGACTACTCTAAGAACCTCAGGAGTGGAATCATACTGTATTTGTCCTTTGGTGATGGGCTGATTTCACTTAGCGTAATGTCCTCGAGGTTCGTGCACGGTGTAGCAGGTGCCAGACTTTCCTTCCTTTATAAGGCTGAATAATATTCCATTTGCACCCTCCAATCTCACCTCCCTCCAAACCCCATCTCCACCCTTGCTGTTACAGCTGGGCTGAACCACGGTCCCCCAAACCTGCCTTTCCCTTTCGGGGGGTTCTTCCTTGCTCTTGGCCCACACGAGCCCTGTTCATGCCTCAGAACTCAGCTCAGCCCCCCCTTCCTTCACGAAATATTCTATGGTGGTGCCCTGACCTCAGGAGGGGGCTCTGCCCGGGGGCCCCATAGCACTTCCCATCTGCACTGACAAAGCCCTGTGGGCACCTGCTCCCAGCACACCCAGGGCCTTTGAAGGAAGACCTTGAATTACGTTTCTCTTGTACCTCTGCCGTGCATGCAGCAGGTGCCTGATAAGTAAACGCAAGATGTACAAATAGTATTATAATTTGTCCTAAGTATGCCTTGAATGTTCGATTCCATACAGTGGGTGCACACTGTGCCTGCCAGGCCACTCCAGCTGCTCAGGACTGCGCAGCCAGGAGGAGGCACAGCTCGGATTTTGAGGACCAACAGGAATGAATTCAAATTCCAGCTGGGCCACTCATGGGCTGTGGGGCCTTGGTCAGCCTCAGTTTATTCATTTATGAACAGGTAGGTACTATGGGCTTTCTAGGGCCAGCTGAGCAGCTGTCAGATACCACAGGTGAAGTGCCTCAGACAGTATTTTGTTCTTAAAGGTATGTCGCACACTTTGGGTTTGTGTGATAGTTAATTTTATGGTCAACTTGACTGGGCTATGGGATGCCCAGATAGCTGGTAAAGCATTATTTCTGAGTGTGTCTGAAAGGAGGAGATTAGCACTTGAATGGTAGACTGAGTAAAGAGCTGCCCTGCACAATGCAGGTGGACACCATCCAATCCACTGAGGGCCCGGGGAGAACAAAAAGGCAGAGGAAAGGTGAATTCTCTCTTTCTGCCTGAGCTGGAACATCCATCTTCTCCTGCCTTGGACATCAGAACTCATGGCTCTCAGGTCTTTGGACTCAGACTGGGACTTACACAACTGGTTTTCCTGGGCTTCCAGCTTGCAGACAGCAGATGTCTTAGCCTCCAAAATCCTGTGAGCCAATCCCTCATAACAAATCTCTTTCTATGCGTCTCTGTATATCCTATGGGTTCTGTTTCTCTGGAGAGCCCTGACTAATACAGTTAGGTCCCCAGACACTGTCCCAGGGTGGCAGGGCACGCTTCCCTACCCATACTCAGGTTAACTCTAACCTGGAGTTAGCCCCAAAGCTCCACAGTTGTTAACCTTTCCTTATGGGAGCCCAATTTAGCAGCTACAGGAATAAACTGAGTGTGGAAGGAAATAAAGACAATCTATTGAGTCTTCATTGTTAGATGTCCACGTAGCTTTGTCCATGCACTAAGTGACCTTCATGACTATTAATGCCTGGTTTCATCCCCAACTGCAAAACCACACCCCCCACCATGACCACTCCGGTCCTTATCTCACAGGAAACAAAACTGAGGGTCAGGCTTGGCTCCTGGTCCCATGACAACAAAGGGACCGTGCTGGGACCTGGGACCACTCAGAGGAGAGGGACATCCAGTGCCCTTCCAGCCAAAAGCTGCAGCTGCCTGTTTTGATTCTGACATTTTGCCCCCAAAGCCAAGTCCTTGCAGCAACTGGAACTCCTAAAGTTTTCCTTATTGTCTGACTAACTGCACAGCTGGGAACAAGCCCCGTTCTCAGAAAAGGCCAGGGCTAGAGTTCCAGGGGCTTTCCCTTTACGTGTTAAGGATTTCTTTCTTAAGGTTATACTTACTTTTTTTTTCTTAAGTGACAGGAGTGGGCAAATAGGCTTTGAAAAAATATAAACAATACAGATGTGTTCTCTAAAGAAAAGTATAAAATTTCCCCATCTCTCACCCTCCCCCCAGCATCCTCTGGAGAAGAAACCCAGGCCGGGGAGAAATTGATGCTATTAGTAGAAAAAGAAGCCCTACTTTTTCAATTTTATATTCTATTCAAAGAAAGTTGACCTTACGGCTCCCAAAGCTACTCTCCTGTTTTATTCCTATCCCTGCGCATTTCCTCGAGAAGGGTGGTTTCTTTCTGCTCTGAAGAGGAGGTGGCTTCTTGCAGCTGTGGTTTCCGCCACTCTGGCCAACCTCAGTGCCTGCGGCCTGACGGTGTCTGCCACTCCACCGCGACGGCCCTGTCCCGCGGACACAGAGGCCCTAGTCGGAGGCCTGCTCCGCGCACCCTGGGCTGCCCGGCCACTGGCGGCCAACCCCAGCCCTTCCCTCCTGGACGGCCTTCCTCTCCCAAACTGCAGGACTCTGCCCGCCACGCGGCTTCGCTCAGATGCCACATGTGCAATGAATGCCTCGAGCGGCAGCGCTTCAGGGCACTTCCTATCTGGGCAGATTAGATCTGAGAGGTGACGTAAGCCTGACCTGTGACCAGCAGAAATCGGGTCAAAAGTGAGCTCGGCATCCCTCAGAAAAGGCCTGTCTGGAACCTAAAAGAGGGAGTTTTCAGAATGAACAAAAGGAAGTATTGTTGGAGACAGCAGGAAATCACTGTATGGATTTTGTCACTCCCTGGGCAACAGGACTTTAAAAAGTTACACCGAATCAAATCAAAACCCTTACTATCGTGCTAGATGCTGAAAAGAATACAAAGAAATGTGAACTGCGGACTCTCCCTGAAAGGCAATGTGAGGTCACGGATGGTGCTGTCACTGGACACATGAATTACCAGATTGGGCGTCCTGTCGTGTCCAAGGCGTTCAGGCCGTGGCCTCCTGGCACTGGCCCCAAACCCCCAGGTCGGGCTCCTCCTTCTTGGGCTGCAGGCCCCATCCTCGTGGCCCGAGAAGGCTGCTGGCACTTGGGCCATCACGTCGACATGCCACCTCCTGCAGGAACATTGACTCCCAGCGGTGGCACAGGCCACTCCCGCTCACATCTCCTGGTCCAGAACTGTGTGCGTTCAACAGAGGCTCCACTCGGGACAGGTGCTCCCATTTGCAATTTCAGTCAGAAGAAGGGAGAAGAGAAGCTGGGACACAATGAGCATTCTGGAGTAGCAAACAGCGCACTGCAGTCAGCCTAAAGGAGACGTCGAGGTTTTGGAGGCAGCCGGCATCGGGGAGAAACTGCCACGTCCAGGTTCCTTGATTGGACCTGTGTGCTCCACTTCCAAAGGTGCTTAGGACCTCAGCGCTGAAGCCGTCCAAGTCCATGTGTCCCTGCACCTTCTGTTCGAACAGACCCGGCCACAGGCACTCATCACCCTCCCAGGCAGTTTGCGTTTCTGTGACGGAGATGGTTCTTCTCTAGCTTGAACTTCAACCTGCTCTCAACTTCTACCCAGTATTAAATTTTTTAATTTTAATTTTTTTGTTTTTTGAGACAGTCTTGCTCTGCCACCCTTGCAAGAGTGCAGTGGTATCATCCTAGCTCACTGCAATCTCCAACTCCTGGGCTCAAGCGATCCTCCTGCCTCAGCCTCCTGAGTAGCTGGGACTATAGGCATGTACCACCACACCCAACTGATTTTTCCATATTTTGTAGACATGGGGGTCTTGCTCTTGCTCAGGCTGGTCTCGAACTCCTGACCTCAAGGGATCTTCCCGCCTCAGCCTCCCAAAGTGCTGGGATTACAGCCCACCACGCCCAGCCTGCCCAGTAATTAAATGCAGCAACTCCGGTGCCCCCTCTGTGCCAGGTGGGAGGATTGAGAAGGGAATTCCCATCCTAATGCCCTGCTAAATTGGGTTGCAGCAGATGATGGCAAACAGCAAACCAACAGGTCATTACGATCCACCAGGTGTGCACGAAGCATGCACAAATAGGTTGTTACAATCCGTGCTGGACTGCGTGTGCCGTGGTGAGGGGCAGGCGCCCCAAGACAGGGAGGGCAGGCCAGGGGGCGTGGGGGTGAAGCTGCTGAGGGGCTGGGGCTGGATCCTAGGGCTCCAAACACCTTTAGCAATAGACCCCCTTCCCCAGTACCCAGGAGGACAGCTCTGTTGGGGGGGGCCCACCTCTGCCCAGCCTCCTGGCTCCACAGTCCTCTGCCCCCACACTGCCCAGGCCTGGGGCACAGCTCGGCACAGGCAGCTGCCGGCAGCGGGAGCCCCACAGCCCCCTCGAGTGCTGCCGCCCTGTGTGCTGTCAGACCCAACAGTGCTCCAGGCTCCCTGACCCCCAGTGTCGCTGCAGAGAGGAGGCCCTGACCCCGGGCTGCACCCGAGGCCCAGCCACGCACTGCAGGCAGGAGGCTTGCCCGCACCCTGCAGGCTTTTTCCATATTTACTCCTGAACTTTCCTTCAAACAATTCAGAGGAAATACTCGACCCCAGCTGGCCAGGATGCACGTGTCTGCAGCCTTTTTCCAGGGAGGGAGCCCCTCGAGGGCTGCTGGTCACGGGAAGGAAACCCCACCCCGGCGATGGAGGAAGCAATAATCCGCATCACTGGCTCCACGGCTGATCCACTCTTCGGGTGGTGAAAGGGAGACGTCGCAGGCCTCCTTCACATCGGGTGGCCACGGGTGCCGGGGCTGCCCCTGCTCTGTCCAGCAAACAGGCTCCAAAGCGGTCTGTGCCCAGGCCAGGCCCACGGCGTGGGCGTCCCTTGGGCACATGCACAGCCCCCCTTGCCCCTGCCTCCGGGTGGGGTTTGGGCTCTCGTGCAGGGACCTTCTTTTCTAGCCCGATCTATAAGGCCAGCTCCATCAGCCAGGCAGGGCTTTCCCTCCACCACGCCCTGTGAGCCCCTGGGCCCAGCGGGGAAGGTGGGCAGAGCAGAAGCCCCTGCTCCACCGCCCGGCTCCACCCCGACAAGCCAGGCGGCTCTGCCAGAACACTGGAGGGCTGAAACCACAGAAATTAATCATCTCACAGTCCTGGAGGCCAAAGATCCAGGTGTGGCAGGGCTGGTTCCTCCTGGGGCCCTGAGGGAGAATCCGCTCCAGGCCTCCCCCAGCTTTGGTGGTTTGCGGCCATCCTCTGCCTTCCTTGGCTCCTAGAGGCATCGCTCTAAGCCTTCATCTCCACGTGGCCACCTCCCTGCGTGCTTGTGTCCAAATTCATGCTTTTTGTGAGGATACCAGTGTTGTTGGATTAGGGCCACCCTGTAACCTTGTCTAACCTGATTACTCTGTAAAGACCCCGTCTCCAAATCAGGTCACATTCTGAGTCCTGGGGCTTAGGACTCAAGGTGTGGCAGGGACACAGTCCAACCCTCCACACCAGCCCAGCTCCAGGCTCCCAGTACTGTGGCTTCTCATGCCATAATTAGGACACACTTAATAAAAAGTATTCTTTACCTGAAATTCAGAACTAACTACCATCAGTGTTTTTTTTTAAACTGGCAACTCCACTCTAAGCAAATTCCTCCTGAACAGAAAAATGATGATGAAAGATTAATCACAGGATGTCCTTACATAGCACATTCCTCCTGAGGCAAAGACAAAACTCTGCCACACAAAGGTGGCCAGCCTGTGTCTGTTCCAAACTTAGGACCAAAGCAGTGAGGGTCAGTTTGGAGAGAGTTCCAGAAACGCCGGAACCCCCTCTGGGTTTGGGATGAGCCAAGGGTGAGCAAAAGGGTCTTGGTGGGACGGCCCCACCTCTGAGCCCCGTCCCAGCACTTCCTGTGAAGCAGGACAACGTGGGCAAGTCATTGCCCTCCCTGAGCCTCAGTTTCCTCACCTGCAAACCGGGGCATCTGGGCAGCGCTGTGTGCCCAGGACCCCTCCCGCTACCCCCTGCCTGGGACAGGGTCCTGAGCTTTAGCGCCAGAGACGTCCGTGTTCTGGGGTTAGGGGGAGGACAGGCCTGTTCATCCACAGCCAGGCAACAGGGAGGGACTGTGGGGACGCAGAGGAGAAGAGGGACGAGTGGCGTGAGTGTCGGGGGCCAGGGGGCTGCCACTGAAGGAGCGGGCCAGGCTTGCTCCAGCCAGAGCGTGAGTGGGGACCCTGGGTGCACCCGCCAGCCCGCCTGGGGACTCCACACCTCCAGCGGCTCCACGGGCGAGAAGGCACCGTGGGCCACCGTGGGCCGCCGTGGCTCCGCCGGCGTTTGGAGCTTTGTCTACTGAGGCAGTCGGAGGGAGCCTGAAGACGAGGTCCCCAACTTTATTCCGTGTTCTTGAAATCAGCTTTGTGTTGTGGTGAACACGCCCTGGGGATAATGGCAGGAAGTCATTCAGAGTATCAGATGCAGCTAAAATCCGCCCATAGGATCTTCTGTGTCGAAGACCTGCGCTCACCACCGCTGGGATGCTAACCTGTGCTGTGTGTCTCACGGACTCTGCACCAATTAGACGAGGGGCAAGCAGCAGGTCCAAGCAGACGCTCACGGAAGGACACCGTCCGGGCACCTGCACCCCATGCCCAGGTCTCCTCTGCCCTGGCCTGCTAGCGACTCGGGGCTGAACGGGACACAGCTGGCATTCACTGCGGGCAGGCGCAGTGCCCTCGTGGTACCCTCGTGCTGGACTGGGCCCTTCACGTCTGGCTTGTGTCTGCCCTCAGACGTGCAGCTCACTACCTCACCCTCCTCAGCTCCTGCCGGTCTGAAGCGTTCACCCACCGAGTAGCTCAAACCCAAGCAGTGACAATGAAGGTCAAAATTCCTGGAGCCTGACTGGGTGGCAAACACTCACTCGGTGAGGAATTGGGATGTGTGTATGATTTGTGGAATCTGACGAGTCAGTTGTGTGTGACTCAGTGGGTAAGTCTGCTGTGTCCTTCAAATGCATCACACGCTATGTAACACCACCAGCGTGAGTCTCTTTCTCCTTCCTCGAGAACTCTGGTTTAGTGCCCACATTCGCTGCCTCCCTGATGCAACTGCATCCCCAGAGCTCATGAAGCGTCACAGGCAAAATTCCCAGCCCTAGGCCCAGCCCACTAGTAGGGGCATCTGGAGTCTTCTGGAATGTTCCTTTGGGAATGGAAGAAAGAGGGACCCCTTCAGAGGCTGGTTTTGTTATGTTTTTGTTTCCAAGCTTTTCACGTGGTGCTGCAAAGAAGGTCTTATGTTATTCAAACACATTACAACTAAGTGAAGTAAGCAATACTAAAATCGTAGGCCACAAGGAATCAGAACTCCCCACTAATAGGGATTTGACTGCTGCACTCAGTTCTTAGGAGAGAAATGGCCTTGCACAGCGAAGAAAGCCGTGTTCAGAAGGGCAGCCTCCTGCAGTCAGGGCAGCAAGTCCTTGCAAGAGGCGTCCAGCTGCCTAATTAATTCCTCAGGGATCTCCCACACCGTCCTCAGGTCAGGGAAGTGCCACCTGCTGCCAGGCCCGGGGCCAGGGAACCCGCTGGGACTTCATTGCTGAGTGAGCAGGTCCCAGACTTGAGGACTCGACTCGCTTTCCCCTGGGGAGACAGGAGCCCATGATCCCCGGCACAGTCCTCTGTGAACACGGGAGGGTGGTTCTAGGCACTGCAGGGACAGCTGTCCTCAGCATCCTCCTAGAGTCCCATCCAGTGACTCTTGAATTCAGAATGAGAACCCAGGGCACCAGCCATGCCTAGCCCGTTTCTACTCCCAGGCAGGACTCACCACAGCCAAGGAACTCACGACTTTTCAAAAGATTTTGCCAGAAGGAGAAAGGGTGACTTTCCCCTTGGCTGACTGGCATCCTGCTGCAGTGACGACACCCTGCTGGAATCACTCTGACACGTCCGGATGGAGCATGGAGTTGGCATGACGTGGCATGGTGTAGTCATTGGTGACGCTATGAGGATGTCAGCTTCCCATTACAATGATCAGGGAGGCTTCGGGCAAAGCCACAGTAACGAAAAGCCTGGAAATCACAGTGGCGTAAAAGAGCCTTTCGTTCTCTCACATAACAATCTGTGAGGAAGTAGTGTGAGCTCGTGGGTGGCTCAGCTCTGGACAGTCACTCAGGGGCCCAGACTCCTTCCATCCTGTGGCTCTGCTATGTCCTGCAGTGCTGTCTGCATGGGCACCATGTGTGCAGTCCAGATCTCAGGAGGGAAAGAGGATGGGATGGTGCACAGTGACTGACCTTCAATCCGTTCACATAGATTCCGCCATGTGCCATTGGTGGGAAGTTGTCCCACCTGCCTCCTGGGGGACTCCAGGATGCAGCCTTGGGCTGCGTTGTGCACCCAACTACGCCAGGGGTGCCCTGTTGCTCCACAGGATAAGAAGAGGAAGGCTCTGGACATCTAGTGGTCACCCCCACACCGGGCAGTGTGGGGTGGAGTCAAACATGAGTGGACCCCACTGGCCTGACCAACCCAGCTCTGACTCTGACTCTGCCAACCTGGACAAATAGCCTCTGAGCCTCTACTTCTGTAAAGCTAGGGGTGATGCCATCTGCCCTAAGGGCTGAGGAGGGTTCTACACGTGGGAAAGCACTGGCACACTGCCTGGAATATTCTAGATGCTCTACAGTGATACGACTTATTATGGAGGCTGCGGTTGATCCTCACAGCCTCTTAAATGGTGCAGTGAGTCCAACCGAAAGAAGACGTATCGAGTGCACGTGAACGCCTGAACACTGGGATCCTCCATAAGCCTCAGACCACTGGAAAGATGGCGCCATGGCTGCAATATTGTCTGTGGTCACGTAGTTTAGAAGTGCTTTTATACATGTGTCTCATCACCCCATATTATCCCGCTTTAGGAGGTGCAGAAGCAGGCTCTGCAAGGTTGTGTGACTTGCCCTGGGTCACGGAGCGGAACATCCGACTCCAAGTCCAGGGCCTTTTCCCTCCCTCACGGCTGCCTGCGAAGTCCGCACCCAAATCCAGCAAACGCTTCTGCCCAGGGGGACTCTCTCCACACTGGCGTGAATCGCAGGCCCCCTGAGTCGGTAGCTTTGGCCCCGAGGTATGAAAGGCTGTAGCAGCCTCAGCCCTTGCTTGTGGGCGCAGGGCAGTAGAACCCCCCATGCCCAGAGCCAGTGAGAGGTCCCGGCTGGGAGAATCGAGCTTCTCACTTACTGGGGAGCTCTCCCTGGTGCCATCAAGTCCAGCTTGGCCTTCTGAAATTACTGGGGTCACCAGAAGACACCTGTGGGCAGAGTTTCCTTGGCTGGAGCAAAGAGTCCTGGTCAGACATCCCGAGGGTCTGCTGGCTTTGGTGGCATGCCTACACCTCTGGCATGGCCAGTGGAGCCTGTCCCTGGGACTGTGAGCTCCAGCTCAGGCCCCGGCATGTGGCTGTAGATGCCTCCAGATCCTGCTTCGCAGGGAGCAGGCGTTAGAGGCCAGAGATGTGAGAGACCCTGGATGAAGAACTTCCTCCCTCTCATCTGTTACTTCATCCCCCTCCATTTCCAGTCTAGTCTCGAGACCCCTGCTTACTCCTGGTAAGGGACACCCCCTTTCCTGGAGCATGGAGTGACAAAGAAGAGCCCTTCCCAGCCCAGCCCACACACTTGAATTTCTGCTTCCAGACATGTGTGCACAGACACATAAAAATCAAATGGGAGAATAAGATGTTATTATCCAGAATATGTAAAGAGCTCCTGCAACTCAGCAACAACAAAAACAACCCAATTAAAAAATGAGCAAAGGGCTTGAACGAACATTTCTGCAAAGATGATATACAAGTGGCCAATAGGCACATGAACAGATGCTCCCCGGCAACACTCGTTAGGGAAACGCACATCAAAGCCACAGTGAGATACTACTTCATGCCCCTTAGGATGCTATTATCAAAAATGACAATGATAATAATTTTTAAAAAGCAAAAAGTAACAAGTATCAGCAAGGATATGGAGAAATTGGACCCTCCATGTGTTGCGGGTGGGATGGAAGATGGTGCGGCTGCAGTGGAAGGCAGTCAGGTGGTTCCTCAAAAAGTTAGACACAGAATCACCAACTAGCACAGCAATGTCACTCCCAGGTATAGATCCAAAAAACTGAAAACAGGGACTCCAACAGACACGGCACAGCCATGCTCACAGCAGCCAGAAGTCGTGGAAACGACCCAAGTTTCCGTAGACAGATGAGTGGACAGAGTGGCACCTACACACAGCGGAACAGTATTCAGTCATAGAAAAGACTGGGATTCTAATACCTGGTACCACACTGATGAGCCTTAAAGGCACTATTTTAAATGAAATAACCCAGACACAAAAGGACAACATTTTGTGACTCCACTTTACACGAGGAACCTAGAACAGGCAAATTCAAAGAGACAGAAAAGAACAACAGAGGTGACCAGGGGCTGGGGGAGGGGAATGGGGAGTTCAGTGTTTAACGGGTATGGAGTTTCAGTCAGGGAAGATGAAAAAGCTCTGGAGAGGGATGGTGGCGATGACTGCATGGCAGTGTGAAAGTGCTTAATGCCACCAAATTGTACACTTGAAGATGGTTACAAGAGCAGAGGAGTTCTGCCCACGGAAGGGCCAGGCCACTGTCCCTGGTGTAACGGAAGGCCGTTTCAGCTATGCCGACGCCCCAGGGGCAGTGCGGAGCTCGCCGGGCCTGGGCTGGGTCCCGGTGTCGTGATGGGGCCGGAGGCTGGTGCCCGGGCCTCTCGGGGCACCCACTGCTCTGACAGCTGCCGCTCCCTTAGGTGCTGGCTTCACCATGGAAACCACATACGGGCCGGGGAGGGAAATTCAAGTTGAGTCATGTGCAGGATGTGCAAACCTGGGCAGGACCTCCAAACTTGGCAGCCTCGGAGGAAATGATTTTATTTTTTTTAGACTCTCATGTAACCTAGACACTCAGCTGGGACTCTGTTTCCTATTTCAAGACTTTTCCAAACAGTCGAGCTTTGGAGGACCTTCATGAACACACGTTCAGGGAAGGAACAGGCTGCCCGGGCTGCCGTTGCAATTCCCCGGGCTCCCAGCGCTGGAGTGTTTGGACAGGAAAACGGTAGCGCAGCACAGCAGACGGCAGGAAGCGGCAGGGACCTCAGAAGCTGCTCTCGGGATTTGACCTCTGGCAGTTAAAAAATAGCAACGTGAATGGAGAGGGTCTTCTGGGCCGCTAGCCCCGGGAGACTCCGCTTGCAGGGAAATGAGGCAGCGGGGCAGCCTCCCGCTCACTCGGGCCTGAGGCCTCCACTGCCCTTCTGCCATGACCTGGAGACAAGCACTACGGGCTCCTTCGCACCTTCACGCACCCCCCGGGCACGTGGGGACCCAGGGAGCCCACCTGGGGGAGGCCCGGAGCCCGAGCAGCAAGGCCCGCACGTCCACTCAGTGCTCTCAGTGCTGTTTTCCTCCTGTCCCCTTTCCCGTGCAGCACTGCCAGGCTCCAGATGCCACTTACCTGCCCAGGGCCATCTCCAGATGGGACATCCGATCGCTCTGTCTGGAGACATCCACGTTTCCTTCACCCTGTGTGGCCGGGAGGCCGCCCACAGCCCGGGTCCCCCTGTGTGAGCGCCGGGACCCCCACCTGGGACGGAGGCCGTGGGCTTCCTTCACCTCAGCAAACCAGGCTCCATTTGGCCTTATCTCGTGGCTTTTTGTTTTAATGGGCTTTATTTTTTCCAACAGCTTTAGATTTACAGAAAAATAGAGACGACAGTACAGGGAGTTCCCATAAACCCCACATCCAGCTTCCCTTGTATTAACAGCACGGTTAGGTTGGCACACAGGTGACAATTAGCGAACCAACGTCGATACGTTGTCAAACCCACTGTTTGCTCCGATTTCCTTCGCTTTTACCTTGGGTCCCCCTTCTGCTCAGGGGACCCCCCGCCGGCTACCACATCCCATTTAGGGTTGTGGCTCCTCAGGCTCCTTGGGCTGGGACAGTTCCTCATGGTTTTTTGTCTCCCTTGTTAGACTGGGGATTCCTCAAGGGTACAAGTAAGTCTTATCACCCCCTCAAATCTTCTCATCGCGCCTGAAATAGCGATGCCTGTCCCCATGAGGGGATTGAGTTCGGCCGTCGGCTCCAATAAACTGTGACACTGAGCAATCAAACGGGGCTGTCTCCAGAGAGATGGGGTTCTGGGGGAATTTCACTTTCTGTTGGTACATTTCTGTAATTCTGTTTAAGTCTTTTTAAATAATCAGCATGTATTTCTCTTCTAATTAGAAAAATCAAAGCAGATCAAGCTGTGGGCTGGGGCCTGACATGAGCCTTAATGCCTTCAGCCCTGGAGCTGGCAAATTGTCACCCCCAACACATGAAGAGGCTGCTGCCCGGTGAGATGAAGTGACCTGGGATGACACAGTGGCACAGGACGGGAGGGAGGACGGGTTCGCTGGCTCTGTCCTGTCTGGACTCACCCAAGGTATCCCAAAGCCGTCTGCTGTAAGTGCAAGCAACACACGCATGTGACCGGCTTCCTCCCGCGGCATTTCAGGCGCGCAGGCCAGGCCGAGGCTCTGGAGGCAGCTGCTGTGGGAACAAGCAGCTCTCCGGGACAGTCGAGAGGGTGCGGCACAGTTGAGGCTCAGACAGGGCAGTGACATCCCCACATTCCTGTTTTGTTTTCGCTGCCTCAGCCCCTTTCAAACTCCGCCTTCTAACCTGGATGGGGGAGGGGCTCCTGACGCCCCCAGGGCTTGAGGGTCCCCCGTGGCAGGAACGTCCACTGGCCCTGTGCCAGGCTGCTCCTCGGCCTTAACCTCCTCTGACTTCCTTATACCAACGACTCCATTAATATCAGCCATGGAGGCTGCGGCTGCCCGCCCTGGCCCAGCCCCTCTGCCTGCCCGTGAGCTGTGCAGCTGCTCTCGCCTCCTCCCTCTGCCGAGGCCTCTGTAAGTGCCATCGTGGAGACGAGCCTGCAGCACGTGTTTGGGAAGGCCAGGCCACGCCTGGCATCAGCGCACTGTGGCGTCAAAGAGGAGCGTGCATCAGCCGCCTGGTTGGCGAGAGCTGTCTCGGCTTATGGAGAGAGGAGTGACCACCTCAGGTGAGGCTCTGAGTCTCTGGATCTGAGGCTGATGATGCCAACGAACTTTAGGATGACTCATCCGATGCCACTGTTCTGGAACGTTCCACATAGTGGCTCATTTAATTCCCCCAACAACCTGTGAGGCAGGGACTGTTGTTACTCCCACCCTCTCATCCTACTGTCAGGAGGCTGAGGCCCAGCGAGGGAAGAACTCTGCCCTGGGTCAGGGAGCCAGCAAGCAGGACCTCGATCTGCACCGGGGATCAGATGGGGTGACTGGGCACCAGGCCTGGCATGTCGCGGGGGTGTGGGGAACATCCGTGTGACTGGGCCACGTCTGCTGACTAATGCAGCTGGTGGCCTCATCCGACCCGCTGAGGGCCTGGTCATGACGAGAGGCAGAGAAGACAGGATTCTGTCTGTCTTCCTGCCGCGACATTGGTCTTTCCCACCTCCAGACATCAGCCTTCTTGGGTCTCAAACCTCCGGCCTTCGGACTGAACTCACCCCGCCGGCTCTCCTGGGTCTCCACCTGCCAACTGCAGATCTGGAGACTCCTCAGCCCCGTAACTGTGTGAGCCAATTCCTTATAACAAGCTTCTTTCTGTAGTGTGTACCCCACTGGTCCCGTGTCTCTGGAGAACCCTGGTCCAATCAGCGCTGTCAGTGCCGCTGCTGGGCCTCGGTTCCACACGGCCACCAACCACCCAGAGCCTGCCGGGCCAGGCACTGCGAGCTTATTAATTCGACAGTGGTTATTAAGTGCTCACTGTGTGCTCAGGAGGAACGGCCATCCGGCTCTTGCCAGGGCCGAGTACAAGAGGCAGAAGGTCACGGTCACAGCAATGGCCACTGCCCTGCTGGTGAGGTGCCGTGCAGCTCTTGACGACGAAAACCAGCAAAATCAAATTGACTTGTTATTGTGAGATTTATTGTGAGATTATGGCCGCACCTTTAACACGTGTGCTTGTCAAACAAACCTGTTGTCATGGTAACCCTCTTAAAACAAGATGCAACCTGGCTTAAAGACCCTGAGAGCTCATTCCAGTGGCGCTTGGTATTTGCTGCGCGTTTCCTTTTGAGGAGTCGAATGGAGCTCACTCATTAAGCTCCACAAACATCCTCTGAAGCCTTTAGGGGACGGCTACTATTAAACCCATTTTACAGACATAGACACCAAGGCACGGATGGGCTACGTGACTTGGCCACTAACTGGCAGCTTTGCCACAAGCAAGTCCGGGCCAGACCCAGGTCTCCTCTTGTTTCCTTCTGTTGTCTTTACTAATGGGACTCCCTCCTGTGTTTTGGAGCCCTTCATCATTAAAGCCTTAGAGTTTCCCACCGCTGGGTCTGGGAGCCCAGATTCCGCTGCTGTCCCCGTGCAGCAGAGGTGAGTGAAAGGAACAGAGGTGGCAGCTATTGGGTTCAGGGAGTGGGAAGGTCTGCGCAGAGCGCTCCACCGGCTGGGACGTCATGGACCAAGACTGCAGAGCCGCACGCAGGGCCCAGGCGGCCCACACTCGCTCTGACGCCGCTGACACCAAGCGGCACCTCCCCCATCAAAGGAGAATCGTATACTCTGTGCCGGCCACGGTAGCCGACAGCACCTTCCTGAGCACCCAGGCGAACCCTGCCTGTGCTGCAGCCCCACGGTTCTCAGGTGGGGGCCCCAGACCAGCAACAGCTGCATCTGTGATGTTAGAAATGCAAATTTTCTGGCCCTGCTTCAGACTCACTGAATCAGAAACTCTGCTTTGCAAGCCCCCCAGGGCCTTCGGATGCACTTCTGGTATCTCTGCCTAGAACCTTCCTCCAATATCCCAGGCACTTTCTTCCCTCCTCCAGGCTTTTCTCAAGCAAGTCTCGCCTTCTCAGGGGCCTCTCCAGATTCCATCCAGTCCCGGCCCCACACTCCCCGCTCCCCTGCCTGTCCGCATGGCACTCATCCCCCCATGTTTACTGGAACTTTTCGTCTGCCCTACGAAACGTAAGCTCCACGAGCGCAGGGCCCTTTGCTTAGTGCATCACAGATAAACGGTGGCTGAATGAACCACGAGTTCTGGGTTGGGGGTGGCAGGGACGGGCTTTGTTCTGAGCACCTGGAACTCCGCCAGCGGCACACAGATCGCACAGGCTGTTTGGGAGGTGGCTCTGGAACGCCGGAGAGAGAGGATAGCCCGTAGGGAGAAGAGTGAACGGTTTAAAGACGGAATCCTGGAGCATGTTCGCACCTGCACGGGTGAGGGTGAGTAGCCGGCAGAGACCAAGGACGCCAAGGACAGGAAGGAAATGGAGCCAGTGTCAAGTGCCACCGAGGAGGCCAGTGAGCTGGAGTCTGAGAGTTGGCAAGATTGGGAGATGAGCTTCCTTCCCCAAGAGCGGAGTGGAGGAGAGGCCTGGAGGTGGGTCCCAACAAGGCCAGGAGTGACCGTGCAGGGGGACGGGACAGGGAGTGGGGCGCCAGGAGAAAAATCAAACCTGCTCTGCAGAACCCGGGAAGGCAGATCTAGCAAACGCGGGAGGCAGAGAGGGGAGGGGTGGGGAGGAAGGTCTCGGCGCCCCAAACCTCTCTCACAGGTCATCTGAGATGGGACAGAAGACCCCGTGTGCCAGCGCTGGCCAGGGAGCTGAAACGGATGTGACGGGGCAACTCCAACCGGGCAGGTGTCTCAGCCAGCTGAACCCCAAGACCCCTTCCCATCCCAAGAGGCTGGGACGCACGGTTTTGTCCCGGATTGGAAAGAAACCCAAGGCTACCAGAAAAAACAGTTGTCCTTGCTTCCGCCCTACAACTTTGAAGTTCCATCTGCGTTTACAAAATAGTCACACACAAGGTCTGGAACCGACCACGGTCAGAGAATAATAATTTCCTCCCACACTAAGATGTGAGTATGGGAACTCCCGCTGGCCAGGAAGCACTGGGGCGTTGCCCCACCTGCAGGGGAGGTGGGCACCAGGACACCACGCCAGCTCTGGTGACCGTGGCCCTCCTGAAACGCCTGCTTTAGGCCACCCCATCTCCACAGGCAAGGGCTGAGCATTTTCTAATAAATTTCCATTCACGGAGTATGTGCTCAAGGTGAACATCGGATGTTTGAGTACCAGTCCCCTAAATAGAATAGTCCCTTCAAATATTAACTGCTAGGTTTTTTATTGCATTCATTTTGGAAAATTTACATGTGAATAAAAAATTTTAAAAATAAAAATTATTAGGACTGGAATTTTCCCCATGAGTTCAAAGTGATGTATAGTGTCCTAAACCAAGTACCATAGAAGCCTAAATACAGGGAAACTCCAAATATAAGGCAATTCCATGTTTTCCCAAGGGGAAGAAAAAAATTTATGCCAGCTTCATATATAATCTTTTCTAGGGATGTCAAAGAAATAATCAAATATTTCCTCATAGTGTTTATGATTTATACTTTAAAAATTACTTATTCTAACACCTTGCTGTCTTCTCCCAAAGTTTTGAGAATTCAGTCACTTCAAGACACAACATATTCATTTACTTTGGACTTTTTTTTTTTTTTACTAAAATACATTTACTTTTAGTATTCTCAAATGCAAAAGAGAGATGTCTTGTACTGGATATGAAAAATAGACTAGTCTTTTATCAAGAGTAAAATAAAGTTATGTAATGGCCATCATCTAAATTGCTTAAAAATAATGACAGCATAAATTCTAGGATTTTGTTTTAACTTCATGGCTATATGGGTAAAACTAGGTTTGAAAATCATTTCAAAAACCAAATTAATGAAATAAAAAACACAGTTTTAAAAAATTCATTCGTTAATTAATTAATTGAGAGATGGAGGTCTGCCTGTTGCCCAGGCTGGAGTGCAGTAGCACAACCAGAGCTCACTGCAGCCTCAAATTCCTGGGCTCAAGTGATCCTCCCACCTTAGCCTCCCGAGTAGCTGGGACTCCAGGTGCATACCAACATGCTAGGCTAATTAAAAAAAAAAAAATTTAAAGACAAGGCCTTGCTATGTTGCCCAGGCTGATGAACTCCTGGCCTCAAGGGATCCTCCTGCCTCAGCCCCCTGAGTAACTAGGATGACAGGTGCGAGCCACTGTGCCTGGCTCCAGACAGGATTTTAATGCACTGAAAGTACACCTAAGAAAGAACCACAAAATCTTTTAAATTTTCCTACAAATACGCTACAACTATTCTTCTGTAAAACCTATTTTACATTTAATTTATATTGAAGATAGAGCTTTGAATAAAAGAGTAAAAAACTCATGTGTTCAGTGAAAAAAAATTCTCATGAAACTCCAGCAAAATGTTTCACTGCACAATTTATCACATTACAAGGAACAGCAACAATTATATGTTTGGGGGACAAATTTCAGTGGGCTTTGTGAACATACTCCTGGCAAGCAAGAAAGAGCACCACCAATACGTTAGCCTAGCAGGCAGCGGCTCTAACTCAGGTGGGAGCCATTATCGGTGGTCGTGAAACCAATTTAATGGGTGTGAACTTCATTGGGGGAGGGCTGAGTAAGAACTGGAGGATAGAAGAGAAAATTCCAGAGCACTTTATATGCTGCAAGTTACCATTTTCGAACACCTTTGATATACCTGTGTTCTGGGTCACGATGCCACGTGTGGGACAAAGTAAAAAGTAAGAAACAGTGAGGTAGAATTTTGGAACCCAGAGAGGCCATAAAACCAGGAGAAAAGAAAAAGCAGAACCCAGGCTTCTCACCTGCATGTCCTGTGCTTTTTGACTCAAAGGCAGCAACGAGGTATCCTCCCGGGATGGTCACAGGGTGGGGAGGTGACGCAACCAGGACGCAGGCTTGCAGCCAAGAGCGAGCCCCGCGTGTAAAAACGTTCAGGGGAAGCTGCATGGGGGAAAGAGACTCACCCGGCCCACGGCCCTGCTGCCCACGTCAGCGAGAAACCAGAAGCAATGAGAAGAGAACGCCCACCTGCTTCCCTCACTGCATTTGCCTACCTACCACCCACCTCTCCGAATTCGCCTGTGTGCTCCGCCTTCCCCTCCTTGCGCTCTGCCCCCGTGTCCACGTAAGGTCATCTGTGCAACGTGCCCTTCCCTCTTTGGCTAGTGTGTTTGTTTAAAAATACGTCCACAGATTCCTTCTGGGGTTGCCAAATCTAGCAAATAAGAATACAGGTCATCCACTAAATTTGCATTTCAGAGAAACAATAATTTTTTAGTATAAGCATATCCTATGTAATATTTGGGACATACCTACACAAATAAGCTATTTGTGAATCTTTACCTGGGTGTCCTGTGTTTTATCTGGCTACCCTACTCTGACATGCTACTCAAGCGATGGCACCTCACTCCCCTCCCACCGAGTGTGGGCTGTCCTTAGTGACTCCGGCTATCAAATGGAACAGAGGGGCTGGGCGCGGTGGCTCACTCTGTAATCCCAGTGCTTTGGGAGGCCGAGTCAGGGGATCGCTTGAGGCCAGGAGTTTGAGGCCAGCCTGGCAACCTAGTAAGACCCTGTCTCTACCAAAAAAAAAAAAAAAAAAGGAAAGGGTAAGTTACGATGCGAAGCTTGTGATACTAGGTCATAAAAGACACTGTGGCTTCCATCTTAGCCTCTTTGTCGCGATGGCTTGCTCCAGGGGAGTCAGCTGCCATGTCGTGAAGACACTCATGCAGCCCCATGGAGGGTCTCATGTGGCAAGGAACTGAGACCTCCTGCCAGCAGGCACATGTGGGAACTCAGAAGGGGGGTCTTCCTTTAGACGACTGTATCCTTGGCCAGTATCTTGATTGTACCCTCAGGAGAGGACTTGAGTCAGAATCATGCAGCTAAACTGCTCCTGGTCCACTGCAACTGCCAGGTAACTCCACTTGTCGTGGGGCACCTTGTTGTGGGGTGATGGATGACTACTGCACCCACCTGTGGATACCACTGCTGTGACTGTCCTCCCCTCTCCGGCATCATCACCTCTTCCCTTTCCTGATCAAGTGAGAACCACCCCTCTGGTATAAAATTTAATATCCTCTGGTATCAAATCCAAAATTCAGTCTCCAGTCCCTATCTAACATGATTCAATTAATAAATAAATACTGATTAAGTAGCTTCCGTGTGCCAGGCATTGTCTTAGATGTTGGATATCCAGCCGTGAACAAAACAGACCGTAAAACCATATCCCGGCTATGAGTGAGTTTACACTCAGTGTGGCACAAGGCTGGGGGGACCAGCACCAAACAAGGAATTAAGTCACCGTGACTATTTATGGGTGAAACAACATGATGTCTGGGATCAAATATTTTAAAATAATGGGAGGCACTTAAAAGAGGGAACCACATTAGCTGCTATTATTGAAGCAGGTGCTGGGTACACGGATGCTCATTAAAATCTTCTCTACTTTGGTATATGTTTGACAGTTTTCATAACAACCTGTTTTTTAAAAAGCACATGTTGAGCACCACTTGCAATCCAGGTGACAGAGCCTGCTGGGTGTGGGCCATGACAATTTAAACAGGGTGGGCAGACGAAGTGAGAGTGACAGGCTAGGGAAGAGCAGTCCACACGGAGGGAAGTGCAACTGCAACTGCAAAGGCCTTGGCTTAAGAGAACGCTCAGAGTGTTCTAGAAACGGCAAGGGCAGTGTGCGGATGATGGGCAGGAAAGGGGAGAGCGCTAGAAGGGGCTGGCTGGGTCACGCTGTGCCTCGTAGTCTGTTGGCAGGATGTGGCTGTTACTCTGAGAGAGAACGCCTACCCCTGGAGGGTGCTGAGAAGAGGAACGTTCCCTAAATCCAATCTAAAATAAGCTTGCTCTTGTCAAATGGGTCCCTTAACCCCTGAACCTGCTTCTGCTGTGGTCTTCCGGGTGCCAGTCAAAGACAACTCCATCCCTGCACTGCTAAGGCCAGCACGCCAAGCCACGCTGGACTCCACTCCTTCCCGCCTCCTCACCTGCCACTCTCACCTGCAAAACCTGCTGGGCCCAACCCTGTGACCCCCAGGACAGCCCACCACCTTGCCAGGATGCTAGGACACTTCCTAAGTGCTCTCCTGCTTCTGCCCAGGCCCCACACAGCCCTCCTTCTCCCAGCAGGTGGAGAATAAATGAGGTGGGTCATTCACAAGAGATGGGAAACCCACACATGCATCTTGGGAACTTTAATAATTTCAATTGCAGGCAAAATAAAATACTCCATAATGGTCCTTAGAAGAATGTTATTAAGATTAGCTCAAGAATGTTATATTTATTTCTCCTCTTCTGACACATGATAAAAGCTAAATCTCTATTCTAACTAGAATTGGATTTCTCTCTCAAACTCCATGTAACAAAGATGAAAGAAAATATGTTTCCACCGTTTTACTACATACAGATGTTTTGTAAAGTTACTATGTTCATTTTAAAAACCACCTGGGTTATACTTATTATAGAAACGATTTTTAAAAGGTTCTTTTCTTTGATTTTTAGGTCAAACCATAAATAGGCAAAGAGTTAAATAAATTATGGATCAGCCATATAATGAAATACTCTGAAGTTTCTATTAGGTTATTAAGTATGAAATGTCCAATGTCCTATAAAGTACTAAGTTTGACAATTGATATCGCTGACATTTCATTTTGACACTTCTTGTTTTATGTTTATTGTGACCATACATCCTCAAACTTTTGAACACACGTTTTGGTTTGTGATTATCTTCCAAATTTTTTTAGTGCAATTTTTGTGACACCATGGATAAATCAAATATTCATGTTATTTTCGAATATGAGTTCCATCATGGAACCGATGTAGCACAGCAAGCTCAAAATGCCAACGAAGTGTTTGGGAAGGACATGGCTAATGAACACACAGTACATCGATGGTTTGAGAAGTTACAGTGTGGTGATTTCCATCTTGACAATGAGCCATGTGGGCAACCTGAGACCAAGGTGGATAATGATGAGCTGAAAGCTGTGGAGGAAGCGAATCCATCTCAACCTACACATGAATTAGCAGTAAAGTTTGACGTTACTATTCCAAAAATATTGGACCATTTGAAACAAATCGGCGAGGTGAAGAAGTTGGATAGATGGGTTCCACATGAATTAAATGAGCATCAGAACAGAAATCTTCTCGAAGTTGCCTTTCTTTGCTGTCATGACATAAAGGTGAACCATTTCTACACTGTATTGTTATGTGTGATGAAAAATGGATTCTTTTTGACAAAAGCAAGCAGTCAGCACAATGGTTGGATAAAGATGGAGTGCCGAAACACAGTCCAAAACTGAATATTCATCAAAAAAAGCTAATGGTGTCTGTTTGGTGGTCCAGCGCTGGTATTTCCACTATAGCTTCATGAAACTTGGTAAATCGATTACAGCAGATGTTTACTGCAACCAATTGGATGACATGATGAAGATGCTTGAGATTAAGCAGCCGAGATTGGTCAATAGAGACAGGCGAATCCTCTTGTAAGACAACGCTCGATCACATGTCGCACAAACAACGCTGCTCAAACTACAGATGCTGGACTGGGAAACTCTGCCATCCACCGTATTCACCAGACCTTGCACCAACTGACTACCTTGCACTTCTTCCAGGCTTTGGACCACTTCTTGTAAGGAAAATATTCAATTCTCAACAAGCTGTGGAAAATACTTTTTGTGATTTCATTGCCACCCGCTCTCCAGGCTTCTTTGCAACTGGCATAAACAAGCTACCGTTAAGATGGCAAAACTGTGTCGATAGTTTAGGTGTGTACTTTGACTAATTGCACCGCTTCTTGTTTGAGATATAATAAACTACACTTTTGATTCAAAATTGGATGTTTCATATTTAATGACCTAATACAAAACAATGAGGTAGGACAGGCATGCTGGCTCATGCCTGTAATCCTAACACTCTGGGAGGCCCAGGCAGGAGGATCACTTGAGCCCAGGAGTTTGAGGTTGCAGTGAGCTATGATGATGCCACTGCATCACTGCTCCAGCTGGGGCGACAGAGCGAGACTCTGCTTCAAAAAAAAAAAAAAAAGGAGGGGGTAGATCTTCCTATATATGTACAGACTTGGGGAAATGTCTATTATTAATTATAAAAATCAAGTTCAGAATAGTGTAATCCCATTTGCATTACCAAAA
>CM052437.1:5940314-5997531 GCA_028533085.1 Varecia variegata
TTTGAGAAGAGGTGGTCGATGAACAGGAGTTTAGGGGAAAAGAAGCTGAAAAGGGAAAGCTCTTGGTAGCAGGGACTGAAACAGCTGGGGGACTCTCTGGTACCACAGCACAAGTGCAGACGGCTGCCCAAGTAACAGGAGCTCTCTGTGGTGACGTCTGAACCACACAGACATGCCCCCCTCCCACCCCACATGCTGCACACTCTTTGTTCCTAGAAACAGCCTTCACCTCTCTGACCACAGAAGTGGACACATGGCCCGTGCTGTTCTCTGCCCGGGGTGCAAGCCAGTCTGCACAGAAGCAGCAGAGACCACAGCGAGGGCTGGGCAGGAAAGATATCAAGAAAAAAGAGAAGGGGAGACCTGAAGAGATAAGGAACAATATTGAAACAGGAAGAAGAAAGCAAAGGAGAGTCAGAGAGGGGGGGGAGGGGCATGGAGATTGGGGGAGGGGGAGAGGGATATCTCACTTTATTTGGAACCCCTGATCTGGGTGTTCCTAAGGCCAGTCACATGTTCCAAAGCACGGTTATGTTACTTAATGCATTCTGCCTTTTGGCTTTCGGCATTCCAAATTAGATCCTACCATTTATAGTCCAAAGCGTTACTATTCCAACTGTACATAAAGTAACTTAAAAAATCTGTAAAAGTGCCTCCAAAATCATATTAATGTCTGAAAAAGTAAGGGAACCAAAGTTATTTTTCAAATTCAAGGAATGGGTCTTTTTCAAAGAAGCCATTCAAATGGAAGTATTTATTTATTTTTATAAATGTTTTCTCTACCAGTTTATCTCTAATTGCACTTAAGAAACAGAACGAAGCCCTGTATTTAACCTTGTTCCGAGTCAGAAGAACAGCCCGTGGCCGCCTTCCATTTCTTGTTTCTTGTTAGTACAGGTCGAGTATCCCTTATCCAAAATGTCTGAGACCAGAAGTGTTTCAGACTTCGGAATTTTTTGGATTTGGGAATAATTTTATTTACTGGTTGAGCATCCCGAATCTGAAAATCTGAAATCCGAAATGCTCCAACGAGCATTTGCTTTCAGTGTCACGTCAGCACTCAGAAAGTTTTACATGTTCGGATTTGGGATGCTCAGCCTGTTCCATTAAATTATATTCTCTTGGTATAAAAATATTTTTTTAAAAATCCCAAACTAATACATAAACAAGTTGACACATGTATCAATATATACTTATAAATACAAACATGGCCAATACACAGACACCAAATAAAATAGGGATGATATTTTTGGGTGGCTTAATCATGAATGGCAGCAGGCATTGCAAGAACAAAGTTCTCAGCACACGATAAGTCTTCGTTTTTAGCACAGGATAAACCTTTCATTTCATGGTGCACATTTCACAATATTTAATAGACAACAACCACCTGGTTTACTTGATTAAAATCCGGAGAAAAAAGACAATGTTTATAGGGAGCAACAACTTACAACAGCACCCCTGGGGCTATGTTGGCAGATACCCAGTTTCGAAGTCCAATCCATAAGGCGTGGGGACAGGTTACCAACTCTTTACCTCCGTGTGCAAGAATTTACATGGGACTTTAAAAATGTGCATTCCCTTGTCAGTGCTTAATACCCTAATGATCAATCTGGGGGAGATGTGCTCCTTCCTAATCACACGTAGAATCGTGTCCATGCTCAATGAAATGGTCGTCCTCTTCTATGTCTTGATTTCAGGTGACCAGCTGAACGACGGAGTTTTTTCCTTTCTTGTCGATGTAGTTTTTCAGCCTCCTGTTGCTTCTTCTGCTGTTCAGACTAAAAGAGAAAATTAAATGAGTACAAGGAAAGGGATAGAAAATTCCAGTATCTGTTTTCTTGGTAATACCAACAGTACTACCACCAATCTCGGGCTTGCTGCTTGGAGAAATGCTGCCCACAGGCCCCAGGGCACATGGTCGGGCCGCCTGGACTCTGCTATGACAAATGCAGTCCTGGCAGAAACAGGAGGACAAAGACCAACTTTCATCACCACTTTAAAAGTAGAAATTCTAAACCCCTGGGCAAGCAAGGGGAGCAGTGCCCTGATAGACCAGTCTGACTACAAAGTAGGAGACTGGTTTTTCAACCAACACACCAACTCCTGGGCTCCAGCGATACTGCTACCTCAGCCTCCTGAGTAGCTGGGGCTGCAGGCACACGCCACCACACCTGGCTTAGTTTTTAAAACACATTTGATGGTTTTGAAAATACAAACTCCTGAATGTGAAGCTCAAAAGAAACTCTTAGCTGGAGGAACTGCACAGACGGTCAGCTGAGAAAGCGCTGTCAGGGGCCTGCGTGCAAAAAGCTGAAACCGATCCTGATGGACGTCCATGGAACCTGCTTCACTGCCCTCTGTAATTTTCGACACACCTAAAAATATTCATTTGTGTTTTACTCTTGAAAAAAAAAGTCTCTACATGCACCCCCCCGTGGGTATTATCCAATCTTTTAAAAATAAAGACTTGGGGGTGAAGAATAGTGGGAAAGGAAAGCAATTTATAATGCCAAAAAAGGATGAATTCCTCCTCTAGGAAGCTCTTAAACTGAGTTTCTGAATAATTATTTAAGTTCCCTTTCTGATTATTATCATTTTCTTCAAGTGCCTTTTCAAAGTAATCCTGGATATCCCCCTGCGGCGCACTGCCAACTCCACCACCGCTCCCTGTCCGGGGCTCCCGGCCTGTCCTCGCGGGGCCGCTGTCCTGCCCGATCCAGTCGCTAGGCAGCTGCCCGCGTGATCTCCGCCTCCGCTCTGCTACCCCTCAGGCCACTCCCCATGCAACAGCCACAAGGATTTTTAAAAATAAAAATGCTATATCAGTTCAGTCCTCTGCTTACTAAAACTTTGCCAAATTGGGTTCCTTCCCAAACACTCTCACGATCCTCTGTCCTCCTTTGGAGCACTTACTACAGTTCTGATAATGTAATTAGATGTTTATGATTGGTGCCCACTATCTCTCTTTCTCTCTCAGTAGACTGAGAACTCTGGTGGCAAGAACCACGTCTGCCCCCAGCATGCAGCACAGAGCAGGCATTCAACACGTATGCATTAACGAAAAACTTAGAGGGGAACTACACCCCCACCCCCACCCCCCCGCCCCCGCCGACCAAATGACATCATCAAGGTCCATGTAGAGTGAACCAATACCGGTTGTTTAATATTTGGTGTCTTCATGTTACCAAGTATCCCTAAAAAAGTGTTTCTTCGTGTAATTTTGGAAAATGATATGCTACATTAAGATAAAAAGGGTGCCCTGGAGCTTTTAAGTTGAAGTACTTTAGTGAGCCTTCAATATGGACATCAGTCCAAGGCATTTCCCTTGCCTGTCTGATGGCAAAAGCAATCTTCCCTGGTCTTTACGTACACCTCTTAGCACACACTTTGGGAAGCTCTGTCGGGCCTTCCTCCAGGGCAGGAGCTCAGAGAAGAGCGTGTAGGCAGCAGCTCCCGTTCTGCAAACAAACCTCCAGGCAGAGAAAGCACCACCATTAGCCTCTCCCCAAAGGTTGCATTTGGAAGACCTGCCACCATGTGACTGGTTCATTACAATTTATGGGCCCATTAGCTCTTCTCCAAGTCCTTCCTGCCTCCTTGCTGTCCCTATTCCTGGCCACCTTTACTACAGTCTACAGCAATCCTGTCACAGAGACGGAGGACAGATGCAAGCTAGTACACTGCGTCAGCAACAGCCTCCATGAGGAACTGTATTCAATGGTATTTTAAAATCAGATTTGGGACATAATCCAGTTTTACCAGTATATGATTTTAAATAATATTAAAGCATAGATATTTTTCCCCTGTGAATTTTATTGAAATTTTATTAATAGAAGGCACATAGGAAAATACAAGAAAAACTCAAGATTTTACCTGAATATAACACACGGTATAAAAAGAAATTTCTATAAACAAATAAACAAGTGCCTAAATAAGCAAAACTTATTTAAAACTTAAGTAAAACCGAGATTTATTAAGTAAAAGTCTGTTAGTCAAGTGATAAAATACATAAATCAAACATTAATCGATACATTCCCCAAAACAGTTTCAAAGCCTCTGCTTGATTCAGCTATAAGGCCATTTTAAGCAATTCTTAGTGCTTTTTCTTTAAACAAAAATACAATTTCAGAGTCTTCTTATTTTCATTTTACCACAAATTATAAACTGATATTCAATCAGTACCTTGCAATTTAAGAAACAGCTCGAAGAGGCGTGTACTTTCACAGGACTGCAGGGCAGACGCCCACCACTAGCAGGGAGAGGGGCTCTCGGGCTGAGGCAATCACCGGCCTGCCGACCTGGCATCCCCTCAGTGCCGTGTGCTCCTGCCTCACACTTGACAGTGCTTGGATTTCAGAGGGAATCCAGGAATGTTTTAAGGTACACAGAGAATTTATAAGAAACTAGAAATAGGCATACTAAGTTACTCTGAATGCATATCCAGTTTGGGCTTATTTAAATGATAAATTTAAGAGTGCACATTTGCTCTAAACAGAGACAGATTTAACTGAAAAGCTTTTTGCACTAAGAATAAAAAAAATTGTATCATTTGACAAGCCTCCTGGATGCAGATAGGGAAAATTTTTGAAGAATCAGAGATGAATGGGCAAAGGATATGAATAAATATTTCTCCAAAGAAGATATCCAAATGTCATGTGATAAGCACATGACAAGATGCTCAACATTAGGGAACTGCAAATCAGAACCATAAAGAAATACCCGTTTACAGCCACCAGAATGGCTATAATAAAAAAGACAAACAATAACAAGTGTTGGTGAGGATGTGGAAAGATTGAAACCATCATACACTGCTGGTGGGAATGTAAAATGGTGCCTCTGCTTTGGAAAATAGTCTGACAGTTCCTCAAAAAGTTGAACAGTTACCCTAGGACCCAGCAATTCTACTTTCAGGTATATACCCAAGAGAAACGAAAGCATACGTGCATGCAAAAACTCACACATGAATTTTCATGCAGTGTTATTCTTATTAGTGCCCCCACAAAAGGAAACAATGCAAGTGTCCATCAGCAAATGAACATATAAACAAAATACAGTCTATATCCATATAATGGAGTATTATTGAGCCATAAAAAGGAATGTGGTTCAGAACACGAATAAACCTTGAAAACATGCTAAGTGAAAGAAGCTAGTTGCAAAAGAAAACACACTGTATGACCCTATTTATATAAAATGACCAGAATAGGCAAAACTATAGAGACAGAAAGCAGATTAGTGGCTGCCAGGGGATAGGAGGACAGGAGTAGCACATGACTGCTAACGGATACAGGGTTTTTTTTTTCAGGTGATGAAAATATTCTGGAATTAATGTGATGATTATACCTCTTAGTGAATATACTAAAATCTGAATTGCATACCTTAAAAGGGTGAACTTTATGGTATGTGAATTATATCTCAATTTAAAAAAGGAATCAGAGATGAAATCTTTGTCATTCTTTTTTCTTGGTGACTATATTGAAGAGGATCAATTGTGAACAAGAGAAAAATTTTTTGCAAAATAAAACCATACTGTTTGACTCATTAGTTAATAACAAATATTTAAGTAGCTTATTCCTCTTACAATGTGCAATAGGCATTATTACAGGAAGTTAAAGAAATGGATAGTATAAATCTGCAGTCCCCAGCCCCCGGTCTGCAGACTGGTACTGGTCCGCAACCTGTCAGGGACTGGGCCGCAGGGCTCCGCACCAGCCACCACGCACCCCTTGCCCCGTTCCGTGGAAAAATTGTCTTCCATGAAACTTAGGAACCGGGGGCCACATAGCAGGAGATGAGCAGCAGGAGAGCGAGTGAAGCTTCATCTGTATTTATAGCTGCTCCCCATTGCTCGCATCACCACCTGCCCCCCACAACCCCTGCCCCCCCGCCCCAGAAACATTGTCTTCCATGAAACTGGTTCCTGGTACCAAAAGGGTTGGGGACCGCTGTTATAAATCAATTTAGAATAGGATGACCACTGGCAGAGCAATTTGCCTTCCTGAAAGAATAGGGTCTGGGCAAGCTGGATGTGACTGTCATGAGGTATTAGAACTTGCCGATTTCTGGCTTCCAAGTCCATATAAGCGTGAGATACTCTTTTCTATCCTTAGATGGTCAAGACTTTTGCTTTACAGGGCTGTACCTCAGGCCACACAGTGACCCAGAAAGCACAACTGCTGGTTTATCAACAGTAGAGCCAACTCTAGGGTCACTGAGGCCCTGCCTGCCTGGGGACACCAATAACATTCCTGGCTCTGCTTTGGTCAAGCACTGTACTCCCAACCCAGCAGGGGCTCAGGCTGCAGGGAAGATGCTAGAATAGGGAACAGCATCCTCAAAAGGAGAAAAGCTTGGAAAGGCGATTCTGAGGTTAGACATACATAAACACTAATTGAAAGCCTATTTTGCTTTTGTGAATTAAAAAACAACTTACCTTCTTTAACGTGAATGTCAATTGTTTGCTGCCAACAGTGGTGTCTGATACACTCAATGTACCATTTTTTGCTTCAATTTTCAAACGATCTTCAAGGGTTTTGCTGTAGAAAATTTAAAAGAATAACACATGAATTAGTATTATGTTTTAATCTAACTATTTGAAACACCTCACTGCAGCCTCAAACTCCTGGGCTCAAGCAATCTTCCTGCCTCAGCATCCCGAGTAGTTGGGACTATAGGAATGCGCCACGACACCTGGCTAATTTTTCTATTTTTAGTAGAGATGGGGTCTCGCTCTTGCTCAGGCTGGTCTTGAACTCCTGGGTTCAAGCAATCCTCCCACCTTGGCCTCCCAGAGTGCTAGGATTATAGGTATGAGCCACCGCACCTGGCCCGTTTCATTCTTTGATCATACTTTTCTAGGGTCTCTTTATATAATCTGTGTCTATATTAGTTTGCTGTGCCCTGCAATTCATTATCATGTGTATAATTAACACAATCTTGCCCCTGCTTTCCAATAATTTGAATTTTGTATCAGTTAGATAATTCATTGCATGTTGTTATAATATTTTATTATATTTTTTGTTAACTTGGTTTAGAGGTAAATAAACTGAATTAAGCCTAAAGGTATATACTTTCAGTAAGTTTACATAGTTACTCTAACTTTTCTAGAAATAGCTAAAGCAACAGATTTATAGCCCTGTGGTGAGACTGAGAGGGGAGAGGAGAGGGAAGAAAAAAAGAAAGAATATGGTTGTCTCTTATATTCTGTTCCCTTCTCAAAAAAAAAAAAAAAAGAGTACTTCCATCTCCTACTCTCCTTGTATTATACCAAGACAAATTCAGTGTACTCTTTTAAAGTTAGTACTAAAAAATCTGACTGAAGAAAAAGGCTGAATTGTGTGAAAGGATCTTCTTTTCCCTGAAATATGATTTTTATAAGTAATTACTGAGTAGAACATAGCTCCTAAATGATCCCTAAGACAAAGTGATGCTCCTTTGAACTTCTGAAGCTTATGTTTGATGTTCACAGCATGAGAGATGTATCTCCAGTTCATAACTACTAGTAATGTACTAAATAAATATACCTTCTTTATATAATTTGAGACATAAAGTGGTTAGCATAAAAGTGGCACTCTTTTCTAAGCAATAACGTTATTAAGAAGCACTTTTAAAGTACTTTCCATCTTCAAAGTTCTTTACAGACCAACTAATTAATCCTTTTAACATCCCTGAGAGAGAAGTATTTATCCTCCATAGATGGCAAAAGGGGAGGTAGGATGTTAAATGACCTGCCTCAGGCCACAAAAGGATTCAAGTCTAAAACCAGGATTCCAATTTAAGAATTTTTGGGTTCCAGGCAGGTGTCAGACCATGCTTGACTTAGAAAGTTTTGTTCAGGAAACTTGTCCATTAAGTATTCTAAATGACAAGCTTCCACATGACGAACCAAATGAAATTAAGATTTAGTTTAGCTTTTTTAAAAATAAGAATTCAAAAGTGAAATGCAGACTGATTATAGCCTGTATGTAAATTATGTTACCCTAAGCAAATTCCTCAACCTGTTCATTTCATTCTTGTTCCTTCCTTTCATAGCTATAAACTCTGAGGTTTTACAGTTAACAGGAATTCTGAGTAACTATGGAGCCACTGAGACAAGATGGTACACAGAAAATACTAATTTGGGAAGAAAAAGACTTTTCAAGTAAATTGTGGGAAATTACTACTCTTAAGAATGACCTTATTTCCTCCATGATAGGGCATATAAATCCTGGTTTTCTCTCAATGTACTTTCCATGTGCACTTGTAAAAACTTGTTCTGTCTAGGTTACTTGGAAAGACAAGCTGAGTTTTAGAACGAGCCATGGCAGGAGATCAGACACAGGGACTGTGTGTAGAGATTTCTACATTAAAGAAGTTCCACTTCCCTCCCTTTGAAAGTGAGTTTACTGAACATGGCTGCTACCCAGCAGCTCCGCAGCCTGATTCTCGAGTGTGACTGCGGTCAGAGATGACTTAAGAAGTAGACGTTGCCTGAGATCACCTGAAAACTCCTACTGAACAGAAAAACAAAATGCAGAAAGCCACGCTGCATGTCCCTCTCAGTGTGTTTCCTCCAGGATGCTGGCCTGTGGCAGGGAAGACAGAGGAGGACGGCGGAGCCTTCCTTCCCCTCTCCTCCCTCCTGCCCTGTCCTACTTCTCATCTTTTCCCCATCTAGGCTTTAGGTCTGTTGGCTGTGGGGAACTTTCTCAATGACAGTAAAGTTAGGAATTTAAGGGAAAAATCTAATTGGGACAAGACAGACCAAAAAAATCCCCAAATCTGTGGTGACAGCTAAGAAAATAGATAAACTTTTAAAAAGTTGAAAAGTGAGTGGAATTACTAAGTATAGGACGGAGAGGGCTCTCAAGGCAGAACCTTAATATAAAAAAGAAAAGTAGGCATACACTGCAGGGGGAAAGATCAAATCAGATATCTATTATAAGCCCCAGGAAAGTTGATCAATTTACTTCTCTGAGGTTTTAAAACATATCCACATGTACACTTCTTTAAATAGAAATATTAAATATTTAATTAAAAATAATGCTCCTCAAATGAGAGTTTTTATAATCACTTTGCATGGAAGGGGAAGTAGGAGAGTGAAAGATAATATACATAAAGGTATGTGCTTTAGTATAGAATTTAGAAGAAATTAACTCTAATTAAAATAAAGGAGTCACCCTTCCATAGTCTATGCCAAAGGGAATAAATATAAAGAAAATGGAAAAATAGAATCCACAGATAAATGATGAATTTTAAATATTTTTAAAATTTAATTTTAAGCACTTTGTTTTAAATAACTAACTTTGACAAATATTTACATATACTGTGAAGTTTATTTAAAACTTTATTTTAATGCTCTCAGTTTGTATATGTTGCTTCAAAGGCCCTATTTCAGGAGAGAGAAAAATTCAAGCAACTGTGAAATCTGATACCTCATCTATCAGCAAAACTAGGATTTAGAAAGACTCCTAATATCCGCTGTTGATGCAAATGTGGGGAAACAGGCGCTCTGTTCAGAGCTCAAAGTGCTCAAGCCCCTTTGCAGGGCAAGTTAACACACCCATTTATCCAGCCAATTCCTTTACTAGAAATATATTCTAAAGAAATACTTGTACATTTGTACACATTTGTACTGTGAAAAAGGTAAGAGAAAAACAAGAAACAAACTTAACATGCACAATTAGGGGAATAGTTACATAAATTATTGTACATCTACCTTATGAAATATTTATGCAGCCATAAGGTAGACCTACTGTACTTACAAAGAAAAACTTCCATGACTTACTATTAAATGAAAAGAGCAAGTTAAGCAATGTGATTAGTATGATCCATTCATGTTAGAGAAAGGAAAGCTGCAACTTTAGGTATGTGAGTATGGACACATACAGGAGAGAACACATGCCTAAGAGGCTAGAAATCTGGTGCACGCACAGCCACGAGCTCAGGAAGGGAATGTGGGGGCCTGGACACCTAAGCATTGCAATGATATGACTATACAGCATTGAGCACATATTACTTGAGAAATAAAAGATTCTACGTTTTTAAAGTGTGTGTGGACTTAAATTACTTTTGAAATTAGATTTTTAAAATGTTTGTATTAAAACACAGTTGCATTACTTCAGCTCTTATCCACTATTGGTGAAGAAAATGAACTGAAGAGTAAAAATGTGCCGTATTAATTCACAAAGTGGATAATGCTGTAGACATGATAAGAACTCACAAGAGCTACTAAACTACTGGTGAAGAAGATGAGTTCCTCAAAGGCAGGAGCTGTCTTAAAAATCTTTGAATTTCCAGGACCTACCACAGGGTAGGCACTTCAAAGGATGCTTTCATAAAGCAAACTGAAGGGCCACCCAGCAGCTAGTATTTATTACCGGAGAAGAGAAGATATTTTCGTCTGCTGAAATTTAGAGAGTTCTCATTCTAAGGACTCTCTTCCTCCACTGTTCACCAACACAGACACTTCCAACACTGAGCCTTGCGGGCCATGCTGCCCCAGATACCAGCAGAGGGTGACGTGCCTAGACTCCTAACTGAGGCCAGCACGCATGAACATCCCGATCTTTCTACCTATAAACATAATGATCTCCATGCATCCTGACTTTCTTCTCTCAGGTCTTTGAAGGTGTGTACCTCGTCCTTCCTGAGGCTATCTCCTTAGCTTGTCTCTGGACCCCACTGCCACCTGATTCCTTACCAAATTCTACTTTGTCAACTGACTCGATTCTCCCATTTCCTTACTGTCCCCTTTCTGCAGTTCATTCCTCTCTGCCTCGTAACAATCACATCTCTAAAGCCTAAAAAACCTTTCCCATCAAGTTACTGGAATCAACCACTTCCTTTCACTGCAGAACTTCTCAAAAGAACCATGTACACTAGTTGTTCACAATATTTTTTATCTCCTATTCATTCATCTATCTATCGCAGTCAGACTGTCTGGGCAACTAGTCCCAGTAAGACAATCCTCACACCAGCCTTTTCCAGCCTTCATGCCTGGACCTCTCTGCTCCCATGGACGCTGACACCACTCCATTCTCTGAGCCCCTCTCCATGTTTGGCTCTTTCCGGTTCCCCCGCAGCCCAACTCTGACAACTCTGTAGCATTTTGACTACCCATCTTCTCCTGTGTCTGTGCTTTAACTCAGAATTCTTAGCCCTAGGTGATCAGTAGATCTGTGACATTTCTAAAACTCTATGCATGACTTCGTAGGCATTTGTATTTTTCTAAAGAGAGGTATATGGTTTTTATTCAAAGACTTAAGAAAGATATTTTTCTCCATGGTTCCATTCTTAGTCCTCACCTTACTTTACACAATCATGGTAAATCTCTTTTTATTCCATGGTTTCAGCTACACAATAAAAGCTGGTATCTCTCAGAGCCACATCTCTGGCCTCTTCTTCATGGGCCGCAATCGGCATGCCATTGGTCTACCGAACATGACCAAGATAACATGTAGGCTCTCGATTTAATGTTCTCAAAATGCAGCTTGTTACTTTTAGCCTTAAACCTATTTTTCACTCTGTATTTTTACTTCCAACATTGCTAAACATCTAAACATCATCCCTGATTGTTCCTTTCTCCTTTTGAAATTACTAGCCACCATTTTCCTTTCTCACTCTTAGGCTAGTGGACAGTTTGGCTCCAAGTCTGTCTGCCTCTCTCTACCCGCTGTCCAGCCTCCCAGCCCTTTGACCTGGGCTACTGCAACCTTCTGTGAGCTGGTCTCTGGGTGTCCAGTTTCGCCCCACATTGTCTTTCTAAAATGGAGATGTTTTGTTAACAGGTTTCTGGGAAATAGCGACTTTTAATGCCTATGTGTTTTTATTTTCTATAACAAACGTACTACTTTTATTACAAAAGTATTCACAATATTGGGGGAGAGGTTGGAATAGATTTGATAGTGTTAATCTTAGCTTTAAAATCTTCTGTGGCTTTCGGGTGCTTGGTTGGGGGATGCACCCCTCGAGCCACGCCTGCCGCTGTCCCTGCTATAGAAGAGCACATCCCTACCCCACGGCCTTCCTCCTGTGCTCACACCGCACCTCTGCCAAGAGTGCCATCCTTCCCACTCTGCTCTCAGTGCTCAGCTCTCCATCTTTCCAATGACCAGTTTTCAGATGACCCCTACAAAAACTGCCTTAAATTCCCCCCAGTGAGTCCCTTCCTTCTTATGCTCCCTTCCCACAAGTGCTGCAGGCACTCGGGCTGCACCCTTCCCTCCCAAACCTGGGGTCTAGAATGGCAGTCACCTCACACCAGGCACTCAATGCATGCTTGATGAATGAATGGGTGGGTGGAGAGATGATAAGTGGCAGAATAAATTCACAAATAAAGTTAGCGTACTGTAGCTTAAAAACACATGTTGACAGACACACATTTATCTAAAGCCACATGACCATGCCAAGCAAAGAGGACAACCCACTCAAGTATTAGGCTTCCATTCACTATTTACTTTTCCTTTCATAGAAACAGTTTTAAAGCTGGGCAAGTCCAAGTGAACATTTAAACATAATACACTCAATTTTGACGTTGTCTTTTGTTGATTGCTTTGTGGTAACTTGCAGAACAAACATAAGGAGTCACTTTAGTCCTCTTAAGGATAATGGTTCAATGCTTTATTAAATAATATTAAGATATTGCAAGTTCAGGATTTGCCAAAATAATCTAGTCATGACTGGAATACGCAGTTTATGCCAAAATGCTAGCAAACTGTAGGCTATTCATACCAAAGGGTTGTTATTTTAAACGACAGGATTCTTATTTTAAGCTCATATAAGTATTATCACTTATATAGTTCTTCTCAAAAAGTGTGATTAACTTAGCGGTGTTTAACTCAGAATATTTAACTGCAGTGTATTAGCCTTTCTACTGTTTATTCTTAAATATAAATTTTTATCCCTTCTGTTTCATACTTCCATATGCTGCTACAGCCCTCAGGCAGAAGGAAGAATGTTAGTGAGATTAGTCAGACCTCCCAGCCCCAAACCATGGCCTCCTATTACCATGGTTACACTCAAAGCAACTGCTCCCAGATTTTCTTGATCAATGGGTTATGGGGGAAATGAGTTCTTTATCAGCACATCTTGAAGGAGTAACTTCCTGAGTTGACTGGCGTGTAGTCATATGGCAGAGAAGACTCACACTTTGAACAAGTATTTATCAAGTACCTACTCTGTTCCAAGTACTTTTTCAGGAGCTAAAGTAGCAAATAAAGCAAGATACTCTAAAAAAAATTCATTCCACAGAACCAGAACACTGGAAACAAGTAGACTTCTCTCTACTACTGAGTAGGACTCCGAATAAAATATCTAAGAATATGAGCAGTATAAAAAGTGAGATGGCACACACCGCTGATGGGAAAGGCAAATCATGCCGCCTCTTTGGAAACAGCCAGTTTGCAAGTTTCTGAAAAGGCTGACCAGCAATTCCCTCTGAGGTATGTAGCCAGAATAAATGAAAACACATGGCTAGGCAAAAATGTATAAAAAAATGTTCATAGCAGCATTATTCATAGTAGACAAGAAGTGGAAACAATCTAGATGTCCATCAACTGATAAAATGGGTAAGTCAACTGTGGTATCTCCATACACTGGAATATCATTTGGCAATAAAAACAAATAAAATAGGTTGGTCCGAGTGCAGGGGTGTTTACAACTAACTGATCACAACCAGTTACAGATTCCTTTGTTTCTTCTCCACTCCCACTGCTGAGAAGAGGACGGGGGCGGGGTGTGGAGGCAGGCAAGGAAGGCAAGGCAAGGCAAGGCAAGGCAGGAAGAGAGGAGAGGAGAGAGGAGAGAGGAGAGAGAGAAAAGAAAAAACATAACTGGCCCTCAGTATCTGCGAGGGATTGATTTTGGGACCTCCATTGGATACCAAAATCCATGGATGCTCAAGTCTCTTATATAAAATGGTATAGTATTTCCATATAACCTGCACTCATCCTCCCATATACTTTAAAACATCCCTAGATTACTTTTAATATCTAAAACAATGTAAATGCTTATAAATAGTTGTTATACTGTATTGTTTAGGGAATAATGACAATAAAAAAGTCTGTACATGTTCAATACAATTACAATTTTTAAAAAAATATTTTCAATCCATATTGGTTGAATCCATGGATGAGGAACTCATAGATACAGAGGGCCAACTGTACTAATATGTGCTACAACATGGATGAACATTTCCCAGGTGTGGTAGCTCATGCCTGCAATCCCAGCACTTTGGGAGGCCAAGGGGGGAGGATTGCTTGAGGCCAGGAGTTCAAGATCAGCCTGAGCAACACAGTGAGACCACCATCTCTTCAAAAAATAGAAAAATCAGCCAGGTGTGGTGATACACACCTGTAGTCCCACCTACTTGGGAGGCTGAAGCAGGAGGATCATTTGAGTCTAGGAATTTGAGGTTGCAGTGAGCTATGCTGATGTCACTGCACTCTAACTGGGGCAACAGAGTAAGACTCTATCTCAAAAACAAACAAACAAACAAACAAACAAATCCCAAAACCCCACAAAAAACAATAACAAAAAACATGGATAAACATTAAAAACCCTGTGCTAAGTGAAAGAAGCCAGATGCAAAAGGCCACACATTGTATAATTCTACGTAGATGTCAGAAGAGGCAAATCTATATAGAGAGAAAAGTAGATTAGTGGTCGCCTTAGGCTGGGAGATGGGGTGGGGTAAATGGAGAGTGGCTGCTAACGATGGGGTTTCTTTTTGGCGTGATCAAAATGTTAGCAAATTGTGGTGATGCTTGCACAACTCTGAGAATATAATAAAAGCCAATAAATTGTATGCTCTAAGTAGGTGACTTGTATGTTATATGAATTATCTCAAGAAAAGTCATTTAAAAAAAGTGAGATTGGTAGGTAAAGAAAACATCTTCAAAAGATATCAAGAATATTATAGCTGACTCTTGAACAATAGTTTAAACTGCATGAGTTCACTTATATGTAGATTTTTTTCAGTGAAAGTGACATGGAGTATGCCCACCTTTCCTGCCTCCCTTTCCACTTCCCCCATCTCCTCCTCCTCTGCCAGCCCTGAGATAGCAAGACCCACCCCTCCTCTTCCTCCTCGTCCTCAGACTACTCAAGGTGAGAACAAGGATGAAGACCTTTATGATGATTCACTTCCACTTAATGCAAAGTAAATATATTTTCTCTTCCTTATGATTTTCTTAATAATATTTCCTTTTCTCTAACTTACTTTATTGTATGACTATAGTAGATAATACACATAACTTACAAAATGTGTTAACTGAATGTTGACCGTTAAGGTTTCCAGTCAACCATAGGCTATTTGTAGTTAACCTTCTGGGGAGTCAAGTTATACGAGGACTTTTGACTGGTTAGGGGGGCGAGTGTCAGTGCCCCAACCCCCGAGTTGTTCAAGGGTCAACTGTACTAGCTTCTTTACTCACTAACATATCTTTTGTTAGTTAATGAGAACCAGAATTTTGAGATGCTTCTGGATTCTAAATTGAAGGATTCACTCTTCATCTGGTGTCCCACGTATTTGCTAGAAGCTGGTGAAATAAAGATGAGTAAGACATATCCCGACTCCAGAAACAATTCAGCTTGTTCACTGATGTCCTCCCGACCTTCTTCCTCTCCCTACTTCTGAAAAAACACCTTTTCTTGAATGCAAAGTGGGGGCTGGAGAAGCTCAAGGTACAGAAATGGTACTGACCCCAACCTAAGCCCTCATCTGTCCTGCCTGCTCCGCCCCTCCACCGCCAGCCTGCTCCCCTTGGCTCCGCAGACATTCAAACTATTCTCTCAAGACATCTACTGTGACCACCTGCCACATTCAAATCTTGTACACCAATACTTTGCCTGGAAATTCTCAAAGCAGAAACTTACATAATTTAGAGCCTATACACAATTTGGACTTGAGTACCTAGTTCGCTCCTTAGTCAGATGCTCGACAACTGAAAATTGTTAAAATAATATCACTTTTTTTGGTGGAAGTTTGATGTTTTTGGTGGTAAATATTTATAACATAAAATTTACCACTTTAACCATTTTTATGTGGACAGTTCAATAGCATTAAGTACATTCACATAGTTGTGCAACCATCACTACCAACTACCACCAGAACATTTTCACAACTCCAAACTGAAACTGTATCCATTAAACGCTAACTCCATATTCCCTCTCCTCCAGCCCCTGGCAACCACTATGCTACTTCCTGTCTCTCTATATCTGACTAATCTAAAATACCACTCTTTTTGTTGCTGAATGATCCTTGGGTCAATGACAAAAAGGCTTAACATTTCTGGCAAATTTTCCAAGTGACTTTTTCAATAATCAGGTAAATTGAGATGGGGTAAACATAACTGAGATCCTAATTTTTAAAAATAACTTTTTGTGATGAGACAAAGAATTTGTCATCTCTTAACTACCACTATACAAAAGGCTTCAAACCACTGATCTATTGGGCACAAAATAAAATAAATATGTATAGGTTAGGGAGCTCCATGGGGAAAAATGCAGGACAACAGAAAAGAGTGTGGCCTTTGCAGTTTCAAAGCGTTCTAAAGTATACTCACCACACTCACAGGACTACACCTGTATTTTTCTGCAGGTAAACTGCACCTCAGGCCTGCTGGGTGCTTGCCTTGCACCACCTCCTGCACGGCCTTCCCGCCCTTCACTCTTCCACCCCCTCCCTGCAGCCCCCACCATCCAAAGACAACAGAAATGTCATCTGTAGGGCCATGTGCCAACGAGAAGCAAGGGCTCAACCACATGCCAACTTGTCACTAACGCAGTGCTACTCACTTCATCAGCTTCTGCTTTATGGCAGAATCTTTGAAGCTTCTGAACTCTTCTCCTGCTTTGATCTCATAAAACTGGGGTGTGAGGACTGTCTGCTGGTCCTCCTTGAGTCGTTCCTGCCGCTTCACTTTTTCCTCCTGCTGGATAAGTCTGCGCTGCTTCCTGACCTCTTCAACCCAGTCTTTTTCATCATCTGAACTCTCTGAACTTTCCGCATCACTCGGTTTTCCTTCCAGTTCTTCCTCTTCTTCCTGAAAATAAAAATAGTAAGAAGCAGCTCCTTTCCCCCAACCAAACACTGGCTCATTATTTTCTTTTAAGTAGCATTAGCCATGAGAGTACGTGACAGCTGCTCCATCCCACTGTGTGCACTGGAAGGAATGCCCTTAGTTAAATACAACGTACTCCTAAGCTGAATGACAATAATATGCAGTTACTACATCAAGTAAAATCAAAGATTCTTCTAAATTACACAGAAAACTCAATATTGAAGAAACCAGCAGTAAATTCTAAACAATAAGGAGTACATTACTTTTTCACGAAGTTCTTGTTGCTCTAAGAGTCTTAGTTTCTTCTTCCTTTTCTCACTAATTTTTGAAACAAGTGGATTCAAAAGCCTAAATTCTTCACTCTCTTCATCTACTTGGAAGTCAGGGTTCTCAAACATAACTTTAAATCGATCATCGGTGAGAATATTAGGAAGGCTCTACAAGAAAAAGAGGAAAAAGTATGTAAAAATTTAAGTTAAAATCTGACCAGAAAGATGGTTTAAAAACTTTCATCCTGTTATAAATTAATAAGCTGCATCAGGCATAAATTAACAACTCATTATGAAATTTCTTTAGAACCAGTTTCTAGAACTTTCTAATTGCCCCTGGGTTTTGTCTCCCACCAACAAAACAAATTCTATTAGTCTACTTTGCAGATGAACTACATTACTTGGTCATTACACACACTGAGCTAAGGATGAGCCTTTTTGGCTAACTTTATGCTTAACACATTAGAAAGAATTTTCTTTAACATATTTAATGCAAAAAACACATTTCAAGAAAATATATCTGAAGCTATGGTGACCTTAAAAGAAAAAAAAAAAAACACAAAACAACAAAAAAAAAATAATTTTTTCAAACATGGCTTTTAAAGCATAGGTATTATACTGAATTAAAATAAGTGATTCTTTTAACTTTGTATCCCAAAACTGGGAGCAGCATACATAGATAATAAGTCAACAATTAACATGGTAGGGTAGAGGGGAACTGGTGGTATAAGTTTATTGACTTCAACTGAGTTATTTGGAAACATAAGGGATGTTTCCATCCATTATAAGACAGCTTCATCAATTTTTTCCCCAGGCCATTTAAATTGTTCTCAAAGGACATAGTGTATCCTTCATGTAATAAAACTCTGGCTATTGCGACCCATTTGGATAGCTCAGGACTGACACCAAATTCCTTTTTATTTGTACCATTTTTGAACAGAAAGTTTACTAAAATATATTGTAAAGTTATCTGTTCACTTAAACAGATGACAGTGAATCTTATATACTTAGGATTCTCTATTGCTCCTTATCTCCTACTGGCTTGGACACCAGATAAAACAACCTACTTAGAATGGTTTACAAATCAAAGTAAATAGCCTGAACATAGCTGGAAAAAGCTAACACGTTTGTGATGGACTCTGGCTCTACTGAACAGACCTGATTTTACTGACTGCTTCTCTACTACTGAAAGTAAATAAGGTTGCAGACAGTTGACTTCTGAATACTGTATTTTGTGTGACAGATCTATACAAAAATTTGGTAAATCTTAAGACATTAAGGAACTTGGCCTGTTTATTACTTGTTTGTACCTAAAAATCAATTAACCCGTAACTAAAATTCTATGAGATATTGAATTCAACAAATCTTCTCTGATTAATACCACTTCTAAGACAGACTCAGGACCAAGGAAGAAAGAAAGATAAGATCTAGTTGTTGATCTTCATCTAGTAAGGAAGAAAAAAAACCCTGCAATCAAGTATGCTACCCGGAGCCTTCTGAAGGCTGCTCAACAAGTTTAAGGTGCCACAGGAACAGAGGCAAAGTCATCCGATAAGGGACATCCCAGGAAGGGCATGTGGACATGGCATCTGGGACGAGTCTTGAAAGATGAGTAGGTTTCAACAGGTAGAAATTTGAAGAAAGAACATTTCCAGCTGACTAGGGAGTGGTGAACAGTCTGATGGCATAAGAAGAATGGTGTATTTAATAATTTGCAAAATCATTTTTTGATCAGGCCAGACTGTAAAGGATTTTAAATGCCCTGACTGTCATTCTGAAGGCAAAGGGAAACCACTAGAGGGTAGCGGGAGGGAGAAGGGGAGGGGAAGAAGGGGAGATGGATGATGAACAGGCGTCAAGGCTTTCCAGTGACAAGAGCTGTGCTCTAAGAGACCGCAGCAGCATGGCTGCTGAGGGAGAAACAGAGAAACCAGCGACATGAGAAGACTAAGAAGCCACTTTAGGAATCTGCCAAAAGAGACGGGGCCTGACTTAGGGCAATGGGAACATAAGGGTGGGAACAGACACCTTTTAGGAAAGAATTTTCATGAGATACATTTCTAAATCAGAATTGATAGATCCAGTCATGGATAAGATGGGAGGGTTAAGAGTTAAAAATAAGGTTAGAAACTTCTCTTAAGTGTCTAGTTCAACTAACTAGAGAGCTGGTGATAGTGTGAGCTGTAACCCCCACTGGCGAGCTTAGAAAAATAGGCGGGGTGCAGGCACATGGAGTGAAGGGCAGGAGACCAGGCTCCATCTGAGACTGCTCACGTCTGCAGCACAAGGAGAACAGCGTCAGGATTCCGAGGGGCACCGTTAGGTGTCAGGGCACAACGTGGCAGGTCTCAGGAGAGGAGAGGGGGCTACAATGTAAATTTTGGAGTTATCTGTAAATATGGAATAGGTGATACTGCCAAAGAGCTAGGTATTTTCAAATGAGTAGCTATGTGCCCATTACATATTTCCAGGTTAAAAAAACCCCAAGATTAAATTTTTTTCCATCTTACTATATTTATTAAAGTAATAATATTTTAATAAATAACAGAGAAAAATGCTAAAAAGATATGTTGCTGATATTCTTAAATTTTTTTCTTAATTTAAAACAAATAAGTTGTATTTCCTAAAGACATGTATGCTTTGGATGAACAATTATAAAATAAAAACTCTTCTGACCTAGCTGTAAAACTATTTCCCCCAGGGATTTTTCCTAGTCTAATTGATTGTTTCCACAGCTGTCTTAAAAAGAAAAAAGTAGGACAACGTATAGTTAGTGATGTTCTGTAGTAGTTTACAAGTGTCTGGCTAGCGATCTGGCCCATAAATACATACATATACATGCTCAACACTTACCATTAAAATGTGGAAAACATCTTCAAGCACTGTTCATACCATAGCCCTTCCTCAAAGAATTATATATTTATCTGAGTGAGATGCTTATTAACATTAATATTTTGTCCCAACATAGTAACATACATGAGGAATGCTTGCCATTTTAAACAAATTAATTCTTTCAATGCAGTGGTACTTGTGAATTAAGTTGGTACAGACTTCTGAGTAAAGATGGTGGCCTGAACATAAGCATTTCCTTCTCATCTCTCCTTAAACCACCACAACAATAGAAAAGGGGCTTTTAAAAAAGGACACAAACCCTTAAGAGTGAGGAAGAAGGGAAAGAGGCAATAAAAATTTGGAAGCAAGAAAGGAAGTCTACATAAAATTCCACCCCCAGCTCTAGAAAGCCCAGCCCCCTGCCCTTTCCCACTGGAGGAGGGAGAGGGGGAGGCGCCTGGCAGGGGACCCCGCCCTGCAAAGCAAGGGAAGTGTGTGATAACAAGGAGAGGAAGTGGAGGCTGGTACTCCAGGCTCAGGTGCACCCCACTGCTCCTCGGACCCCCAAGCTCTTGTGACCTAGAGAGGTCAGTTCTCAGAATGCTGGTAGCCAGGCCTTCACCTAACCAGCCAGGTGATGACCTGAAAGATAATGATATCTGGAGCTTCCCCAAATAGACAATTTGGCCAAGTCACCACACAGAGACTGAGGAACCCTGTCCCTACCTCAGTTTTTATTCAGCTTTTTAACATCTGTACTCTTTACTATGAATAAATAACCAAGGATCATGGCAAGAAAAACTTATTAAAATTTTTTTCAAGAAAATTCCCCAGCACCAAGACCTAAGTTTCCAGACCAAAAGGAGCCACCAGCATATGGGCCAGAGTTCTAGACTGAAAATGGACCCCCAGCACAGCACAGCCATCCCATGTGAGATTTCCCTGGACACTTCCTCTTTCTGGGCTTACTCTCCTATTTTAGAGGAGCAAATCCTCTAGTAACTTCCTGAGGAAGAACAGCATGTAATGGTAATTGGCTGTTGTTGAGAACTAGCACGTTTGAAAATATCTTTATCATACCCTTGCACTGCCTGACTGCTTGTCTAGATTGCAAAATACTAGGTTAGAAACAATATTCCTTTAAGAAACTGAAGGTTCTTAAAATTCTTTACCCAACATGGGGTGAAGTGCAGTGAATCCTCAGGATAATGGTAATGGGAGACTCCAGGATTTGAAGGAGACCAGTTCAGAAGAGAACAGGGCAGAAAGGTCTAGAATCAACTTCTTCAGGAAGGCAAATAAGTATATAGTCTGATCTATATAAATATCTCAAAACAAGACTTAGACAACTGGTAAAGAATGGGGGGTTGGTTAGTGATAACTACATGGAAAACAAAAGAGACAATTATTAACTCGAGGGGAAACAAAAGGCTGTGCAAGAAATGCAGTCACAGATTACTACTGACTCTGACTTGGCCGTAAACAACGTTCGCCTTGTCATAACCATGTAAATGTTGAATACTGACTTAACCAAAATTACAATATAGCTTTCTTGGGAGGGAAGGTTATCAAAAGACAATGCCTAACACCAAAACGTCAAGAAGAAGTACTACAGGCAATATTAAGAGAGAGTTTTACAACAATCAGCTAAAAAGGCAAAAGTAGTTGTGTCAGAAGAGGTGAAAATGGGGTAGGAGGTGGGAGGAAAAGAAGGACTATGGGATAGCCTATATTCCTAACAAACCTTGGAGAAATGTTTAGTTTTTAAAACTAGGTATGTATAACTACAATTTTTAAAAGCCCAAATTTTTAATTGGTACTAAAAAAGCTTTAAAAATAATGTTTTGGACATTAAAACTGGTCTGATGCAACCCAGAGTATCTGCATACAATTATCCCTTTCCCTAAACAGATGACTGGTAACTTAAAATAAGCTCTGACTGGTATTTAATAATTCTCTTCCATGTTATGCTTGTCACAGAATACCCATGGCCTAGAGATTGCACGCACAGTCCTGCTGAGCTGCTGCAGAATCCAAGAGAAGTACATTCATACAAGACTTTAAGGCAACAGTGAAAAACTAGCAGAAACAGCTAATGCAGAAAATGACACTTACAGGGAATACAGCTCTAACTAAAACTTAAATCCTTACAAGTCAAATGGATCACAGGTGCCTGTGCCTCTCAAAGCTGTTTGTGCACACTGGGAGCTCAATATGTATTTTTTTGAAAAAACAAATGAAATAATCCTCAATTAGAATTAATACCACCAAATTTCTGAGTTTGAATAATGTCCAAATAATGCTTGTTGACATTATGTGATGGCTCACTTCCCATTGCAGGTTCAACTTCAACTGTACAGTAAACATCTTATTAGACATTTACTATGTTATCAGTGGTAGCAATATTTAGGAACACATTTCACTGTCTGTCTCCATTAGTTTTAGTTGCAGCCAAAGCAGAACATAACTGTAAGATACTAACTTTCAAATCAGGAGATATCAAAGCTAGTAAAGCTCTTGAGGTTTTGAGGAGCTCAGTTCAAAGGCAAGACTAATGACCTGTTGATGACTATAACAATTCTTTCAAGTATTCTTTACAATTATAATGAAGGATTCTTTCATTAATTCATGAATGATTTTTAAGGTCTTCATTTTATATAAGCTAAAACTGTTAAGCAACAAATTATACAAATTTTTTCTAAGAACAACCTCAGAATTTCAGAAGACCATATATAAGTATTTCTGGAATGAAATGGAACTCAGATCTGAGCCACCAAAAAGCAACTTAGGGGCACATTTTACATATACTACACTCTAGCAGATGAAATGGAACTCAGAATACGGCCTGATTTGAGCCACCAAAAAGCAACTTGGGGGAACATTTTACATATACTACTCTCTAGCAGAATTTTGTTATCAGGTGACATGGCTACAAAGATAGCATTTCCAGCTATGAACAGCTGGAGAGAAACTGCTGTTTGATGGAAGAAGACAAGAATTTCCACAGTTCTTATTCCTGCACTTGCAGTAGTACAGAACACGGCCTGGTAGTTCTGTAAGAGGATGACCCACGAATAGGTTCTAAAATAAATAAGTACTATCTTGATAATTAGAGACTATGTAGCAGCAAAAACGAATGTCAATGGAACACAGGTTTGACTGGAGATAACAAAGGCAAATCCTTGATTTGTTCAGAGCCAACAGGAATGAGGAACTATGGTGTAGTTAAATAACACCAGATGCCCTAATAACACAATTCAAATTTCAGTTACCTCTGTTCATGAACTGTTGAGTATTTGCATAAAGTACAACTCTGCTGCTAGCTCTTCAGTCTACAAATACCTAGGTAAATAACGAATGCAAATCATGGTCAGTGGCCAATCATATCACTTCTTTCAAAGCCTGTCAGTGATTGGTCACTGCGCATGACGCAGTGTGATATGCATCCTGTTCGGTTCACACAGATAGGAAGCATGTCCGTGTTGTGTTGCCTCTTTATATCCCAAAGATAAACTTGTGACATTTAACAAAAATGGACAATTAAGAAAGATCTGGCCAATAAGGATGAAACTGCATAAAAAAAAATCAGTCAAATTTAGAGAGAGTTATAAAAGCAAGAGGTGACTGTGGGACTGTGGATGCTGCCACTGGCTGGGACTTTAGATCTGCAGTCAGAGGATTATGTGACAGCAAATATCTTGAAGTAAGTGAGGAAAGCAGTTATGACAAAAAGGAGGACAATGTCCCAGTAGAAGTGGCACTGGCAAAAAACCTCACTTTAAAGCAACTCCAAGATATTTCATGGTATCAAAAGGGCAAAGGATAAAACACCGGAAGCTCATCCAAACTTAGGAAGGAGTAAGACACTTTGCTGGGGCAAAGAAAAATGTTGGCTCCTTATCTTCAGTTTAGGGTAAGAAGAAAGTGGGTACTGTTCCAAACACTCTTACATGTCCCCCCGCCCCCCAGCCAAAAAAGCATTCGATTATGCTTTGCTTCTAATATTTTGAATTACAGTATACAAAATAGATCCTAGTTCTTCTATTTTTTCATTTCATTACATTTATGATGGACAGTAAGAGAGGTTTTAATGTTTCAACAAAAATGTTTAAAGGCACGGAACGATGGCAATTTTTCCCACAGACTATGAAGATCACTTTGCATTTGTTTAGCTTGCAAGGTCATCTGTACCATCCTGTACTACCATGTACTCTAAATCTTCTCTGGCTGCCCCAACCTCAACAAAAGTCTATTAAAGAAAAGGGGGTCAAGGAAAAGGGACTTCTTCTGCATCTTTATTATAATCATCTTTATAATCTGGCATACCATGCTGCACAAAGTACCAAAATTAAATTTTAACTTCAGTGCCCTACCCTCTGTGATAGATGATAAGGACTCACGCATGAAGCACAGCTGGGAATGTATATACCTGCAGCCTAAATTAACTCTATTCTCTACCTATGGAAGCTTTAAGGCATGTAAACCCAAAGACCACTTCCAATTACCCTGTAAAGTGACATTATGAAGCTGAAAAGTTACTTCCCTAATCATCCTTAGCCTTGGCGAACAAGAAGATCAACGTCAGTAGTCTGAGGAGAAAGTCAACATAGCAGGGGGCACTTGCATTTTACATACTTACAGATATACACTGGTGTAAATTAGTACGGTGCACAGCCATAGCACACAGATATAAATTCAAATATTAATAAGCTTAATTAATTACTTCAACATTGGCATACTATTCATGTCACAAAAACGGAAACATAAAAGCCATCTATCCGTTTACTTAAAGAAGGCTTCCAAAAATTAAGATTTAAATAATATATTAAAAGAATGTAATAGAGCAGGACAAGGGGATGCAAAGAGAAGCTGAGGAAGCAGAGGACGGTAAGAGGGAGCAGCGAGTCTGACTCCATTCAGAAATCACAGTATGGAGTGCCCACGTCCAGTCCTTCCATGTTATAACCGTGACCCAGTGAAGCTGAGGAATCACCCAAGATTACACAACCAGTGAGCAGAAGACCCAGAAACAAGATTCTTTAGCTGAAGTCCCTGACTATTGATGAGGAGAGCAAAACAAAAGTAAGCACAAAAAGAGCTCAATTATCTCGCATTCACTTACCTGGTTAAAAACCAGAGGACACAAAAAGAATGAGCAAAGAAAAAGCCTCCCGAGAGCACCACATGACTGACCCAAAGCTACACAGTTAGCCCCTTACTCAAAGAGTTAGGTCTTGCAGGCTCTCGTAGAGAGATCAGATCTTTACAACACATTCCAGTATATAACCAAGCTAGGCTATCTGTCTGCATGCCTGATCTAAGCAGATGGGAAAACAGGATTGGGAAGGACCCAGGAAGTCTTCATATACCTGGAAGAATTAGAAAAATCTCATCTCTGGATGATATCAGCTAAACAAAGCGCTAACCCTTATTTATCTTATGACTGATCTTCGTCTATTTCCAAACTGGTAAAGGACAAGCAGCAGTTACATCAGCCTGTGCACTCTCTGTAACACCAAGTCTAAATAAAGATAGGTTACTTCTGGAGTTACGAACAAATCTTGTTAATATCAAGAAAAACAATAATCTAGATATTTAACAATGAAAGATTAAGTAAATTATAATATATCCATAAGATAGAACATGCAGCGATAAAAAATATTTACAAAGACTTTTTAACGGCCGGGCGCAGTGGCTCACGCCAGTAATCCTAGCACTCTGGGAGGCCGAGGTGGGAAGATCACTCAAGGCCAGGAATTCGAGATCAGCCTGAGCAAGAGTGAGACCCTGTCTCTACTGAAAATAGAAAAAAATTAGCTGGACAACTAAAAATATACAGAAAGTATTAGCTGGGCATGGTGGCGCATGCCTGTAGTCCCAGCTACTTGGGAGGCTGAGGGAGAAGGATCGCTTGAGCCTAGGAGTTTGAGGTTGCTGTGAGCTAGGCTGACGCCACGGCACTCCAGTCTGGGCAACAGAGTGAGATTGTGTCTCAAAAAAAAAAAAAAAAAAAAAGACTTTTTAACAAAATGGGAAATCACCCTTGTTATTGTCTAGAACCAGAATAAATATTTTACATATATAAGACTATCTTGCCATTATAGTTTTTAACTTTAAGAGAAAGAAGACAGAAAGGAAATTCATTAAAATATTAATGATGTTTTCTCTAGGTATAGGAGTCATATGGGTGGCTTTCTTCTTGACATTCTTTTCTATTTTCCAAACTTTCCATGTTGAGCATATACTACTACCTTATAAACAGAAAAAACAAACAAAAAACAAAACTACCTGTGTTTTTAAAGTAAAAAGAAACAATTAGATACAAGTTACTACCAAGCAAATTTATCAATATTTTCTATTTATAAAATCTTACCTTAACTTTCTTTTTCCATGTAGATTTTTGCTTCTCCTCTTCTTCCTCAATTAATTTAAGGGCCAGCTCTTTGTTAACTTTTGGCAATTTCTAATAGAGAGAGAGCGAAAAAAAAGCTGTACTAAGAATCTACATTTTACCTTTAAAGGTTAACAGCTCTGTAAGGAGTATAATTTCATAAATAGGAGATATCTAATTCTTATTTTTTAAACTTCATTATTCCCAGAGTAGGAAAGACAAGTGATGCTATCCGGTGGGCCCTGTGGCAACTGTGGCTTACTGCTGGGGAGGACGTGCCCCCACCCAGGCAGTCCCAGCGTACTGACAGGCAAGCTGGGAAAGGCTGTATTTGGGCCACATCAGCCACGGAGGGTCTAGGACCCTCTCTCTGATCGACAGGAGACAAATGGGTCTGGTATTGTAGCTTCTGGCTGGGGTTACAGGGAATTGCTAAAATGTGACCAATAATGCTAACCACACTATTTCCTGCTCCTGAATACTAAATTTCTAAAGGGAATCCTAGCTGTGAGTCTGACAACTCTCAGGATAAAGTTATAAGCTATCTGTTGTCCTTTTCCACTTAAGTATTTTATATTCCACAGTACAGCAAGTAAAATACAATTTTGACAAGCACCATCAAGCACTGGGGCAAAAGGGCTCCACAGCCCAGCCTAGCCCAGCCCCTCCTTGGCAACACATACATATTCATCACTTTTAAGAACTTTTAAGAGATAGTCCAGAAAAAGGAAAAAGTATTTCCACCAATACCATTACCATAAAGTTCATAGTGATAAAGCTAACAAACAAAATATACCAAAAATATTAGTAAAAGACATAAATTAAAAATGGAAAGCCAAGAAATGAATGGTAGATTTCTTTGGAATAATACACAAAATGAAAATCAAGTACTCTTCTTTGGTAAATTCACTGGTAAGTATAATATTTACCTTTAATTGGACTCTCTGTGCACGTGTTTCTTCTATCTTCTGCCGTATTTTATCTTTCCTGTATTCTTCATAAGCAAATGGATTTACCATCAATTTCACCTTTTCAAAATGAAAAAAATAAAGAATGGTATTTATCAAAATCATTTTCATATACACCCTGACTATTATGCCAAAGAATAGACAGATCCCTTACAAATTGTAAGTATGTTTTATGAAAGTGCAAGTAGAGAAGAAATGGCTTTGTATTTACCTTGTGATAGAGTCTTATGTCCATGAAAAATCCATGCATATATGCCCTGAGAAAAGGTGATCCAATGAGATGTGTGAGCCCTGGGAAAAGTTAATCAGAAGAGGCAGGTCTTTATGGAATCTTAATTAACATTTAAGAGTTTTTCTTAGATAAAAATTTGATTTTAATAAGATTTCACTTCTGAGTAAAACTTTAAGGATTAGAAGACTTACTAATCTTCAATATCTATGGAGAATATTTAAACTACTTCAGCAGTATCATCCTTACTTATTTTAAATGTAATACTAAGCATAAAAACGATGAAAAAGTCTTTAGGAATGACAGACTGGTAAAGAGAGCTCCTTATATCCTTTGAGTGGTTCTCAGATTTTTGGTTTCCACAAACCAATTCCATTTAAAAAATAATACTGAGGATCAACAATAAATTGCCAAATTTTATATTGCCAAGTAGGAATAGGGAGAAGGGCAGGAGGAGAAACACTGTTATCGCCCATAATCTCCAAAAACAAAGGACACTGTCAGAACAATAACGTAGTTAAGAACACAGTCTTTTTTAGAAAGAGCAGCCGACAAATTTCTACCAACATAGATAAACATTCCCAGGCACATGAACGCCAACATTATACACACACATACTCTTCATTGTGGACTAATGAAAGGTTCACTGCCAATCAGTGTAATACCTTTCATAGGGTTTCCTAGTGTTAATAGATTACTTAGAAATTGTGGTGCTGGGGGTCACATGAAAATGCTCTGTCTACATCACAGGAATTATGCTATTAATTGCAAATATTTACATTGGAAAAAATTATGAATCATGTGATATATTCCCATGAGGAGCATCTATGGTATAATACTAAGTGACTGTCTTCCTAAGGAAAACATTACTCTGATTTCCAAATTTTAGAAATATGTATCCATCTAGACCAGAAAATCAGATATTAGGCAAAAATCACACAGTAGTACAAAATAGTACATACATTATAGAACAACATAAAAAAAGCAAAATTAAGTTTAGGATAATCTCATAATTATAAGACTTGGTCAGAAAAATACTTTCATAGAATTCGTTAGGTTAATCAAACTATAGGGTTTGGACTTTCACAGTGGGGTCTCAAAGAGGGCTGAACCTTAATGAAATGTACCAATGCACAACAATCCAAATTTATACACTCACACATGTTTATTATCTAATCATCCCTCAAAATAATTGGTCTGATTAACTATCAAATTATAAAATACATATACTGGTGATAGCAAAAATAATTTTGGTTTCCTCTACTAATGTCACAGAATTATTCCAAGTTAGGTTACAAATAAAGACTAAGCAGAAAGCTTTTCACAGCAAAATAATCCTAAACAGAAAATATGACCACAGCAGCAGTTCCCACAGTTAGCTCCACAGAACACTTGTCCCCAGAGATCTTCTGAGGAAAAAAAGATTCTATGGTCAAGTAAGTTTGGGAAATGTTTCATCCTTTCCTCCTCTACCTGGAGATTTATAATATATGGTTATAGTAAAGGCTCCAAGAAGTTCATAAGTAAACAAATTGATTTAACTTTGCTTAACCTAGAATTTCCCAAACTTATTTGCCACAAATCTCTTAAAATAATAGTTAACATTCACTTGCTCCAATTTAGACACTGTGCTATTTTTCAGGTGTTATCTGGTTCATTCTCTAAGCAACTCTATGGGTACCAATATTATTCCCACTTTACAGATGAGGAAACCAAGGCTTAAAGAGGTTAAGTAAATTTGCAGTCATGCAGATATTAAGAGGCAGAGGTAGGATGTAAACCCATGCCAGTCTACCTCTAATGCCCACGATACTAGCCACTGTGCCATCCACGCAGTCCTTCCACAGAAGGAACATTCCAAGGAACATATTGCGGGAAATACAAAGCTACAAAATCTGTGAAAGGCCATACCTGGGAAGAGTCAGAACTTGCAAATATTCAATATTACCAATCCTGTACTAAAAATAATCTCACTTCTACTTCTAAGATAACCTATTTAGAAGGTTTTATATAAGATGGGGAAATGATAACCAATGGCTTATTTAATATTAAAAGATATTAACAATACACATAAAAATGCTTTCTAATATAACTGGTATTTTGTCGAATATTGCATCTACTTCTACAGTGTTAAAAGTGAACGGTATATTTTAACAAGATGTGTCTTAAATTCTATACCTGCTTTCCTCAACTAAAATAAACACAGTAAAGAGACTGAAAAAGCACCCACAATGCACTACACATGGTAATTTTTAAAAAATCCACAAAATAACAACTTCTTCTATTCAATTTAAGAATGTAGGCTCCAGCCACCCAAGATGCTGAAAAGAAAGACAGCCAAGGGGAGTAAGGTGGCTCCGGCCCCTGCCGTCGTGAAAATGCAGGAAGCCAAGAAGGTGGTGAATCCCCTGTTTGAGAAAAGGCCGAAGAACTCTGGCACTGGACAGGACATCCAGCCCAAAAGGGACATCACCTGCTTTGTCAAATGGCCCCACTACATCCGGCTGTGGTGGCAAAGAGCTACCCTCTATAAGCAGCTCAAAGTGCCTCCTGTGATTAACCAGTTCACCCAGGCCTTGGACCACCAAACAGCTACTCAGCTGCTTCCGCTGGCCCACAAGTACAGAACGGAGACAAAGCAAGAGAAGCAGCAGCAACTGCTGGCCCAGGCTGAGAAGAAAGCTGCCAGCAAAAGGATGTCCCAACTAAGAGATCACCTGTCCTTGGAGCAGGGGTTAACACTGTCACCACCTTGGTGGAGAACAAGAAGGCTCTGCTGGTGGTGACTGTACATGACGTGGATCCCACTGAGCTGGTGGTCTCCCTGCCTTCTCTGTGTCGGAAGATGGGGGTCCCTTACTGCATTATCAAGGAGAAGGCCAGGCTGGGGTGTCCAGTCCACAGGAAGACCTGCACCACTGTCGCCTTCACGCAGGTTAACTTGGAAGACAAAGGAGCTCTGGCTAAGCTGGTGGAAGCTATCAGGACCAATTACAACGTCAGATACGATGAGATCTGTTCTCACTGGGGAGACAACGTCCTGGGTCCGCAATCTGTGGCTCACATTGCCAAGCTGGAAAAGGCAAAGGCTAAAGAACTTACTTGCCACTAAACTGGGCTAAATGTATGCTGTTGAGTTTTCTGTACATAAAAATAAAAATTATCCTTCAAAAAAAAAAAGAATGTAGGTGAGTGTGACACAAGCATATTATAAAAATCACGTTGGAGATGTTTTAGAAGGCACTCAGTAGGAAGACCCTACTTCACTCTATTTCATTCACAAGTCATTTTTTAAAGGCTAAATTCAGTTCCCTTCTTTATAAACACATTAAAATTTAAATGACTGTTCTGGTGGTAAATGGCAGAAAATAATTCTGCCTGGATTAACTGCTATGAGACAGATACATGTTAAAAATAAAGTTTAAGAACCACTCAATCTATTACATGATTCTATTTTCTTTTAATATTCAACTGCTATTGCATATCTATCTATTTGTTCCAAAGTTAAGTAAGTTGCCTAGACGTGTGGAGAATGGATCCTCTAAGCTTCCTCACTCTCAATAATTTGCAACATAGCCCTTTGCCAACAGAAGAAGAGCACCATGTACTCTGTTTATCCTACAGAAGAGTGCTAGGCCAGCAGCATAGACGTGCTCTTCCCAGGGGCCAGGATGGCTGGGGAAGCGCGTGAACTCTGGGTTTAAATCCCAGCTTTCAAGTTTACTACCATTGAAGCCTTTGGCATGTTACTTTCATCTTTCTGTGCCTCAGTTTCCTTATTTATAAAATAGGTATGGAGTAGTACCCACTCCATATGGACATGAGAATTAAATGAGTTATATGTAGAATGCTTAAAATATCGCCTGCACACATAAGTTTTTGCTGTTCTTATAAGACATTTCTTGGCTTGTGACCTTTAAACATAAAGTAACTATTAAGGTTTTATTATATTTGAAGACTCAACTGATGGGTTCTAAGTTTTGGATTGGGTCTTCTATAAGCAAACTGGTCTCTGAGCTATTTTCAAAACCTGATTATACTTAAATAGCATTTGAAAAAAAAATCATTGCTTTCTTGACAAATATTTTTTCTATACGTAGCTAGTATTCTAAAAGAAATTATTTCTCATTTAAAATACAAAAAACTTTAGTAGGTTAAATTTACCTGAACCTTTCTCTAAGCAGAGATTACAAATCTGACAATTTATAGTATGTTTAATATCTGATTTGGCATAAAGGGAAGTCTGGAATATCAGATAAACACGGCACAGCCCATTCTAATGTTCAAAACTCCAAAAAAGTAGAAATAATTTTATAAACATTTTATTATATTTTTTACCCAAATTTTCAAGGTCTTTTTTGGTGACAAATTTGTAATCATCATAAACTGTGCTTTCTGGATTCTCTTCTAATTCTTCTGTCAAGTTGTCCAAGAAGGAACACCACCTTGGAGCAGGACCCAAAACCTGTTGGTGTTTATTAAAAGGTTAGCAAACGTACATTCTCACCATGTCATCTAAATCTTAGTTATTTTACAACCAGATTTCCTTAAATATAACTTTTAAATCCTTGCTTCTATTATAAGGATTGAAAAATAAATGCAGTATGTATAATGAACAAATATACAATGCAAGGGAATAAACAAAGTAGGAAGAATTTAGGCTTGTAAGAGAATATTATCTCAGTCTGGGATACAAAAGAATTAAAGTTCTTAGATTAGAACTATCAAAATACAGATAGAAAATTCAGGTACTTACAATAACACTCATCCATTAACTCCCTCATTTAATATAGCACTAGAATTCTACAAAAGCATATCTGGCCCATGAGATTTTTTTTTTTTAAGTTTGCTATTCATAATGAACAATAGCCTAAAATAATAAAAGTTACCTTCTTTCAAGGTTTTCCAACTAATTACTTGATAATTACATTCCATTCTATATGGTCTACTTAATTCATCTAGCTTATTAAAAATTAAAATTCTATAGTTAAGAATAATATATTATTGAAAATAGTTAAAAGAGTAGATTTTAAGTACTCTCACCACAAAATATAACTACTATGTGAGGTAATGTAAATGTTAATTAGCACGATGTAGCCATTCCACAATGTATGCATATTTAAAAACATCATGTTGTACAAGATAAGAATATACAATTCTTATTTGTCCATTTAAAACAATTAATTTTTTAAACTTCTGTATATAGAATTCTTCAGACTTAACCTAAAATGGGTGGCCAGGACCCACACGTTATCCCAATGAAAGACTGAGGAATAAAAGACTGAACAGAATTTATAACCAACTAATAAAATATGAATAGTTAAGTTTATAATCTAAAATATTGTGGTTGCTTTGTACTTTTTTGCTATTGATACAAATCTTTCCCAACATGATGCCACACCCACTGAGGTCAATGCTTATTCCAGAGGAAACCTGCTCATTCAATGGATAAGATATGCTATCCTGTAAGCTGGAGGCTTTCCGACGTGAGAACACTGGGCTCAGACAAAATGGAACTTCCAATGACGACTTAACCTGTTTATTTCAGTAGCAATTAACTATATAGGGAAAAAAGAACTCAAAATCATAATGGAAATTATTAAGTATAGCTTAAACTTTTTGGAGAAGGGAAGGTAGGCGGAAAAGAGTTATAACAAAGAAAAATAGCCCCTGTTAATACCCTCTTCAATTAAAAAACAAAGTAGATGTTATATATTGCCCTGCTAATTCAGTTATATTATTTTGCCTGATTGAATCAAAAAGGGTGATTCCCTTCCCCCCCAACAAAGCTATGGGGAGCATAAAAGGAGTCTTATAGCCAAGTTTCATATTAGCACAATCTATATAACTTTTAAAAAGCAAAAGTAAAGGTTTTGATATACTAAGTGGTTTGACTCTAACCATAAGACACAAACTTTCAAGAAATGCAAGGTATTTTTAAAAATTCAATGTAGAATACTTTTTAAAGGAACCTCTATGATTTTAAGCAACTTCAGGTCAGCAGCTTAAAGTTAGCAAATATTTATATTAAATACTACTACATAGAAAGCACTGTGCTAAACCAAAGCCATTGACCATGATATCTCCCTGAAGAAGTTCAAAATCTAGCTGGAGCAGAAAGGCACGTGCACACACACATGGTCATGTAAAGCAATGAACTCAGGTTGTGCTGAGTTCAAAGGGAAGATGGATGGAAAAACAGGGAAGGTTGAGACACTGAATAAGCATATTTGAAAGGACTTTCAGTTAGGAATGAACACGTGAGCAAGCTAGGAAAATCATGGGGCATTTTCTGAGGCTGAGAGTTTAGGCACTTGAGTCACAAATCTGCGAATGCACAGTTTTACCTTATAAAGGTGTGCTACCTAAAACAGCAATCTTTTCTTCTTTTAGTCAAGATGGAAAGCACACTACTGTTGCTTTTCTAGAACGTAACATCCAAGGTATTGTCCTCTTGGGAGGGGAGGGACTTCATCTGTTTTGTTAACTGCTTAATCTCCAACCTAGAACAGTCCCTGCCACGTAGTCAGTGGTAAATAAATAAACCTATCCACACATAAAACACATACGAATTTCATGTGCACAAGCTACTAAAACTTAAAATTTCTCTTTGGCAAAAGTATTTTTTAAATGGGCTAATTTCCCTTATTCAAATAAAAACACTCAAATTCCTTACCATAAAACTATTGTAAGAACATTTTTTGGCAAAAGTCAGATCTATTTTGACTGCAATGCAAGGGGGCACTGGTTACCCAAAGGAACTCAAAATAAAGTACTTACACCTTTAAATCAATCATAAACATGGGCTTCAAAGACAATAAAAAGATTATACTGTGCACACTAACTTTTGAGGGTGAGGGGCAGGAATATGAAAACATCAGGCCAGATCTGAATGTACTTTCACACAGTCCACTTGTATAACACAATGTTCCACAACACTCTTTTTGATTATCTGGATTCTAATTTAGTTGTTTTAAATTACCTCTCAGGGGATGGAACTAGTTATGGTAAATAATCGCCGCAATCAGACTCATGGCCATTAAATTTTATAGTAGAAAATATTTCCATCAAAAACAAAATTAAATCTAGTGGTTGACTTTATTAATCACATTTCCCCAGTTGCTTTTCAGAGAAAAAACATGAGAACCATCATAACAAAGTTGAAATTACTGATTTATACTGGTATGAATTGCAGGTTTCATCCACATTAGAGCTTTTCTCAGAGGCTGAACATTAAATTGCAAAAACAATGGTTGGTTTAAACAAGAAAGGGGTCTTAACCACGTGCCACAGCTCTTTGACATACCTACAATAACCATAATTTGATGTGTAAAATTTCCTTGCTGCCTTTGAAGCCATAACATATGTTAAACCTCAACTAATCCTTAAAAATATATTATTTCCTAAATGTCAGGTTTTACAACTTGAAGAAAACATCCTTTTTAACCACAGGTGGACTATTACTACTAAATCGGGTTTTCTGTATTGTTGTCATACTGCCATATTCTGTACTTTAATCAAAACTGATTATTGCTTGTTTATCTACTTTCATGCAAGTTTTGAGTTTTGTTTCAGAAAACTGGTGAAGACTGTTCTACTTTAAATTTTTAGTATCTGTTAATGACCTTTTGTTAATTTATAAGAATTTCTTAAAGTCACAGGTCATTAAAAGTAGAAAACTAAAATGTGACTTACCAGATTGCTAGAAAGAGATAATGTGGATCCCTTAGCAACTTCAATGATAATCAACCAATCTAATTGGAAATACTTGGTCCTCCAAAATATGAAAGAATCTTTATCTATCAACATGTTTTGAGAAGGCCTCAACTCCAATGCAGCCAAGTATCTGCTTGTTCCAATCCATTTGGGCAGAAGAACCAATTTTAAAGGATATGAAAATACATGCCACATGCCCAAGATTATCACTGCTTCTGTGATTACAACCTGCCTTTAAGATGTTAATTATAAATGCTTAATTTTAAAACTCAAAATTCTTATATACTCCAGTAATGGACTACAAGTTGAGAAGAAAACGGATGAGTTGACAGATAAAGAGTTGACAGATATTCCTTCCCCAACTCCACTTTTGCAAAATCACTGTGGTACATCCCAAAGCTGTGTTAACACTGGATGGATGGTTTTAACAGAACAAGGATGACTAAAAAAACACAGTACTATTAATATCATAGACAAAGAACCAAGATGTACTAACTCAGTATAAATGCCACCATTTTTTCCACTATTAATATGAAAGAAAATAACTGATAACAGAACAGGCAAAGAATTTGAAATTATTATCTTGACTTTTCAACTAATGATTTAAAAGATAATTTAAAAAGTTTTAGCAACTGAGTCTCAATTACTCCACTTGTTAAAACTGTATAAACAGGCTGGGCGCGGTGGCTCACGCCTGTAATCCTAGCACTCTGGGAGGCCGAGGCAGGTGGATCGTTTGAGCTCAGGAGTTCGAGACCAGCCTGAGCAAGAGCGAGACACCCCATCTCTACTAAAAATAGAAAGAAATGATCTGGCCAACTAAAAATATATATAGAAAACATTAGCTGGGCATGGTGGCACATGCCTGTAGTCCCAGCTACTCGGGAGGCTGAGGCAGTAGGATCGCTTAAGCCCAGGAGTTTGAAGTTGCTGTGAGCTAGGCTGACGCCACGGCACTCACTCTAGCCCGGGCAACAAAGCGAGACTCTGTCTCAAAAAATAAACAAAAACCAAAACAAAACAAAAAAAACTGTATAAACAAATAAAAAATAACTCTGAACCAATATGGGTTTATGTATGCATGGGAAAGTACAACTGATATATACTTATAGAAATATATAATATAGAGCACAAATAGAAAATATATAATATATCCAAGCACATGCAATTTTTAAAATACTCTTTTATAAAATGTTCAGAATGCATTACAGTACACAGTGTGAAATAAGATATAATGATGATAGTGTAAGAAAGTATCCAGAGCTGGGTGTGGTGGCACACATCTATGCACTTTGGGAGGCGGAGGAGGGAGGATCACTTGAGCCCAGGAGTTAGAGACTAGCCTGGGCAACATAGCAAGACCCTGTCTCACAAAAAAGAACAATGAAAGAAAGTATTGCATGAAAAAAGGACATAAGTATATTCTTTTCAATTTCAGGGGATAAAACTTGAACCACTAAATTAAGGAATTAGATTTTACTTTCATTTTCATTCATCACAGATTTATTATGTTCCAGGTACAGTATACCCTACAAAAATAGGTAGCAGAATGAAACCAAAAGGAAAAGAGTTGTTTCAAATACAGCAATACTTATGCCAAAGGGCGAGAGATAATTCTTAATTTCTTCAACTTCATTTTTCATTCAAAAAGTTAAGTGAGTATTTACTAAAAGTTAAGTGTTAAATGTCAAACATAAGTAAAATAAAGTGTGGAAAGCAATCAAATACTGTTGTACAACAGGATTAGTGCCATAATAGGAAAATTTTTTAATGTTTCTGGGAAGCCCTGTATCTGCCAAGGCAGATCAAGACAGCTTTGCAAGGAGCATTTGAGCTAGGCCTTGAAAAACTCTGAGACATTATGATTTTATAATTAGTGAAGCTTAACTGCCATATTACATAGGTAGAATTTAATGCTATACAATATTAATATATTTCACTCATTAATTATTCAGAAAATGCTTGTTTAGAAGAATTATCAATTTTACCTTAGTAATGTTATACTATTACAATCCTAAAAACCCAAGCTAAATTTTTTTCTATGTTATAATGACACCATTAAACAGGTAAGAACTACATTTACTGACTAGCAACAATGGGGAGTTTGAATATAAAATAGTTTTAACACCTAGCAACCATAAAAATATCTAGTTATATTGTTATACAACTCTTTTCAGGACATTCTAAAAGCAGATATAAATATTAGTTCTGGAACTAGAGCAATAATAAAAACAGTAACAACAAAAATAATAATAATAATAGCACTAGCAATGTACACTCTAAGAGGTAGAGGGTTTTATACCCCATTAGAATTTAAACCCAGGTCTAACCAGAAATCTGTTATTCTTATTGTGAGGCCGTAAGTCTTTATCAGACAAAACTGGGGCCAGAGTGTGGAACACAGAATTTTTTGCGTTTTAAAAAGGTAATACAGTATGTATACTGTGTATTATATAAAATCTTCAGTGAGGTCTGGGTCAGTAGCCTACGATCAAATATATTAACACATCTGCAGCAAAACCCACACATATTCACGCCGGTGATCTGGGATAAATAGACTAGGAAGAACATCATTTCACCACAGGTTTGAGTCCTAATGAATCAGGCCAGCCAAGGTTTGCCATCAATGAGTGATAAATTTTCAAGGCTTTTTTGATCTTAAAATTGCAGGTAAGAGATGACAGAGCTATACTATAATGTAAATATACATACTATATGTAGCTATATACAGTAAATATATACTAAATATAGCTATACTATAATGTAAATATCACTGACTACTATTATGATTAAGGATAATTTTTCAAACTGTATAACCTGCATCTCCAGTGGGAGAACGGGATTTTGCTAATTAATAAGACCAACTCTGCAATCATAAATTCAAAGAAAATTTCCTTTTCCAACTTTTCCTCCATTACTGGTTGAAAAGCCCCACTAGTACCAGCATACATTTTCAGATTCTGACAGCTGAGGCTTAATAATAAACGATCATAAGCCTAAAATAAGAGAAACAACTGGGTGAGCCAAAGGGAGTGGCCATTTCTTTAAGTATGTAATTGCATTTGCAACATAATGAGCTGCCTAATTGCATATCCAAGTTTACATGCATTTGCGTGAGTAATTATGAGTCATTTAAAGGTACTCTACTTGTAGTGTTTTGTTCCTAAAAATCAGATTAGCAAAGGAGCAATTTAATTTCAACATTTTAAAAGATTTATTTTTCAAAAATTATCTGCCATGATTCAAGGGCTAGGGTAGATAGCACACCCCAAGCAAACATTTAAATGCAAAATTAAAACAAATATTAAGAACTACAGAGAGCTTTCAGTTAATAATGGCACCCCATCCTCTCTGAAGCTGTGGGAACCTCAGCTCCCTTTCCTTGGCTCCCAGAATGCCAGAAGCCAAACATACGTTGTTGGGCTTCTACTCTAGCCAGCTTGAGCCCCTAACACCTCAGAAAGAAATCAGGGGGGGTTCTCTGGAGAAAATGAAAGGTGCCAGAAGACAGACTTCAAGATATTATTACCTGGGAATAGTTATTAGCTGAAAAAACTACCAGTGGACAAGACCATCTTAGTGCCTCATTACTAAACAAGAGTAGGTAGCCAAAGTCCATCATTCAGGTACGCAATTAAGATATTGTCAGGCACTTTCCCCTTTACTGTGGATACACAGTGAACAAAACAAACAAGAATCCCTACCCTCAAAGAGCTTACCTTCCAGAAAGGGGAAACAACAAACATGGGAAAGGCATATAGAGTAGACAGATGGAGACAATGCTGTGGGAAAACAAGCTGAGAAGGGTAATGGGGAATAGAGGGGAAGGGGAGAAGGGATGGACACAGTCCTGAAGGAAAGGAGGGAGTGACTCACGAAAATACCCACCAACTGCACAGGCCTTGAGGGCAGAATTGCTTCGCATGTTTGGGGATCAATGAAAAAGACCAGCCCAGTATGGCCTGAACAGATGAAGTAGGGGAGAGTGGGGGATGGGGCATGCAGGGTCTTACAGGCCACTGCAGGACTTCTCCTTTAAGCCACTGGAGAGCTTTGAGCAAAGGAGTGACATGATCTGACATGCATTTATAAGGATCACTCTGGCAAAGGCTGGGAGATTTACTTGTTCCAAGAATTTAAGGAAATCTCTGTTCAACCATCAGCTGACAATTAAGCAAACCAAGCAGGGACTTCAGGGCCACACATAACAAAGAATCAGACTTTAAAGAATTAGTCCAGGAAGAGTCACTACAACAACAAACCAACAACAACAAACGCTGAGGGTAGGGGTTGGGGAGGGACTGAGTTCCACAATTTCCAAACTATGACATTTAAAGCATCCAGTTTTCAATAAAAAGTTACAAGACATGCAAAGAAACAAGAAAAGCATGCACCATACACAGGGAGAAAAGGCGGTCAATAGAACCCGTCTTTAAGAGAAAGGTTCTTTTAGTAACTCGAAACTTACTAGATAATGACATTCATCAACTGATGAATGATGAACAAGATCTCATATATCCATACAATGGAATATCACTCAGCAATAAAAAGGAATAAAGTACTAATGCATAATACAACAGGGATGAACCATGGACACTTGCTAAGTGAAAAACAGACCACATATGGTATAACTGTTTATATGAAATGTTCAGAAAAGGCAAAGCTATAGAGACAGAAAATGGATCAGGGGTTGCCTGGGACTGGGGGGAAGGGAGGAGAAAGGAGAATAACTGCTATGGGGCTTCCCGTTAGCGTGATGAAATAAATATCTCGGAATTAGATAGGGGTGATCATCGTATAACTCTGAATATACTAAAATCCACTGGAATACACACTAAAAGGATAAACTTCAAGGTATGTGAATTGTATCTTAATAAAGCTGTTATTTTTAAAAAACCTAATTAAGGATCACACATGGCATTAGATTATTATGTCTCTTGAGTTTCCTTTAATCTAGAAGAGTCCCTGCCACCTTTATGCCTTTCAGGATGTGGACGTTTTCTAAGAGTTCAGGCTGCAGATCTGTAGAGGTCCCACCGCCTTCCTCTGCTGACTGTTCCTCATAATGAGATTCAGTTAAACGTCTATGGAGAGTCGCAGTGGTGATGCTGTGCCACAACAACACAAAACTGTTTCTACATTAAGGGTTTAGCTTTGCAATGATTAGTATTTGTGAAGTCATGTGTTTACAGCATTTTATTTTCATGCATCTTTAAACTTTTATATTTTTTCATTATTTTTTGAATTTGGAGTATAAAATAAGGTTCCAGGAAAGGAGGCCCCCCCCAAATTTGTCTAGGCCATTTCTTAAATGGGCTTAAATTCCTGATGAAAGCTACCCTGGTCTATAGGAAGAGAGGCCTGAAAAATGAAGAAATATTTATCACCCTCCACCAATACACCCACAAATAAATTGGGAAGACAGATTTGAGGTTGGGGCACACTTCACTTCTTTTCAAAAGGAAATGACAGAAAATTACCTTTTAGCAAACTTATCTGAAAAGAATATGTGTATAGATGTACTATCTTGTTTTCTTATTTTCACTAAATGAAAAGATATACAAAATCAATTCATTTCTTTTCCCTTTTAAACTTTTAACTTGTTTCCTTATTTCACCAAATGTAAAGCTATACAAAATCAATTCACTTCCTTTTTAAACTTTTCTTTGAAGAGCAACTTAGCAGCATTCAGAACATGCAAGCTTGGTGAAAAACAGATATTCCTACTAAATTTAGGAATAAAGGAAATAAAACTACTCTCAAAAGAATCACTGTAGTTTGAGCAAAAATTTTATTCAAAACCATGAAATTCCTTCATAAAACAAATCTCTTAAGGTTCTCTCTTAAGTTTTCAAAACTGGATTTACTTAACCTAAGTAAGTTATTCTAATTTGAGGTAGAATGAAAAGCTTTACATTTCTGTCTGCTTTTCATGAAAAATTACAAATGGTATTTTAATAATAGCATGAAAAAAATTCTCAGCTTACATTTTCCTTTAATTCTCAAGGAAATAAAAAAAAGAAAATCTCAACAGTGCCTCAATCTTCTTCAAAGTCCACTGGTAGCTGAATAAGAAAAACAGGTTTCTTTTAAGGCTTCCCATTCATTTTTTGCTGAAGAGCCTGGCCTTTGCACCTTGGCTACAAACTGCCATTTGATGTTTATCAACATACTACACTTGAAATTCTAGTGCAGTTTCCTCAAGTTCACATACAGAGTTTGCAATAACAATAAGTAATGTTAAAGTCCTCTACTTTCAGCCTTTTCCTCTCTCAATTTCCTAACTATGCTAAAACGCTAACCTTGCACACATGCACACACACCCCCCCATGGGTGCTAAGGGCACTAGGCCAATTTTATTACATGAGAATGTATTTATCTTTTTGATCACACACCTGGTAATGAGCAGTCCTCAAGAACGTGTTTTGTCATTTTATTCCTGCCAAGAGTTACACAGATGGTTCAGTGTGTTATCCTTGGTTAGCACATCAGTAGTTTCCTGGTTCTATCCTATTTCCTTGCAGGCAAAGGTGTTTATTAACAATTTTCAACATATTCTTAATTTTGAAGTCTACATAAAAACTAAGGGTACCAAAATATTTAAAAATACCCAGGAGGGAAAACTTGGCAGAAACAAAGGAAGAGTAAAACTTTAAAAAATTATATGGACATATTTTCTCAAGGTTCTACACCTTAACAGTGCTATTCTAGGAAGGTCAAAAAATATTTTGACACTGTTTCACAGTTACTGATTACCTCCAAGGGGTCATGCATGGAAAAGGAAATCCTGAAGCACACATTTTAAATACGATTTCCCATATGTCCCTCAAGTAAAGCCAAAGCACAGCCCGATACGGGCACAGCAAAAGGGCATAAACGAATTCAATTTGGACATAACTGAATAAAATGGAGCACCATAAAAGTATTTAAGTCACTTTTTAAAGTCCTAGATGGAATGTCTACTTCAGAGTCTTAAATATGCACATTTCCCTCTGAGGTGATAAACAGGATTCCCAGACATGTGACAATATTACTATTTTTATTAAAATGCATGACTTTTGGGTATACAGGGCTGGGGGAGGGAAGTGGTGTATATATACTATTAATCTCCTTTTAGTGAAGTCTTAGGCTAGATCCCAAAGACTTCATGTAAAATCTAACCATCTTCAAAAAGGATATGAAGAGATTTAGAAGAAAAACCATTTACATAACAAAATCTTTAAACTCAGGATGAAAAGAAAGTGATGACATTTGATGGGGATGGTGATGAAAGATAAAGACCAACTGCTATAGCTGAAACAAAAATTTAACTTTGGGCTGAGTGGCAACCAAGGCAAAACGAGATGCACAAACGGGCAGAAAGATACCATTTACTTGATAAAGGGAAATATACTGATTTATGTCTGGAAGGAGAAATTCTCTCTTGGAGCTAAACTCAAGTAGCATATCATAGACTTTCAAAGGAATTCAGCAATGAAAAATATTTCTTTGAGACTTTTACGAAAGAAACTTTAGGCCAGGCACAGTGGTTCATGCCTTTAATCCTAGCACTCTGGGAGGCCGAGGTGGGAGGATTGCTTGCGCTCAGGAATTGGAGACCAGCCTGAGCAACAGAGAGACCCGTATCTACTAAAAATAGAAAAATTAGCCGGGTGTCATGGCACTTGCCTAGTCGGGAGGCTGAGGCAAGAGGATAGCCCATGAGTTTGAGGTTGCTGTGAGCTATGATGATGCCGCTGCACTCTACCCAGAGCGACAGAGTGAGACTCCATGGTAAAAAAAAAAAAAAAAAAAAAAAGAAACTTCATATGAGTGTTCAACATCAAAGAAACACCATGAAACTGTAATTTATGAAGGCCAAAGTAACGTGGTCGAAGGAAGTAGCTTGATGACCTCACTTAATTCTGGAATAATTTAGAGCTATGCTGTCCAATAAGTTAGCCACTAGCTCTATGTGGCTACTTAAATTTAATTTAATTTAATTTAAATTAAATTGAAAATTCAAACCCTTAAGTGCACTAACCACATTTCAAGTGCTCAACAACTACACATGGCTAGTGGCTACCGTATAGGACACAGCAGATCTAGAATATTTCCATCATCACAGAAACGCTGGTGGTATGCTTTGGTTTACAGCAGCGGTCCCCAACCTTTTTGGCACCAGGGACCAGTTTCATGGAAGACAATTTTTCCACAGATAGGTGGGGGTGGAGTAGGGAGGTGGAGCTCAGGCAGTGATGTAAGCGATGAGGAGTCAGGGGAAGAGAATGGCTATAAATACAGATGAAGCTTTGCTTGCTGTGTGGGGAACCCCCACTTCCTAAGTTTCATGGAAGACACTTTATCCATGGACCGGGAGAGGGCTGGAGCTCAGGTGGTGGTGCATGGCCAGATTCCTAACAGGCCACGGACCAGTACTGGGCCACGGACCAGAGGTTGGGGACCGCAGGTTTAGAGAACTGGACAGCACTGGTTTAAACAATTGAAAAATATGGGTGGTAAATATTTGTGATAGGAAACTCTGTAAATAAATTATGATATGTCGATATAACAAAACACTACACATCTATTAAAAAGAATGAGTTTGATTTACAGATTTATATGTGCTGACAAGAATGATATATTGTTAAGTGGCAAAAAATACCTTTCAGAATAATATCATAATGAGACCTTGATTCTGTTCAAATAAATAGACATGCTAGTGTGTGTGTCCATTGTATGTGACTTGACTGCAAAGACTGTGCACTGATGTGTTAGCAATGGTAATGGGAGGGGTGCTTATGAAGGACTTTTCTAGGTTATGCATTTTTACAATGCTTAATTTTTTTAAATTAGAGCATGTTTTTCTAAAGCAAAAAAATAAATAACACTCCCAAAAGGATATAAGCACACATAAAGATATAGATACCAAGTGGTTATCAAATCCCTACACTATCAAACTGAAACATCTATTATTTCAAATACTCTTTGTGAAGTAGCAGAGACCCAGTCCATAATTCAGGATTGAGGCTATCAGTACTTGTGCTGTTGACTGAAAAGAGACCTTCAAAGTGTAGATAATAAAGATGATTTTTTTTTTCCCCAGAAAATTCAAGAACCTAACTCTCAACCTTTGCTCCTTTCCACGGAGATGAACCAAAAAAACAAAAGATTAAGACTCCCTCCCAGGAAGCAGTTTAACTCATATCTACGGGAGACAGAATTTCAAGACTGTTCAACATTCCCAAAACTGAATTTAGCATCAATCCGCCTTATCTCTGTGAATGGTGTCACTGTTCATACTGCTCATCTCCTCCCTCACCTTCCCTACTGTCTAATACGGACACTCATTATTTTTCTTAACCAATTACAATGTATCCTATCCCCTGCTTCCAAAGCCACCCCCCACTCTACAGGCAGAATAATCTGACACATATACCTGATCTCACTCTTCCCAAAGGTATGCCACTCCACTTAAAACCAAAAGCAAAAATTTTAACATGGTACAAAAGGTTTGGTTTTAGGCTCCGATACCTCTCTAATCTTATCTCTTGCCCCTCACCAACCCCTGAAACACCCAACCTCCTCTCAAACAGACTGAACAGATGAAGGCTCATGTCTTATTTCAATTCCCTCTCATAGAATGATTTCCCTTTCTTTCCACCTTCATTGGCTAATTCCTACATGCCCTTCAAAATTCAACTCAAACTTCATTACCCCCTCTGTTGCTCCTACTTAAGGCAAGGTGACTTTTTGAATCTCTTACAAGATCTTGTATAGATCTTATTACCTGTATTATCTGTTCCCTGGCTAGACTATAAATTCCTAGGCACCAAGGTCAACATCTTAAAATGTCTTTGCTATCCCAGGCCTTAGTGCAGGTACATGAAAGATACCTACTAAGTGTTCGTGTAATGAATGCCTCTGCCCCTCAAAATACTCGGAACTAACAACTAATTAACACAGACTATCTAGTTAAGCCCACAATGACAAAAAACATAGGGTGTCATTTGCCTGATTGGCCAATACAAAAATAAATGATACTTGCAAATTAAAACAATAATGAGATACTGTATCACTATATACCTATTAGAATGGCTAAAATGTAAAACAATGGTAACACCAAATGCCAACAAGGATATGGAACAAAAGGAACTCTCTCATTCGTGACTGATGGAAATACAAAATGGTATAGACACTTTGGAGGACAGCTTGGCAATTTCTCACAAAACTAAACATATTGTTACCGTATGATACAGCAATCAGACTCTTTAGCATTTACCCAAACAAGGTGAAAACTTATGTGCACACAAAAACATGCAATGAAAGTTTAGAGCAGCTTTATTCATAACTGCCCAAGCTGGAAACAACCCTTCAATAGGTGAATGGATAAACAAACATGTGGTACAGTAAACAGACTTGTGGACAGTAAAAAGGCCAGTGATTGCCAGGTGCCTGGGGGACAGAGGGAGGGAGGAATGAATAGGTGCAGCACAGGAGATTTTTAGGGCAGGGCAACTATTCTGTATGACATTGTAATGGTGGATACCAGTCATTATACATTTGTCAAAAACCATAGAATGTACAACACCAAGAGTGAACCTTAACATCAATTATTGACTTTGGGTGATAATGATGCTATCAATGTGGGTTCATTGTATGTATCACTCTGTTGTAAAATACTGATGGTGGGGGAGGGTGAATGGGAGGGACTTGGGCACTCTGTACCTTCCACTCAACTTTGCTGTGAACCAAAAACTGCTCTAAAAAATAAAGTCCACTGAATGATCAGATGATGTAATCCTGTGCAGACATGCAAGAAACATGGATAGGCGTATCTAACCTTTCTTTCAACATGTCTCACTACTATCATTTATATATTATTTGTTTTCCAACCAAGAATAATGTTCTTCAAGAAGGTAAAATACACAACATCATTGAAGATTTGTGCCCATGTAAAGATCAAGTATTCATTCCCATTTAACAATTTTCAACAACTACCTTTTAGAGCAATTTATAGTGCTAGTAACATAAGCCATCCCCATCTCCACCGCCCAAAAAAAGCATAGGGGAAAAGCTGATAACATGGAAGCAAAGAGATGGGTAGATAAAGAATTTATTATATTTCTATTTTTATGTATATTTTGAAATTTTTTCATAATATAATACATTTTTAAAAATAAAGAATCAATAATATTCATTCCTTTAAACCAGAATGAATTTAATGAGAACCTATTAAGTATGAGACATAGTTCCAGGCATCAAGGATACAGCAAAAAGTGCAACATATAAAGTTCCTGCCTCATGGAGTTTACATCCTAGTAAATAGGCATCAGAAGACAAACTTTCCTGGGATTTGAGAACACTGAAGCAAAGAAAAGACAATGTAAGCCTAGAATTTTCTATCATTGTCAATATAAGCTGGGCATTTAAAAAGAATGTAGCCCAAACTCCTTGTATAACCTGCCTTCTATTTTTAAGGAAAAAACTAAAACAAAAAACCACATGACTCGAACATCATTGGTATGAACACTATATTCTATCACTGCCACCTAAGTGACCATACCACCAGGACACTGAAAAAACAGCTTTACTTCCCACTCTATCTTGTGCAAAACAAGGATGGTAAAGAGATCAACTTGGTAAGCGCCAAGAATGAGGGCAGAGTCAGAACTGGTAGACAAGGCCTTTGGTCAATACTGGGTTCAAACCAGCATCTGAATAGGAAGTCATCATTTATTTTCAAGAAAATGGGCATGCCAGATGTGTAACTGTTCAAACAAAAACAAGTAGCAATGTATGTCATATGTTCATCAAATATTTCCGTGTGGAAATTACATGAATTTTTACCCAATCAGAATTGAAATTAACTTTTGAAAATGTGACAGGATGCTCAAAAAATTACTTCCTGATTGTCACACACTAATGCTTCTGTATCTCTGCTATTCTTGTGACCCAATAAATTGTGATGGGAAATGGAGAGGATGTCCTTTGTTGAGAAAAATGCACAGATACTGTTACTACCTAAAAGTGTTTAGATTAAAATAGGAAGCCCACATTTCCCCTTTGTAAAGTCACAAACAACCTGTTTGTACTACAAAAGAATATGTATTAGCCACCTGACATTTGTGCCTTACTTCCCATTTCAGTCATGACTATAACTCTTCCACTGACTCGCTGGGTTCTGCCCATAAATGCCTCATATTTTTTTCCATAAAATTAGGTCTTTCACCTTCTCTAAGATGTCTTATCATTCCAGATCTTTCTTATAGGCTTTATCATTAAAATACCTTTCTTGGAGACTAAAATTAGGCATATGTCCCATTTACATTATTATGAATCAAGACATCTAAAAAATATTTATCCTTGAACCCAAGTTTGAACTCAAAGTTAATTATGTTTTTCATTCAAACTTGTCTTTTTCTTCCTTTTAGCAGCTCTGAAAGGTGAGTGCTTCACTTCCTGACACAGTCTGATAGCTCTTCCCACACTCTCAGTAATGAAAAATTTCTTCTTCAGCCCAATACCCCATTGTTTCTGTACCTCACATTAGGTACCTTTCTTTCAAGAGCTTATTCTTCTCCTAGATCCTAAAAACATGCCTTCTCTAGATGGTGCCTGAAAACACAATTCCTAAACTCTTTTCTGAGCTTTCTCCAACTCATTACCACTAGCAATATTTCTGACGAACACACTAGAAGCCCTAAGACAGCCCCACCTCATTGTACCTCCTTGTATTTCTCTCCCCATTCATGTGTGAAACCACTGCCAACATTCTAAACATTTATTCCTCTTAGAGTTGACCAAAACCTGCAGAACTTTTTTTTTTTTAGAAATGCTGCTGCTAATCCCTGTCTCATCCATTCTGAACTTGCTGTATTTTAAAAACCTTTCCCTTCTCCTACTCCATCCATTGCATTTAATATTTCTGAAGTCGAATTTCATTGGTTTAACCTCTTACATAGAGATCAGGTTCTAAAGTCAAGCAGACAGGACTAAATGGAATACAATCAAAATTAAACTTGAAAAGCCCTTAATATTTTCCTCTGATGTCTAAATAGGACCAGATATAGTGGATGGCTGGCATCTAGTGGCTGCGTTGTACAAAAAAATCCCGTATCTTAAATTACCAGAATCATACTCAGTGTGGCATCTCTATGAGAGGTATTCAGACACAACAGATTTAAGCAGTCTTTTTCAAACAGCATTCCTCATTTCAACCACAGAACACAAAAAATGATTAACTATTTTCTCAAACTTCCAACAATGACACACAACTAACACCATCCTAAACGCATAGGAGAGAAGGTAATTGATCACATATAGGGATGAGTTCTCTCAGTCGAGAAAGGCTCTTTCATCTCAAGTGTAGTCTGGGGAATACGCCCACGGAATGGAACGGAGGCCACGCGACTGAAACTGCTCAGGAGCACGAGCATGCATGCGCTCCCGCTCTCCCATCCCCACATACACCTCCCTCTCTCCTCCCCACTTGGTCTTCAGCCCCCAACATCTTAAAGGGCTTTTATTTAAATTTATGTACGGTAAATGAGCTTCTTATAGAATTTCATTATAAATCCAATCAATAGCTGCTAAAGTATTCCCAAATGCAAAGGAAATGTAACAAAAATGTTGGCAAGAATGTCTCTGGTGAGACTGTAATTGGTTTTTTCACTTTTTCTTACACATTTAAAAAAATAATTATATATTACCTTTATATTCATAGACAAAATCTACTTCTTAATTCTAAGAGTTTATAATAACACAGGGAAATATTAAGTGGGAAAAAAGCAACATATAAAACCGTATCAATGATGTTTCCGATTAAACGTTGGAAAAAAATAGCAAAATGTTTGTCTTTAGGTAGTGGAGAGGTGTTTGAGTTTTCTTCTGCTTGTCTTTATTTCCCATTATTTTCTATAAAGAGTGCTCTTTGATGATATAATTTGGGGAAATGGACTTCACTTTTAAAAATCAGATTTCTTATTTTAGCAACCAGATGTTATCACTGCTTTCTGTTTCAATAGTTAACAGCAAAACCAACAGCATCAATAATTTTGTCTCAACTTGTATTTTATATGATCTATTAACAGACTGCACAATCCTAAATCGTATTTCTGAGATCATTTTCCTTGCTCACATTTAGGATTTTGTCACAACCTTTTCAGTATATCTTTATTTTGCTAAACATGATATTCCTTCTAAAAGCTACATAACACTAAAAGCCCAGACTTTATCAACCACAACATATATCCACGTAACACAGCTCCACCTGTACCACCTAAATCTACTGAAATGAAAGAAAAAAAAGCTAAATAAAAGTCCATGCCCATGTAACGCCATAATTTTTATTCAAATACTTTCCCACTGGACCCCTTGAATTCTGCTCATTGTAAGAAATAGGCTGAACATGAGAAATGATTGAATAAGTATGTCCATTCCATGCAACTATCTTACGATATCATTCTTCTTTTGTTGTTCAAGAAACTAGGGCTCAGAGAAAACAACTCACTCACATTCAAGGTAACAAAATTTGTAAGTGGCAAAGCTACTATTCAAACTCAAGTTCAACAAATTCCAAAGTCTAAATTCTTTCTACTATGCAATGTGGAACGAAGAAATGCCTTCAAGAACCACCTCTGCCACTAATTTGCCATTTCACCTTGAACAATAACTGGATTCCTCAGCTATAAATTAAAGGCTGGACTAGATAACCTCAAAGATCCCTTCCAGCTCTAATGGCCTATGTGCCAAAGCTTCCCCCTTCCTTTAAAGCACTCTGAAAAATCCTTTAGTGAGGACAAGATTTTAGCAACTACTGCCCTGTTTATGTTCTGTCTTGAACATCCTTTGTATGCTGGCAAATTCTCAGGGGATAGTTTTCTTTGCATCTGGCACTATCTTCCCAAACCAAGAGAGTATACTGCTGCCAGAACTATAAAATGGCAATTTCTAACAAAATTATTCGTTGTTATGTCTAATGGCTCTCCCCTTAAATGTGCACTTTAGATGAAAATGTGATCATTTTTAGGATTCCACATGGACACTAATATTATATATTCAGGGCCATTTCAACATATACTAGGGAGCCAAAGAGATCTCTCATCTGGGGAATTCTCTAGAATATCAAATTAGTAAACATAAATGAGCCTCTAGTGTTGGCTTTGAATTGAAATAGATTAACTGGACCAGTCCCGGTCCACATTCAAACCCAAATCTTAGGGAGAAGCATATACAGCATTTCCAGCAACTCTAGTTAAAAAGCACAGGTACACACAGGAAGAAAAATAAAAGGCATTCCTTCCAATCTTTAAAACAGGTAAGTCCATTGTACCCTATTTGCAAAGCCAACTTTTGCACAAATCCCAAAAAGCTACAAAAAAGCTAAATGCCCCTGTATTCATATTCTCCTTTCAAGTTTAATTAATCTATCCTCATAAAAGAATCACCATTAAATCTTTTGGACAAGGCATTACTTTTAGAAATCTGTCAGTACTCCCAAACACAATTATTGCATCATACCAAGATTTTCAGATCTGGCTGATTAGAAGGCACTGTCAGAGCCAAAGAACTGATGCTGATACTACTGTATAAAAATTATATTCTGGCAGTTATGAACCATGTTCTCTGCTTTTGCATTTCAATAGTGACAACAAAAAAAGGTGAATGCAAAATTCCAATCTGGTATAAGGACAGTTAAAAGATAATGCAAACCAGCCATTGTCAAAGTATATAACCATTGGCTGGGTGCAGTGGCTCACGCCTGTAATCTTAACACTTTGGGAGGCTGAGGGGGGAAGATTGCTTGATGCCAAGAGTTTGAGACTGGCCTGGGCAACACAGTGATACCCTCATCTCTACAAAAATTAAAATTAAAACATTAGCCAGGCATGGTGGCATGCACCTGTAGTGCCAGCTACGAGGGAGGCAGAGGTAGGAGGATCCCTTGGCCCAGGAGTTTGAAACCACAGTGAACTACGATCATACTACTGTACTCAACCCTGAGCAAGAGAGAACGATCCTGTACCCCCACCCCCTCAAAAAAGTATACAACCATTTCTAAGATTCCCCAAATTACAGTAATCAGGATACTCACACATATCTGCTCATAAGTTTTCAACATCTATTAAGTGGGTGCCTACAGTGTGATGGGCACTGTTTTTAGGCAGGGAGACATAACAGGGAAAAAGAAAAAACAATGTCCCTATGTCCATGTCTTATATTACGATGGGGAAAGATTCACATAAAGAAGTAAATAAATAAATGTAGGGAAAATATTTTAGGGCTTACAGGCCATATGGTCTCTGTCACTGCTACTCAATTCTGCCATTATAGTCAGGAAGCTGCCATAGACAATACATAAGTGAATGGACACACTGTGTTCAACCAAAATTTTATTTACAAAAACAGGCAGCTAGCGTTTAGTTTGCCAAACCCCTGTCTACAGCACACCCTTCAAGATTATCTGATTTTGACTTTATGGAATCTATTTTACAACTCTGCGATTTGTAGGTAACCAAAAACAATGCAAAATAATTGCCTGTTGACATACAAATGAATTTTGTCTGGTAGACAGTTAAACCTTCATACCTTTGGAAAAGCCCATTTTGTATACATTTGCACATCCTCAATTCAACACAACTTTATTCCATGTAAATTTATGCTTTTTTAGACTTCTACTTTGATCTGGTTATATATAACATGTACCTGGTTCTCTCATTTAATTAATGGGTTAAATTAAAATTTTTAACATGCATTCATTTTATATCTATATAAAAGTCATGATTTATGTACTGTGAGGAAATACCAGAAAAATGAAACAAACAAACAAACAAAAAAAGTCATGATTTAGCCATTTTTGGAAAATTATTCTTTAACAGTTTTGGAGGTCTCACTAAGATATCCAATGGATTCACATGCACAGCCAAGAAAACTTCCTCACCAGAGTGCATTGCACTTGGGATGCTCAAATCCAGGCAGTTTTCCTTGGCTGCCAGAGGTGAATCCAAGGGGCAGTAGAATTTGGCTGTCTCTGTTTAATTTTAAATTTCCTCTAATAATTTTGTGTTTTGGTTAACATACAGCTGATAAATTATTCCCCATTTATGGAAGCAATGGCTGGGAATTTGGTTTTATGGTCTGACCATTTGCTGATCTCTGTAAATGGATTAATGGTTTGTAGAGATCCATTCTCTGTTGGGTGAGAGAAAACAGAGAATCTGGTTCTTTAGTCTTTTTCTGCTTGTCCATCACGTAGGACTTTTTAAGCTAGGAGAAGATGTGTCACTAGACATCTAAGGGGAGAAGTCATGTAGACTAATGGATACACAACTCTGTAGCTCAGAGGGAAGGCAGGAGAGAGAAAACTGGACATCATCAACACACAGCTGTCTATAAAGCTGAGCATAAATGAGCTCTTTAGGGAGAGAATATAGACAGGGAAGAGACAAGGACTAAGCCCCAGGGCTCACTAACATGGGGTAGGGGGAGCCACACCCCAAGCCATGGGACACACCATCAGAAGGAGTCAGCAAAGACTGAGAAAGGCCAACTAGACGACAGGAGGAAAACTCAGGAAGATGTGTGTTCTAGAAGCTGGGGCACAGAGTTTTGAGGAGGCCTGATTAACTATGTTTCTAAATGCTACTGGGAGATAAAGTAGAGTGATCTGTACATGAAATGTATGTTAAAGGAGAAAAGGATCCTATTTGTACCACTGACTGTCCAGGAAAGTCAGTACAGGTTGAGTATCCCTTTTCCAAAATGCTTGAGACCAGAAGTGTTCTGGATTTTGGAATATTTGCATAAATATAATGAGAATCGTGGGAATGAGACCCAAATCTAAACATGAAATTCATTTATGTTTCCTCTGTACCTTATACACATAGCCTGAAGGTAATTTTATACCTTTAACAATTTTATATTTTTTATAATTTTTTGCATGGAATAAAGTTTGTGTCAAGTACTTAGGTGTGGAATTTTCCACTTGCAGAGTAATGTTGGCACTCAAAAAGCCTTGAATTTTGTAACATTTCTCATTTTAGACTTTTGGATTATGGATGCTCAACCTGTACCTTCTCTGTTGGTCAACATTCTCTCTGCTGTTCTGTTTGTTTCTAGAGACTGTGGAACATTCACCATTTTGTCCTAGGTATGCGATGTGATCATAAGATAAAGAGAAAACCAAGTCTCTCACCCTAAACTTTAAAATTAAAGCAGGGAGGTTAAAAAAAAATCTCTACATAATATCTACATAAGGAAACTGATAAAATATAAAAAAGAGACTGATAAAGGCACCTGAATCTTGACTACTCTAAACATTTTCCTTGGCCACTGAACCCTACTGCATTCCTTCATAGCACTTTACAGTCATATATTTGTTTATCATCACCCCTCCCACCTAGATTGTGAACTCACAAAGACAGGGATTAAAACTGTTTTATTCACCAACATATTTCTGCAGCCTAGCACAGTGCTTAATATCCTTACTGAATAAATAAAAGCACTTGTTGGTCTCCTACACTTACTTTTACAATATAGGAAAGACAAAATAAAAATATTAATAGACAAAAGAGCAAAGAAGTCATCCACCTAAGAAATTTAGGCAGCTATTTCTAAGATTTTGTCAAATCTAATGTTAAACTAAAACAAGATATAATTTGGATAGCTGATAAAATGTAGTATCTGCTTAATGTAGGTAAAGAGTAAGGCTATATTCTTAAGCCTTTGGAAAATTATGCCAAAACACACCAGAACAGTAATATTTAAAATAACTGAACTTGATTGAAAAAAGATATCATTTATGAAGAAGGCCACACAGGGATGATCAAGAAGTATCCATAAATACCTCTATAACAGACAATCTGACACAGTGGTTGAGTTTAGAATCAGACTAACAAATTCAATTCACCACAGAGAGACCAGTAAAAATTGTACATAAATTTCTTTGTTTTTATCAGAAAAGCCCCTCGAGAAAAAATACTGATAAACATACTAGAAATCTACTTTTATTTCTTTAGTGAACAACAAAAAAATCTGACAGACTGCAAATATCCATATATTTACTGCAAAATTTTTCATGCCACTTCTCTAAAACTGACTTCCAAATGCTATAATTATTTAAAAAGTGCCTCCTTGACCACCCCCAAAACTGCAGCACTTGCTGACCAGTGGGCTCCACAGGCACTGCAGCACAGACGTGTGCCCTAAACTGGTGGCTAAACCCCATGGAGGCAGAAGTAAATGAACATCGCAATGGTATCAGAAGATCCTGGCTCAGCCATAAACCTTCTGGGGTGATGTGATAACTCACTGCAGTTGAGAGACTTAAAGACATTCACTAAACTGAACTTTTTATTACATTCCACAAAATTTGGTTACTAATAAAATGTCTGTGCATTTTCTTTGGCTCTGCATGCCTCTGTGAGGATGTGTTATGTGTTTTATAACTAAGTGAAGCAAGTACTCTTAAGGTTTTATGCTGCTTAACATGTAGTCTTCTCTATTTGCAAAGACAGAGTTTTGCGGGTTTTATGAATTATGCTGGATAAGTTAAGTGTTATTTCCTAATAGAAACAGAAGCCCTAGTGTGGGGTAGACATGATCCTTTGTGTTTTTAACTCTGCCCCATTTGCAGGCTCCTAGAGTACCTCCCAAATTTAAATTAAATAGCAATGTTAAAATACTTAACCAATGTATTTTGATTTTAAATAATCAAAACATTTTAATAGAAATAATATAGGAGTTTTTTCCTAGAAAATGTTTTAAAATAAAATACCTAACTGCCAATATTGAAAGCTGAGTTCAGTGACACTGTATATAATCTTTATAACAGCTTCAATCTATATGTTAAAAGAAACAATACAAACAAAACACACGCCCTTAATTAACTGAATCACTTTTATTCTTCTGTATCAAATAGCTTCCTAAATGAATAATATATTTTCCTCCTTCACTTTTCCTCAAGTTTACACATCCATATTACCGAGCATGCAGGCAACCACCTGCCCAGTAGTGAGCGGCTGCAGGAGCTCACCGATACACTAGGGGCTTGGTGCTCAGGAACGTTTCCAACAGAAACAATATTAACCACACTGGCTGGGTTTCAGGTTGGGTGCTATAGGGGACTTGGATTCCCTCTGGAGTCTACACAGTTGCCAAGGGTGTTAATTATAAAGAACTAACCTAAGATTAAATTACGTTTCAGAGGAAAACCAAACTTGAAAAATTATTCCTGGCATTAGTCTCTGAAGTTGCAGATGAATTAGACCCTGAAGCAAGCAAACAAACGAATAATAGAACTGGATTTCTGAGAGGGAACAAAAGGAAAGTACTGAGAAAATGGGACAAAGACCAGAGAAAACCCACCTGGTCTCAAAGGATGAGAGAGCTACAGAGATATCTAAGTGGCAGAGGGTGGTGTAAATCAGGAACTAAAGATCTCAAGTATTCAAGAAAGATGGTATCAAACAGAAAGGCAAAAATTAACAAGCTAAAAGAATATTAAGCTGTCTTCATCTTTGGAACAGCCCCAAAGGGAGGAAAAAAGAGTTTTCATACTTGATTTATAAGAAATTAATACAAATCACAGTCTAGACCTCCTAAACTTGGTAGGGATCATATATTAAACACACCCATCTCTAGTTCTATAGGCCTCAAATGAACCTGCCAAATATCAGCTTAGTAAGTTTCATAAAATTTTATGAAAAATGGCAGGCTTTCAGACCTGTGGGTTCTCTTTGCTTTGAAGAAGTATTACCAAGAGCAGGTTCCAAGTAAAGACAAGTGGCGCTATAAAATATCACTCAATGGGAAGGCAGCAGGGCAGAAAGGTCAGGAAGGAACTAAACGCTTAGCTTAGCAACAGTAACTGCTCACACCGTGCCCACATGCAGTCACCTGGCAAGAGGCTCTGTGGATTTTTTTCACAGCTTTCTGTTAGATCTCAGTTACAAAGTTGAAATTAAACAGATCTTCTTAAAAATAAGCTAATATTTGTCAAGAAAGCAATTCCTCATGACCTGGCTATCATCTGGCCCCTCTTGCTCATGCTAATTAAAGTCCCTGTTATTTAGAACAAAAAAGCCCACCCTAAGAAATAAAGACCCCTGAGAATCAGAAGTGAATAATGGGTCTCCTATGGTTCTAAGATAATACAAATGTCATAAACCAGACAGTGAAATATAACGAAGGTAACTAAAAATATCTTAGGTAATTTTTAATACCTTGTAATTAACAGTCCTAAGGTTAATTGAAGAAAACAGGATATAAATTCATATATAAAATGACTTCACATTCATATTATAAATATAACTGAAAGACAATACATCCAAATATTAATAGTAGTTATAATATTATCAAGAAGGGATAGGTGGTTTTTTATTTTCTTATACTTTGTAACACACTTAGAATACAAATTTGTGTACATTGTGTACATAATCAAAAAAGTTGTGTGTCTGTTTCTTTAAAAGGCCATTTTATAAAATGCAGAAAATACCAAAGGGAAAATAATTTCTAACATTTCCCACCTCTTCCTGGACTTGGAATGACATCGTCAACCATAGTTGCCTAAGCAGAAACCAGGGGTGTCATCCTGGGTTCTTTCTTCTACCTTCCTCCTCACATCCAAGCAGTTACCAAGTCTTTCTCACAACTTAACCACCCTTCCGTTCCATCCTCACTGCTACCACCTTTGCACCAGCCCCTACAACGGCCTTACTACAATAGTCTTCAGAACTGCTCCCACCCCACGATGAAGCTCTCCCGCCTGCAGTTCCTTTTCCATTTCCTCCTCC
>CM052437.1:5997631-6036901 GCA_028533085.1 Varecia variegata
ATCTTTCCAAAATGTAAACCTGATCCTATCACTCTCCTGGCTACGACTCTGCCAGGACTCCTGTCCTACATTCCCACACCTGACTCATGAGACCCTTCCTGATCTGGCTCCTAAACCCCAGACCCCATGCTCAGTCACCTGAGTTACTTTCTCCCTGGGCTCTGCACACACTGTTCCCTTTATTGTCAAGATCCTTTTCCCATTCTGCACGCCACCCCACCCTGTCATCCAGTCTACATAACCACTGCTCAGGCCCCTCCTTGGAAGTCACTCTCTCAGCACCCATCACACTTCCCACCAGCTCCCAGCCACACTGGGTGCAAGGTCTCCCCTCCTATGTGCTCTCAAAGTTCCCTTCCCTACTCCTGTCATAGCATTCACCACATAGAATTGAAATCGCCTACTTTCTTGCTTTATTCCCTAATGGTAACTCCTTGTGGCAAGGGGTAGTGCCCTGAACACTTATATTGCCAGCATACAGCACAGTGCCTGACATACAGTTGACATAATCCGTAATATTTATTCAACAAATGAATACAAGGAAAGATGGATAAACTGAAAGGAATATGGAAGCAGCATCTGTAAGAGTATGGAACAAGGACTGGAAAAGGAACAAATGGTAACTTAGGAAAACTACAATGATTCCTACTTGAATGGCCTTCATTTCACTATCAATCAAAAGAAATATCTCAAAGCATTTTCAACAACATACCAGTTTCCTGACACCACAGAAAGTCAAGAGCAAGCAGAACCCTTTGTTTTGGAAACACACACAGAGCTGAGCTATTTCAAAAGAACTATCATAAATAGGAAGAATTTTCCTAACTGGAGGCTGACAGTGGTTATGGAGAGTTCACCTCCCTCAAGCTCTGATCTTCAATGCCCCTCACCTGACTCTCTTCTCCTCAAATCTCAGATAAGGGAGATGTTTACTGATTATAAAGTAATCCAATGCCAACTGTACACTATGTATTTTTCTGTTTAGGAGATTATATTTCTTTGTTTCTTTCCTGTTATAAACTAAAAGGCAAAGGTGGTGAAGCTTCTGGCTATATAAAAGAAGAATTTTCTAAGGAGGAAAAAAAAAGAATAGATTGTAAACTACACGTCATACTGATCATGTAGATCTGAAATGGTTTCTTTTATATGTAACTTAAAAGAAACAAACTACAGTGACATGACTGGAAGAGAGCATCAGACTTCTATTTTAGAATCAGACCTCTTCATCACCAATAGCTGAAAGTTTAAGATTCTGAAACACTTGGAAACAAAAAACAAATGTTAATCTGAAGAATAAATACTAATTTCTAATATCTGTTTTAACAATGGTATTAAATAGTTACCAATAAAACATTCCCATAAAAGAAAGCATTATCTTACTGGCTCCAGGACTCAACCTATAAGTGAGTCCACTGTGTATAATTTACATAGCCACATGTAGACCTAAGTCCCTCAATACCCAGTTTAAAAACAAAGTATGTTTGCTTGTCCTATTTTTATTATAACTCTTATTTGTATTACTTACTGGAATGTAATAGATGCCCATCTTGGGGGTTTCATTGGCAGTAAGAAGCATTCCTAAAAATAAAACACAATGAAAAAGGTAAACACATAGGGGGAAAAAGTATCCTTTCTATTTGTTTTACATTTTGAAATGCTTGAGGTACTCAGTACATGGTGTACAGGAGAAGAGCCCAGCCTGGAAGCTGGGCGCCCCAGGAGGCAGGTCCTGAGCTCTGGTCCTTGACTCTCTAGATGGGGGACCTCAAGCTATGAGAAGGGCCAACCTCCCCACCTGTGAAATGATCAGGTTGTACCAGTTAAGTAAATGAGCAGGCAGTTTCCACCATAAGGTGCTCAGGTCTATGTAAAGTTTGCCATCATTTTTAGGGGGAAAGTTTTAATTTTCAAACACATAGATAAAATGTAGTTTTAGTGCATAATTTATTAGAATAATAATGAAGAAGTTAAGAAAGGCTTCCTTCTGTTAATCAGGAATCAGAGAAACAAGTTAGAGCATTTCCCACAAAATGTCACCGCAAATTCCTAACTTTGGGATTAAACTTAAATGACTATGGGGAATGCTATGTGGAGCTACACCAGAAAGATCTACAGGAAGCGACCATAAGAGCCCTGACTATACCACAGTCACTCTCCCACAAGGGAATTTTAACAAACTGAACCAACGGGGTGAGTAATAATGTAGTCTCCTTGGGACCGGCATTATAAGAAAGCAAAACTGAAGGAAGCAGTAACTCTCTGGCATTCATCCCCTATAACCCCAGGAGCAACAGTAACCTATAAATTCATTATTCTTTGGTACTAAATAATTTAGTACCAAAGCATTCAAATATCACAGTCTTGTTCTCTTTTCTCTGCCACTTTTGCAACACACTCCCCCATCAAGTTTTGGGAAGCAGCTCCAATGTGGCAATATGCAGCTACCAAGACCCCTCATAGCTTCTCTCCAGATTGCCGTACCTCAAATAAAACTGAGGTCAGCAAACATTTAGCTAGTCCTTTGTAATACACGTTATCTTAGTGAAAGTGTGACAACCTTCTAAAATAAGAAATATTATCTCTATTTTACTGATCAGAAAAACAAAGCTCAAAGAGACGAGTGAGAGAATGTTACAGCTAAAAGTCAAACTCAAGAGCTCTTATTTTTAAAGACTGTTGCAGACCAACCAAATTATATTCATTTTAAAAATCTATTTCCAAAATACAGTAAAGGAACCCAAAGAGGGAAGACATTTAGATTATCAGATCACATAATCATAATTAAATACACCAAATGTTAAGGACAATGATTTGATTGTTTAAGGAAAACAATTTTGTTGCCCTTCCTTTTGATAATACAAAAGCTTCTAAAAGTGATAATATTTGATGCTGTTATAGAAATGAAATGCTGAGTGAATAAAGCGAACTACCCCTCAAGCAGAAAGCAGGGATTCAACGATATCTTACCAAAACCATGCCTTGCCTATAACTCAAAAGCGTGAGCTAGCCCTGAACTGGGACCAACGGGTCACCAAAAATACATATATACCCCTGCCCCATAAAAACATCTAAAAGTACTTAATGAAGCCTTAAAAAAGCAAGAATACAAGTCTAAATTAAATCAAAACAAAAATCAGAGCTATTTTTCATAGCTTGTAGCCCATAAAACCTTTCCTCTCAGTACTTTCCCTGGCCCTGGGCACAGCATGTTCACTGAGGTCTATATGGGAGGAAATGACATCTATTAATTGTGCCTCCCAGCACTGCCCAACTTTCTCCAAGAGCCTTCAGACATTATTAAGGAAGAAGTTTTGGGGATAGAAGCAACATGTTACAACTAAAAAGGTTCCTGAAGACATCTCCTAAGCCTGTCTCCACTGGTTCAACGCTGAACACTGAATATTCAACAATGAACCACAACCACACCTACCAAAGAAACCATAGAAAGGGCTCTAATCTAATTACACAAAAGAATTCAAACTGGACCCAGCTCGGTTGTTTCCTACAATGGAATAGGACCTCACTTGGCCATATACGGCCAATGATACAAGCTGATCTGCTACCATACTAAAGTGGGGAGGGTTAGGGCTGAAAGCAATTATAAATGAGAAAAATAACAAACCTCACAAAGCCCAACGAGTATCAGAAGTTTCTAACAAGTAGAAACAGAAAATTCAAATCAGTGAAAGAAAGACTTAGTTCAGCAGAAATATAGGCCAAGAGAAGAACAGAGTGTGAGCACTGCACCAGGTACTTTACAGCCTCAGAAAGTTAACTCATTTGCTCAAGGTCACCACACAGCTAATAAGGAGAGTAGCTGACAGTGTATTGACTCCAAAGCCCATGTAATATGGGACACTAAGACTCCAATTACTAAGATAAAATCAGAAGACTTCTTGCACAATCAAATAATAAACCACTAAACAGGGTCCGTATAAATACCATATAGCAACATTAAAAATGATTTTAATATAATGTCAAACTTAAAAGCAAAAGACAATTGTATGTATAGCGTGAGGACAATTTAAAACATATGAATGCAGGATGAATACAATAAGAATTTCTCTAATAAAAATAGTAATAGTTCTTGTAAAGAGATTGTGGCATTATGGAAGGTTTTGTCCTTTAAATTTCCTTTAATATTGGTGTTTATTATTGTTTCCACAATAAAAATGCAAATTTTTAAAGAGATAGAAAAGATAGCACCTAGAGTCAAAAGAACATGCCTCCAAAATAAAACAGTACCGTACAATGTACAGTATACAGTGTGCTGTGTAATATAATCATACAGTGAGAGAATTTGATAAAATACTATCTTCCCCAGAAACATGCACCTATCAATACTTGTCTGCATGTGCTTCAGGGAATAAAGGACTCACTGAAGCTCACAGTACAAAATCAGTGCTCTGCAGCAGTACTACTCAAAGTATGCTCCCAGGGCCAGTCTGCAAAACCAGGCCAGGAAATAAGTGCAAAAATTGGAAGGAAGCGTTTTAGAAACCTGTATAGCAATTCAACATTGCAGTGACATCCAAATATGTGATCATTTTCCTAGCAATTCACTTTTATGGTATTTTACAAAAGTATCAATCTGCAATGGATCAGAAATGTAAAAACAAAGAAAAAAAACAAAATCTTGGTCCTTCACCAGACACGTTTGAGTAACACTGCACTAAAACATACAGCATCAGTCAGTGCCGTGAACAGCTCAGGAGACAGGCTGTGTGCACAGAACTGTGCCAGAGGGGACTGGCAGGGACACCCCTGCTCTGTGTTGAACTTCTCAGAGAAGTATGGGGCATGTGAGCTTACTACACAAGGCACCAAGGACATTTACAGATGACTCCAATAGTTGTTTTCCATGTATTTGGAGGATACTGATAAAGAAAAAGCTGCTTCACACTGAACAGCATAGGCAATCTTCAATTGCTGACAAGGGAGGTGAGAAAGCTGAGGCTGGAAAATTGCCCTCATTAAGCCTGAATTAGGTCTTTCTTAAGCCCAATGCCCACCTTCTTTTCTTTCTATCAATAGTTCTGAAACCACTAATCCTGATTCCACATGTCTGGAGTGGGACTCAGACATACGTAAGCTTTACAAGCTCCCTGTGCCGTGACTCTGATGCACACCAGTCATAGAGTCACGCTGCCTCTGCAGGTGCCCCGACCTGCACGGGAGCAGCTGCTTGATGTACAGATGCTATACAGGCAGCCGGATGAGCAACAGGAGCAGGGCCGGGAAATAAGCCAGAAAGGCGGGACCATTTCTCAATATTCTGAGCAGTCTTAGTATTAGAAAAACATTACAAAACAAAAATCATGATTAGGCTTTAACTACTCCAAAATGAGTAAGTGAGAAGAAGAAGAAAGTAGAAGGTTTCAGCTTTTCTAAAATATGATTAAGCCCATAATGATTAAGCACAAAACATAAAGAAGAGAGTTGAAGGAAAAAGGTGTGGGAAAGCAAGGAAAAGAGCACATGAACGCACCACACTCAGATCCGAGCCACAGAGAAGCGGCGAGATACTTGTCTCACTGTGCTTGCTATCTTACGAGATAAATTATTGGGCTATCTTTTGTATGTTTGATTAACCTCTTCTAAGTTATTTGACAGTAATGGTCATTCCTCTGTCCGAAACATCGCTCTTAAAATTGTTATTTTTCCGAAAACTGTACTTTGTAATGAAGACAACACCTTAACAAAGCGATCAACTTTATCCTCACCAATACTAGGATGATCTGATGTGATGAGATCCAAGAACCCAGCAGATGACACATTACTCTTGTCCAAAATATTTAACCTAAACCAAATTAAGACTTTAGACTTAACTTCTATGTTAGGAAAAATACAATGTGGAGGAACAAGTTAAACACCACCATGAGAAACAATAACACAGATCCAGGATGAGGGACATTCTACAAGACTACTGGCCTGATCTTAGAAAAGTCAATGTTGTAGAGAAGGAAAAAAACAGATGGGGGAACTACTTTGGATTGAAAGAAACTAAAGATATACAATAGCTAAATATAACAGCCTTAATTATATCCTCATTCAAAAAAACAGGCTAAAAAAAGGCCTTTGGGAGACAACTGGGGAAATCTGAAAATGGATGAGATACAAAATAACACTAGGAAAAGGTTGCAATTTTTATTAGGTGCGATAAGGGTCTCTGCTTAAGAGAAGAATGTCTTTCTTCTCAGAAGTGCTACACTTGGTGCAGGAGAAGTGCTACCATGTCTACAGCTGGCAGTACAGCCTGGTATGAACAGTAGCCCACAGCATTGGCACCTGCTTCAGCAGGTGTCTCTTCATTCTTGGTTACGATGAAGACTGAGGCAGCCAACCAGCCTCAGTAATCCCCATTCACTGAGCCAGGCCCAAGCACTATTAACACCTTGTATCTTACCAGCATCCTAAACCACTACAGATTCTCCGGTACTGTCCAACGAAAATATGTGAGCCACATATGTGGTTTAAAATATTTTAGTAGCCACATTAAAAAAATTACAAGAAATAGGTGAAATTAATTTTAATATATTTTATTAACCCAATATATCCAAAATATTTTCATTTCAACATGTAATTGATATAAAAAAATTATTAATGATCTACTTCACATTAACAATGTCATTAAAATCCAGTGTGTATCTCATACTTACAGTACACCTCAATGGCCATGTGTGGCTAGTGGCACCAAATTGGACAGCACCAGGCAAGAAAGTATTTTGCCACCTCTGCACCCTTTTCCTTTGCTCCTACCTCAACTCTACCTGCTTCACTCACCTTCCTACTTAGCCCAGACCCCAATGCAGGTCATTTCAATACCTCAACTAGGACCCAATCTAAAATTTATTCATGAACTCAACAGAATTTGACCTCACCCCCATGATTACAATAAAATCCTCTCAACTATCACAGGTGAAATGTGAATTACAAGGTCCAGATCTTCTCATCTTTCTCGGGAGAGTGGCATGTAACTAGAACGAGCAAGGGCTCCTGAGTCAGGAAGGCTGGATTCCAACTGTGGCTCTGCCACACAGCTGGATCACCAACCCTGGACAAATTACCCAGTTTTTCTGACCACTTAAGAGGTAAGAAAGGCCAGGCCCAGAGGTTCACACCTGTTATCCTAGCACTTTCGGAGGCTGAGGCCAGAGGATCACTTGAGGTTAGGAGTTTGAGATCAGCCTAAGCAAGAGTGAGACCCCGTCTCTACATAAATAGAAAAAACAGCCAGGAGTGGTGGCACATGCCTGTAGTCTCAGCTACTCCGGAGGCTGAGGCAAAAGAATCGCTTGAGCCCAGGAGTTTGAGGCTGTAGTGAGCTATGATGACACCACTGGACTCTAGCTCAGGTGACAGAGCGAGACACTGTCACAAAAAAAAAAAAAAAAAAAAAAAAGTTAAGGAAGAAAACAGAGAAACGAAAAAGAAAAAAATGGTAGGCCACTGACTACAAAGAGTTACAAAAAGATTAAATGATAAATTTGTATTACAGCATCCATCATCCAGATTGATACCACAGTGGCATGCAACAAATCTTAGTTCTTTCCTGCCCCAACTTCTGTAACACTTAATACTTGCTGAGCAATGCCCACCGAATCTCTCCTATACTTTACAAACTGTGGGTCCTTTTATTGTTGTTCTGTCCATTCCCATGGGGTTTCTCAGCTCCTCCCCTTTTCTCCCCCAAAAGGAACCAGCTCCTGCTTTCCCCACTGGTAATCTCATTCACTCCCACTGTTTATGGGATAATCTCTGTTTACGTGTCTCAAAACCTTCCATCTGCACACCTGCTTATCTCGAGACCACATTTCTACTGTACACAAGGCAGGGCTCCCTAGTGCAAGTATGTGGGTCAGTTCAGGGCTTGCTACACGAGAATCCCTTGAGCAGCATATTAAAATACACCCTTCTGGGCCCTCTCCACAGAAACTCTGAATCAGTACACCTGGGATGAGGTCAAGGAATCTGTCCTTTAAAAGCTGCCCAGGTGATTCTGATGGGCAGCCACGTGAGACCCTCTGCTGGACACTGCCACTGTCCCATCACCTCCTAATACTCAAATGTTAGAAAAAGAATAGTCTTTAATCTCTTGCTTGTGCTCCCATCTCAACTCAGAATATCAATTGGTTCCTAGTCATTTTACTTCAAAACCAACTTGGCCTTTACAAAGTAGATAAACCCACCTTCTGGAAAACACAATCTGGACATGTCCCCTCTGACCGCAAACAGAGCCCACATCATGCCCAGACCTCCCCCAGCTGCCACTCTCTGCCTCCCAGCCAGCCTCCCTAGAGCCACCGCAGCACAGGAACATGAGGGTCCTCTCCATCCCCAAACAAATCCTACATGCCCATCCTTTCTACTAGTCTGACACTGTTCTCTCATGCGAATCCCCTCAGACCCCAACGCCGTTTAACCAAATCTCACTCAGCACTCCATGCACGATGCAAATCAGTCCTCTTGACACTATCCTCTGGGTGCTCCAGCTGAAACCACTCCAACATGTTGCCACAGTGCTGTTTGTACATACATGATAGGACTCCTCATGCTTTGCCTTGTATCCTTCTATCAAAATTATCTGTGTATGTCTGTCCTCAGGGTACACTGCTTGAGCGTAGGAACTGTTCTCATCCTTATCTCATACCTTGAAATTCTTCATAGATTTGCCTTGAATGTATTGTTAAATTCTGAAATCTATCACGTAATTTGCTGAACAGCATACACCACAGAATATACCAAAACCCATGGCTTCATGAGCCAACTGTGTGCCATCAGGCAACTCCAGCCTTTTCCAAATCCCTATCCTTAATTTCCACACACTATTACTAACCACATAAAAGAGCACACTAAAATAGCATTTTGCCTGCCACCTACCTGTATATTGTTACCAGTTTCTACTAATAGCTGGGTGGGCTGAGGACTGACTGAGTCACTAAGAGTGCCATTTTCTGAATCATCCACTCCACTTCCTGCTCTTAATTCTTCCAAGTAAGTAAAATAACCAAGAATTGTCCTGACCAAGCCAAACTCTATCTTAAGAAATAAAATGAACTTAAAACCCAAAACCGTATAGCCTAGATTTATCTCACTGAATGATCATTCACTACAGAATGCATGCATACCTGAGTTGGGGTAGAGACAAACATCATTAAGGTCATGTTCTGGCTCCAAAGAAGTAAATATTTTCCCCTAAAATAGTAAGCAAAAATGAATTATTGAAATAGTTAAAGGACAACAACTTTTGGCAATGTCACATAAAGAAAATAAACTGGAAACAACTCAATAACTGACTGCTGTGTAAAGAAATAGAATAACCCAGCCGGGCGCAGTGGCTCACGCCTATAATCCTAGCTCTCTGGGAGGCTGAGGCGGGTGGATTGTTTGAGCTCAGGAGTTTGAGACGAGCCTGAGCAACAGTGAGACCCTGGCTCTACCAAACAGAAAAGAAAAAAAAAGTACACAAAACAACAAAACCCATCCGGGTGTTACAGCATACACCTGTAGTCCCAGCCACCCGGGAGGCTGGCAGGAGGACTGCTCACAGCCCAGGAGTTGGAGCTGACGGTGAGCTACAATGACATCACTGCACTCTACCCAGGGCAATTGAGTAACACTCCCTCTCAACAAAAAAATACAAGGCAACTGAGCACCCCCCTCACAAACCTCCACCCCTTCATTAAAAAATAAAAGAAAGAAATAGAATAACCTAATTAAAATCACAGAATTTAAATTTTTAAAAAATCTTAGGGAATTCACCTTGTCACTTCATCAAAGGATCTCAATTTGGAGATGAAGAAACCCAGGCCCAGGTAAGAGAAGTGATTTGTCCAAAAAAATTAAATACAAAGTTGTAAAGATGATGTCAACATGGTAGGAAAACAAAAAGTTTAAAACAAGTTATTTATCAACTTAAAAAAAAATTCTCAGTCAGGCTCGGTGACTCTCGCCTGTAATTTTAGCACTTTGGGGAGGCCAAGGTGGGAGGATCACTTGAAGCCAGGAGTTCGAGACCAGCCTGGGCAACACAGCAAGACTTCATCTCTTAAAAAAAAAATTGTCATAATCTGTGAAATATATCCAACTTATATTCAAAGAAACCAAAGGAGGAGAGGTGACCAATGTGGAAGATGAGGACAACATTGCCACACCTGTAGCACAAGGTTGTGAGGTGGGTCAAGTAAGACAATGGATATAAAACACGAAAAGAAATTCTATAGATACATAAAGTATTAGTTATTGTGTAGCTAAGGTAAAGTATTTCTATTTTAAATGTGGGAAAAGGTACTATATTTTTAAAAAATTGAGAGAAAGAAAGTAAAAAAAATCAGAAGATAAGAAGGTAAGTGTGAGGCATGAGTGATGAGAAAAATAAACTAGGTAAGCAAGTCAAGCAAAACCACGTAATTTGGGTGTTGGTCAAGAGGAAATATTTAGTCATAAAAAATAAAAAATGCCACAATAAAATTTATTGTAGCAATTACAGTACAATGATTTCAAGATGTGACACTGAAAATTTCTGCCAGCTCTTGCACCTCTAACTCATTACTAGAGGACTGACACTACGACCTGCTGAGCTCCCGTGGCAAAGGGGAGCAGAGCTAGTGCCTGGGCAGGATGGTTAGTGCACACCCAGTGAAAAACTGTGGCCACAACTTAGTTCAAAGACAGTAACACTCACTCAGCTACCTCCCTTTCTTTATAAGTTCCCACTGAAACGTGAAGGAAAAGAAGGACACAAAAGGGAGAGAAGGAGGAAAGAGAACTATAATAGCATGGAACAAAAAAGAAATGGCACTACAGTTTATAGAAATACATATTATAGAAAACTATGTAGCAATTAAAGAGTCTGAAGGATACTCCAAATTGATAACAGTCATTACCTTAAAGTAGGTTGGAAGCCAGGTCAAGGATAACTTCTACTTTATCAGTATTTTACAAATTTTTAAAAATAAAAACATGCTGGGTGTGGTGGCTCATGCCTGTAATCTCGGCACTTTGGGAGGCTGAGGTAGAGGGATTACTTGAAGCCAGGAGTTTGAGATCAGCCTGGGCAACATAGCAAGACCCTGCCTCTACAAAAAATTTAAAAATTGGCTGGGTGGGTTGGTGCACACCTGTAATCCCAGCTACTTGGAAGGTTGAGACAGGAGAATCACCTGAGCCCAGGAATTCGAGGTTACAGTGAGCTATGATCACACCACTGCACTCTAGCCTAGGCAACAGAGTGAGACCCTGTCTCAAAAAAAAAAAAAAATGCATTTATAGTATTAAAAATAAACATTGCTTTAATGTAAATTAGTTTGGACTGCCAGCAAAAAAAAAAAGCAGACAAAATTCTAGTCTAAGACATCACAAATCTTCCCAAGAAAGCCTTCAAAACCCTCTAAACCCAAAGCCAAGGAAGTAGACATCATAGTCAATATCCAGGTAATCATCAGGATAATTCTTCCAAGAATTTAGAAAAGCTGGAAATCTGTCTTCTTCTCTATAACATAAACAAAGTCACAAGAACCTATGAAGGAATTACGGCCTGAGAGAGGCAGAGTATACCCCAAGGACAACTCTAAAAATCCAGCACAGATCCAGAAGGAAAAAGAAAGCAAGCTGAGTAAGATAAATACTTTGGGAGTTAAAAAAATGAAATTTAAAAAACCAAAAGTAAGCCCGGGAAACACAGGGAGACCCTGTCTCCACCAAAAAAAAAACAATTTAGCTGGGCTTGGTGCAGTAAACTATAATGACACCATACAGTCTAGCCTGGGTGACAGAGTGAGACCCTGTCTCTAAAACAAACAAAAAAACAAAAAGTAATGGCCCAGGAAGCCAGAGATTACGACAAGTGGCTGAACTGTGACGGGCTGTCAGGGCACCCGTGCCCTGAGCACAAGCAGCCCCCGTGGAGAAGACTGGTATCTGCCCTCAAGCAATTAACACTGAGGCCCATGGATCTTCCACTCAACTTCACCTCAAATATGAATTTTTTTAAAAGTGACCCTTTTTTAAAAAAATGAAAGATGCTGAGTTTCTAATTAATTAAATGCAAAGAACTCTTAAAAGTAGTTCTTAAGTCTTAAATGCTATCCTGGATGCAATCTTCCCATTCATCTGATGAACTCATCTTTTACTGTTCTCTCAAAATACTTGGGTTTTAAAGTGAAAAATGAAAAGCAGAAGGCAAATTAAAATCAGCAATAGAGGATTTTATTACCTTTCAGATGTCACTTGCAGTTGAGGGGAGAAAACATCAAAAAATATTCTTAGGAAAATATTGCTTAAAAAATTGTTAGAAATTATTATAAAGGTGTCATTCCTAAAATCTAGTTGTTTGAGGTGGGGAAAAGGTATGAAATTGAGAAGTATACTACTGATATGGAAATGTAACTAGTAGCTCATAACTTTTCTAGAGTCGTGAGAGAGCCTCAAAATCTGGGGCAATTTCTCATTTGGATCAACTTTTTTTAACAATTTTTTTTTTTTAAGAGACAAAGTCTTGTGGTGTTGCCCAGACTGGATGGAGAGCAATGGCTACTCACAGGTGTGATCACGGTGCACTGCAGCCTTGAACTGCTGGGCTCAAGTGAGGATTGACTTTTTTAAACAGTGATTTTTCTCTCTCCCTAACTTAACATCTAAAATGCATGCCAGTTGTAGCAAATCAGGGAAATATTTTCACAGAAGAAAGCAATAATGACACTTTAACTAAATATGGATATTATCTATACTGAAGTAACTGACCTCCTACTAAGTTCCCAAATGGATACTCAGTATCTTTCTCAAGAACCCACGTAATCCAAAAAAGAGAACAAAAAGAAAAGGAACATATGAAAGAAAAATGAAAAAAAATGAAGAAAAAAGAAAAGGAACATTAGGAACATATTTAGATAAAGAAGGGAATAATTTCAACAAAAAATACGTACTGAGTTCTTATTCCACATTTTGATAATTCGAGAGTCTGCAGACAAAATCAAATCTAAGGAATCCTGGAAATGAACTGATTTAATGGGTAGCCCATACTGGTGATCCTTAACTAGCAATGGCTTATCAGATCGAAGGTCATATAATAAAACCTAAAAGAAAAAAAAACAACAAGTTATTTCTGTTTAAACAATATAAACATTTAAAAGTTAGAATGATGACAGCCATTTGCTTCATTACCTTTTTATGAACACAATGAATACCATTACTCAGGGTGCTAAGATCCTAAAGTAGGCCAGCAGTACTCTAGAAAAATCTCTTAAATTACCCTTAGAGTGCAAAGTTTTATGAATTCGACCTGACAGTAATTAATTTTTAAGCACACTAAGTTTGAGAACTCCTGAGCTATACTAAGAAAAGAACAAAAAGAAAGCCCATAAGAATTTGTTTCATTTGTGAATTGAACAAATATATACTGAGGCCTATTACATACCAGGCCTATCATAGCAGATGATAGAAATGAGAATGAAAGGCATAATGAGGAACAGTCCTGGCAGGTTCAAAACAAAAGGTGGTGGCAAGGCTATGACATCTCGGGAGAAGGAGGAATTTCTTCTGTCCCTGTCACTGGAGGCAAGGGAGCTGGGGAAGTTGGGTCTCAGTCTCAGGTGACAGATGTAGTAAATGATTACAGAAGTAGTCAATCTACTAGAGGCAGAGTCTCAGACCTCTTGAGACTAATTGAGAAATGTGTAGACTCTGCCCTGAAGGAAAGAAGGGAAGAAGTACCCCTAGGCCAGCATCACTAATGCTGGCCACTCACTGCATGGGATGTGGTTAACGGTACTATGTCAAAAAGGTTCCTCAAGTACATAAACCTTTGAAAACATTTACTAAACACATTTCTTGTCTGCAGGAATTCCTCAGAGCCTTCAATATGTATCGAAACCCACTCTGAATCTGCAAGAGTAGGAGTCTGACAGAATTACAAACTTGCCTGATGACAGAATTCTGTTCCATACACAAAGAAAAATGTTCCAAACCACTATCAAGAGAACGCCTGAGGACTACCTCACTGTAGCTCCAGCTCCAAAGCATCTCAGACCAACCACTAAGACAAGAGTCAACATTTCTCAAGGAGCTAGAAGAATCCAGCAGTCTGAAGTACCCTCCTCACTCTGACCCAAACTGTAATGCCTCATTTTCTGTTTTCACATTATGTTTCTCACGACACATACATGCCTCTCAACAGCAACTTACATGTGAAGTTTCCAAATTAAACATATTTACCTGCCCTGTGGATGTTCCAACTGCCATGGTCAAGGCACCATTAAATTTCAAAGCAGAGATTGTTGGTAAACTGTTTATCCTGAAAGGCAAAATATTCATGCTCTATGAATATATGGCCAAATCTCCTTTCAAGTAACAAGTTCATTACTAATCTTCACTTCAAATCTAACAGGAAAAATCACACTTGTAGCCTTCTAGAATGTTTAAAAGGTAATTATATCCAAACTTTCATAATCAAAATTTTAAAATGTTTTATATACAAATATAATCTACCTTTATTTTCCATTTTAATTAAGCCAGGACAAAACATTTACAGAAACACCCCCTTTTTTACTTAAGAGGAAACAATTTTATATTTGGACATGGGTATATTCATTTCCATTTTAAAATCAGCCATTCCCAGCTAAAATAAAAGACTAATCTCCAAATGAGGACCCTAGAATGAATGGTATGGCCATGACATTAGAATATGCCCCTCATCTACCAACCAAGAGCAGCAGCATGGGGTAGGGAACATGCAGCCTTCTGATTTCAAGATTGTTCTTTTTTAAGCACCAAAGGAGGCAAGACAAGCTTCATCTTTCTCTGCTGCACCCCTTTTAATAAAAGTTTGTTATGTAAAATTTGGATTTAGTCAAAAAGCCCCATTTAGGGATCAGGAAGGCCTCATGTCTCCTTATAGCCTGAGGTTCCCACCCCTCTGTTGGCATCATCAGGTCTCTTCTGCCACCTAAAGCCTCAACCTGTAACTACCTCGATGCATCGGTTCTGAACCCTGAGACCTCATATCCACATCATTTTTAGTCATTTAATCTTCAAAATGAACTTCATAATCATTTTTCAGTAGTGATATACCAGGGCTGTCCGGAAAGTATCCATCCATTGTTAACATAACGAGAACGGTTACATGGCTGGATACTTTCCCAACAGCCCTCATATTTTTTCTACTTATTCAAATTTTGTTTCTTAATAAAATTTTGTCATTTTCTTCATATATGTACTTACTAAGTTTATCCCTCAGTATTTTACAATTTTTGTTGTTATGAGAACTGTTTTCCATTGGATCTTTCTAACTGGATATTGCTGATAAATGCCAAAGCCATTGGTTTTTGCACATTTTGTAACCCATTTATTTAACTCTCATATTAATTCTTAGAGGTTAACAGTTGATTCTACTGAGTTTCTTGGGCAGACAATCATGTCATCTCCAAATAATGACAGCTTGCATGCCCTACTCAATATTTACACTTAATTCTTTCCCATATTGTATTGGCCCCACCTTCCTGAACTTTGTAAAATAACAGAAGTGACAGCTTATAAGGTATGTAGGAAAAAAAATAAAGCTAAGCATAAAAAAGTGAACAAGTAAAATCACCTGAAACTGAATTAGCAAGAAAAACTATGTTTAACATTTTGGTATACATCCAAATTTTTTCCTACAACTGCTTACGTGTTCATTGTTTTTCTTACAAAAATGTGATAAAACTCTACAGGCAACAGTATGATTTGCTATTCCACTTAAAGGTATATGTGCAGGGGAGATAAAGTGGCTGGGAGGGGAAGGGCAGGTATATTTGGAATATCTTTCCTGAGTAATAAATAAGCTTCTGCAACATAATTCTTAAAGGCTGAATAGTATGTATGCCATTAATGGATATGTTTTCGTCTGTAAAATATAATACAATAACAGTTCCTACAGTAAGGGGTTGTTATATTAAATAAGTTAATGTATGTAAAGTACTATCTGTTAGCTACTATTTCTACTAAGCTTTATTAGACAATATCCTCAGGCTCTAACATTTTAATATAATTGTTATTAGTTTTTAGAGATGGGGTCTTGCTATGATGCCCCAGCTATTCTTGAACTCGGGGCCTCAAGTGATTCTCCCATCTCAGCCTCCTGAGTAGCTGGGATTACAGATATGAGCCACCACACCCAGCTTACTTTAATACTATTATTTGTTGGGTCGGGCGTGGTGGCTCACGCCTGTAATCCTAGCACTCTGGGAGGCCAAGGCGGGAGGATCGTTCGAGGTCAGGAGTTTGAGACCAGCCTGAGCAAGAGCAAGACCCTGTCTCTACTAAAAAATAGAAAGAAATTATCTGGGCAACTAAAAATATATAGAAAAAATTAGCCGGGCATGGTGGCGCATGCCTGTAGTCCCAGCGACTTGGGAGGCTGAGGCAGAAGGATTGCTTAAGCCCAGGAGTTTGAGGCTGCTGTGAGCTCGGCTGATGCCATGGCACTCTAGCCAGGGCAAAAGAGTGAGACTCCGTCTCTAAAAAAAAAAAAAAAAAAAAAAAAAAAAAAATACTATTATTTTTTTATTTCTTTTTTTTTAAGGTATCCATCATGAATGAATGAATGAATTTTATTTATTTTTTTAGAGACAGGGTCTCAGTCTGTCGCCTGGGCTGAAGTGCAGTGGCACAATCATAGCTCACTGCAACCTCAAGCTCCTGAGCTCAAGCAATCCTCCCACCTGAGCCTCCCAAATAGCTAGGACCACAGGCGTGAGCTATCACACCTGGCTCTGACTTTAAGATTATTAACAATGCTGTAATGGATGGCCTGGGCTGAGGACAGTTGAGAGAATGTACACTCTAAGCATGTGGGTAGCCATTTAAACTAATGTTAGTTTTCTGTAAGACAATTTAGCAATGTAACAAAAGCCTTAAAAACATGTATGCTGTTTAACACAGAAATTCAGGTTCTAAAAATTTTTCTCAGGATATGATCATAAAATTGTAAATGGATACCTAATAATGAAAACTATAACTCCTTCATGCATCAATAGGGAGGGATCTGGTTACCTAAATTACATCTTGTTTGTACACAGAAGCCATTTTTACTCGCTTTTGTATTTCTGAAACTGCTGACCATCTTTGTTATACTAAGTATAAATCATTATTTTAAAATATTAAAAATATTTTAAAATAATAAAATCATTTTTTAAAAAATAAACAAAATAAACACCATCATGACAGCTGGAAAATGCCCCACCTCCAAGGACAAAAGAGCCACTAAAAAATGTTTGTGAATCAATATTCTATTTAAAAAAATTCAATAGAATAAAAAGTCCCAAGTTTCTAAAGACCACAGTTGAAATTATTTTTTTCACATTTCTTCCTTAAATTTTCTACAATGTCACTTCTATTGTAGTAACTAAATTTAAAGTAGAAATAGCCTTAAGACTATTGCAAATGACTCCTGCCAGCCTGTTTTTCTTAAGTGACTTCTCCAAGATGAGAAAATTAATGACGGAACTTGTACCAGACCAAAGTCTATTTTAATTCAAAGACAAGTCAGTGTTTAAGAGCAGAAGAAAATTAACCTCTCTGCTTCCTAGGAAGTGGATAAATATCTTTCACTTACAACTGAGTTCCTACTTTATAAAAATAAGCAGGCTTCTGATTCACTTTCTTTCATGCCAATATGATATGATATGCATTTTCCATTGGCTTATTCTATTAGCAAATGCAGAATGAGTGAAATTTACAATTTAAAATTTTAATTTTAATTAAAAGTTTAATATACTACCATGACTAATGAAGTTGTTTGTTAGTATTACTTTAATAGAACTCAATACTAGGCCAGGCACAGTGGCTCATACCTATAATCCCAGCACTCTGGGGGTACTGAGGCGAGTGAATTGCTTTAGCCTAAAGAGTTTGAGCCCAGCTCGGGCAACTCTGCAAGACTCTGTCTCGACAAAAAAAATTCAAAAACTTAGCCAGGAGTGGTGGTGTGTACCTGTAGTCCTACCTACTTAGGAGGCTGACCCAGGAGGATCACTTAAGCCCAGGAGTTTGAAGTTATAGTGAGCTATGATCATACCACTGTACTCCAGCCTGGGTGACAGAGCAAGACCCTATCTAAAAAAATCAAAACAAAACTCAGTAATAATCAGGAGAAAAACTGTCCTCTGTTCACATTAAATATCATGATTAAAAGATGAAAAAAACATATTTATTCTTTATTTACCACATAGAAAAAAAATGTAGACATCTTTCTAATTCAGTGATTCTTAATTTTTTTTCTAGGTCAAGGATGCTTCATGTAAACTGTGTTTTAAAAGAAAGAACTATGAATTCCTCTCTCCCCCAGAAAAATACACACAAAATTTTGCAATGATTCACGGAAGAAGGTTCATAGCCTGTTAGCCATTAAACATTCCATCTTGCCTATGATAAGACTATGACCAACGGCAATGATGAGTACATGCTGATAAAATCACAGCACTATGAATATCCAGAGTCTGGAGAAAAGACATTCCAGAACTGATTGCAGCAAATAATCCTATATCAAGGATTTATCTAAGAGACTGGTATGTCTGTGTATGTGTCAACAAGAGCACAGAAAAATTTCTGAAGGACATGCACAAAATTGTGAAACAACCACCACTCTGGTGAATGGGGAAGCGTGGACTTTTACTTAATTCAAGCCTCTGCTTTGTTTTAGAGGTTTTCATACTCCAACTATGTATTATTTTTCTAATTGTTAGGCAAACAGGAATAAGAAAAAAATCAAAAACACTTGCTTCATTCAACCTTAGAATTCAAAGCATACCTTTCTGCCTGTTAACTGGAGTGGTGGACTCCTGGTTCTCTCACTAGATCCTACAAAATTGGAATACAAATTCCTGCAGTGCATTTGTTTTAACAAAATTCCACGGCAAGTAAAGAAATAAGGCATTCTATATAGCATACTTTAGAAAGAAATTCTACCTGGCTTACCTACTAGAGAGCTTTTACAGAAGATTTTTATGTGAAACAATCACGGAAAGTATAACTTCAATATAAACCTTAAGAGTTTGATCCTTTAGCAATTTATTTTAATTGAGTATTGATACATTTACTTAAATTAGAAGTTGATGAATTTAGCTAGGCATGGTGGCACACACCTGTGGTCCCAGAGAACTTGGGTGCCTAAGGCAGGAGGATCGCTTGAGCCCAGGAGGCTGCAGGGAGCTATGACTGCGCCACTGCATTCCAGCCCAGGAGATACAGCGATACCCTGACTCCAAAAAAGAAAAAAGTTGAAGAACAATTTCTACTTACTCTGAATCTGCTGTGACACTACTTAATGCGCAGTCTAACAAGCCAACTCTATTTCGAGTTCTTGGGTCCCAGCACTCCACTCGACCCTAAGCAAACGAAAAATAATTTTAAATAAAAGCTGCTACTAGAAAAATTTCAAACACATACAAAAATAAGCCTTATTGACATTGATTATCTCATAGGAAACAAAAATTTAACTTTTTACCTTATTCCCTCTTTAGTATTGTTTAAATGTTTACCATGAGCTAAATTATTTCATAATTAAAAAAATAAAAAAAAACAAAGTAATAAAAAGGTACCAAATGCAATGCATGACCCCTGATTGGACCCTGGATTGAAAGATATTTTGATATAATTGGGAAATTTTAAATATTTAAATATTATTGTATCAATATTAGGTATTTAATATATAACATTATTGCTGGGCATGGTGGCTCAAGTTGTATAATCCCAGCACTTTGAGAGACCAAGGTGGGAGGATCACTTGAGGCCAGGAGTTGGAGACCAGCCTGAACAACATAGTGAGACCCCCATCTCTACAAAAAAATTAAAAATTAGCTAGGTATGGTGGCGCATGCCTGTAATCCCAGCTACTTGGGAGGCTGAGGCAGGAGGCTCGCTCAAGTCCAGGAGTTGAAGGTTGTAGTGAGCTACAATTACACCACTGCACTGCAGCACAGCCTAGGCAACAGTGAGACCCTGCCACTTAAAAAAAAAAAAATTATTGTATCAATATTAAATTTCTTAGTAATGATAATGGTACTATGATTTAATAGGAGAGAGTCCTTTTTTTTAAGAAATCCGTTTTGAAGTATTTAGGGATGAAATGCTATAATATCAGCAACTTATTTTCAAATGTTTCCAAAACACATTTTTTATATATACACACATACATATTTTTATAGAAAAAGAAAGAAAGCAAGCGTGCAAAACATATATAAGTGATTATTGAACTCTTCCAACGATGTGAATTTTTTAAAATAAAAGGCTGAGGCAAAATTTTTAAAATGAAAAAAAGAACTGCAAACAACAGAGCAAGGGAACAACTACAGTACATCCATTTAACAAAACATTGGCCATTACAAAGAATTATGCAGACAAATGTGTACTAGGATCATGTCCACAAAAAAGCAATTTATTTTTTTAAAAAAGTATGATACCATTTATCTTTTTAAAAAAATGTTTGTATAAACAGAGGAACCTCTGAGAGGATACAGAAGAAACGATTAACAGTTTTTACCTAAGCAAACAGGAGAACAGGGCATAAGGGAATTACACATCTCTCACTTTGTACTCTTCTCTATCATTTGATCTTGTAATGATAGAAGAATTACACAAAGATTTTTAAAATTTGTTTAATATATTAACCACCTTAAAAGCAAAACCTTAAATATATGTATGGAGGTTTTGGTCTCGTTAATCTTTTAATATTATTACAAATATGTATGTGGCATAGATGAATAAAGGAAGAGAAACCTTATAAAACATGCAGTAGGTAATTTCAAATGGCCTCGTCTTCTATGTCTTTTCAAAATAAGTTAATAGACTTTATGGACATAAAAAAGAAAAGTCGCATTCCAAAACCAAAAATGGGTACACAGATAAATCCCAGAGTACATACAAAATAGTTTTTTAAGCACGCTTATTTTTTATTACAGAAATTTGAATATTTCTATTGCAAAACCTCTACTCTTAATGCACTTCAAAAAGCACAAAATGCAAACACTTACTGCCTGAGTTTGACAATATTATAACTGTCATAGAAGGAACCAAAATCTGACATATAGTATCAAAATTAATGTCAAAATGAATTTTTTTAAGTCTGATCTGACTATGCTTATCAAATTGCAAGCCCCTGAAAATTACGGAATTTCAGGAAGCCCAGCCTTTGGACAGCCCTATCTGCTTCCCCCTCAACATGTCCCAAGGTTGGTCTTGAAACAGCTACTAATGCCCATTCTAAACATCACTTCTCTTAGAGAACACATTTCCAATATCTAGCCTGGACTGCTCTGTAAGGACTCTATTTAAAAACTATTTTCTCACCAGCTGTGGGGCTCACCCCTGTAATCACTGCACTTAGGAAGGCCAAGACAGGAGGATCGCTTGAGGCCAGGAGTTCCAGACCAGCCTGGGCAACATAGCAAGACCTCGTCTCTACAAAAAATTTAAAAATTAGCCAAGTACGGTGGTGTGTACCTATATGTAGTCCCAGCTACTTAGGAGGCTAAACCAAGAGGATCACTTGAACCTAGGAGTTCCAGGCTACAGTGAGCTATGCTTATGCCACTGCACTACAGCCTGGGTGACTGAGCGAGACCCTATCTTAAAAAAAAATTTTTCTTTTTCACAAGGAAACTGTTTAGAAATTGCCCCTTGGTAATCTCAAGTAAAATGATTACCAAGGGAATCCTTCATTGATCTGATGTACACATAATGATATTGTAATACATTCAATATAATTTTATATATGTTAGATCAACCTCATGTATCCCATTTCAAAACTTAAATCTCTTGACATAAAAATAATTTGAGTAAAAAAACCTTAATTTCATCCATATGAAATTGGTTTAATAAATTATAGTATATTCAAACAACAGAATCCTATCCATCAATTAAAAAAATTAGGTTAGCAGTGCAAGTAATTATAAGTACCAACATACAAAGATGTACATTATATACTGTTATATTAAAAAAAAAGCAAATGGAGAACTATGGTAGACTATAATTTCATTTTTATAAAAAACTTTAAAAAATACATATATACACATATGTACATTTATATATAATACTTAGGAAAAAAATCTACAAGGATACTACCCCAAACCATTAAAGAGTTACCTCTAAGGTATAGAATTTGGTGACTAGAAGGTACAACAGGACATCTTTTTTTTATCATATGCTTCTGACAAATCTGCATTTTATTTTTACTATGAGTATTAATATAATTATTGTAAGTGAAAAATGCAAATCTAAAAAAATTCTTTTTTTTTTTTTTTTAAATAAAGAATTCTTTTTTTTTTTTTTTTTTGAGACAGAGTGTCACTCTGTTGCCCGAGCTAGAGTGCCGTGGCGTCAGCCTAGCTCACAGCAACCTCAAACTCCTGGGCTTAAGCGATCCTACTGCCTCAGCCTCCGGAGTAGCTGGGACTACAAGCATGTGCCACCATGCCCGGCTAATTTATATATATTTTTTTTTAGCTGTCAGATCATTTCTTTCTATTTTTTAGTAGAGGCGGGGTCTTGCTCTTGCTCAGGCTGGTCTCGAACTCCTGAGCTTAAACAATCCGCCAGCCTCGGCCTCCCAGAGTGCTAGGATTACAGGCGTGAGCCACCGAGCCCGGCCCTAAAAAAATTCTTGACATGTATAAATGACACTGATTCAAAGATATTTTAGTTTAAAAGGCAAATGTGTATGTTCATTTCGACATTTATTGAATGCTGCTGCACTGGATGCACAAATCACTATCCTGTACACTCTCATAGCTTATACTGTTTTCATATCGGTGATTTAATGTTATTTTCACCCACACCTCTATAAAGTTGGCAAGGTAAGTAGTATTATCGCCATTTCGCCTGTTAGGAAACTAAGCCTCAGGGAAAGTAATTAATTCACAGTCATAAAACTAATCTAATAAGTGAGATAGTTGAGACTCGGGGGCATACTGCCTCCCATTAAGAACAAGCGGGGCTGTCTGCAGGGGTCCCCTGGATCTGGCAATCCAGGAGTAATGGTGGGCTATGCTCAGCTACTTACATCTTCCTGTCTAGTTCCCGAGGGCAACGTAAATGTGTGCCAAATCTGATGTACAGGGGGAACAGTCTGCAGCAGTAGAATAGCCAGGTCTTTGTGTGGACAGGTAAGTGTTCCATACAAAAAGCAAACCAGAGACTATCGTCTCCTTATCATCCTGCTTTAAGGAATCAAGCAAACCTATCTTTAAATAAAAACTCCATTATCAAATGTAAAATAAATAATCTTTTCAAAAAACTCAATGTATACATACCTCTATTGTTCCTGTGGCAAACAAGCCATGAACCAAATTTATGTCACAAACATTATTCTCCCTAATACAGTAAAGCAATAAGATAGAAAGTATTAGTTAGCATCTAATTTAGGGGGCAATGGGGTATTAAATAAACTTTGTAAGTAAACAGTCAATCCAAATTCTATGGAGAAACAAGACATGCAGATTTTCTCTCACTAATCTGCAAATGAAAAACATCAAAGCATGAAAGGATTAAGCATGTGGCTCACAGTCACCAGAGTTTCTGATCCTCAGGGTGACAGTCTACCTGCTAGGTGATAAACAAGGAAGGACTTGCTTCTGAAATACTACTCCACCACCATGAGAAGAAAGGGACAGTGTATTTTTTCAATATATTGTCTTCCAAGGCAAGGAAACATTCTTAAAAGAATGCAGGCTATAGCTATGACCATCTTGAGACTTGACAAGCTTGAGATGAATAGCTGATCTCAGTTTTCTTTCTCTGTAAAATGGATATTTCACCTACCTTTTGGGGTTATTGTGAGGATTAAATGAAAAAAACTGCAAAATGTTCAGCAGTGTCCAGAGTATAGAAGACACTTGATAAATAATAGCTGTTATTATAAACAGGAAATTATTCAGCTAAAGAGCAGATTTTATTATGTAATAATGCACTGTGAAGTTACTACAAGTTTTCTAAAGGAAATAAAAGTATTTCAAGCTAATATGAAACGAAAAAATCTCAAGAGTTTGCTTGATTTTTATCACTATATGTTCTTCCAACCTTTAAAAATCCTCTCAAAGCAACAAGGAAAATTGAATAAACTTTTTTTTTTTTTTTTTTTTTTTTGAGACAGAGTCTCACTCTGTTGCCCAGGCTAGAGTGCCGTGGCGTCAGCCTAGCTCACAGCAACCTCAAACTCCTGAGCTCAAGTGATCCTACTGCCTCAGCCTCCCAAGTAGCTGGGACTACAGGCATGTGCCACCATGCCCGGCTAATTTTTTCTATATATTTTTAGTTGTCCATATAATTTCTTTCTATTTTTTAGTAGAGACGGGGTCTCACTCTTGCTCAGGCTGGTCTTGAATTCCTGACCTTGAGTAATCCTCCTGCCTGGGTCTCCCAGAGTGCTAGGATTACAGGCGTGAGCCACCGCGCCTGGCCTCAATAAACTTTATCTACACAGATGAGAAGTAATCCAGCTTCCATATTTACTAGTTGTATAGCCTTGGGCAAACTACTTCACCTGAGCCTCAGCTGCCCTATGTGTTAAAGGGTATTTAGCACCAAAATCTGTTGTAAGTCTAAAATGAGTTAATAGAAGTAAAATGGCTGAATGATGCATGGCACATAGTAAGTGCTTTCACTATTATCATTATTATTAATATTTGTTACATGATGGTAATGATGACAAGATTTGTTCCTAAAGAATTTCTCGGCTGACCAAAGTGGCTCACACCCATAATCCTAGCACTTTGGGAGGCTGAGGTGGGAGGATCACTTGAGGCCAGAAGTTCAAGACCAGCCTGAGCAACATAGTGAGACACCATCTTTATAAATAATAGGAAAAAAAAAAGTAGCTGAGCATGGTGGTACAACCCTGTAGTCCTAGCTACTCAGGAGGGCTGAGGTGGGAGGATTGCTCGAGAGTAGGAATATGAAATTGCAGTGAGCTATGGTGACACCACTGCACTGTAGCTCGGCAACAGAGCAAGACCCTGTCTCAAAATAAAAACAAAAAGCATTTCTCTTTGAATAAAACATAAATGTAGAGCATAATGTAGGTCTAAAAAGGAAAACAAAAAAACCTTAAAGGGGGCTGGGCCCAGTGGCTCACACCTATATAATCTCAGCAATTTTGGAGGCTGAAGGAGGCAGATGACTAGATCCCAAGAGTTTGAAGTTGCAGTAAGCTACGATTTCACCACTGCACTCCAGCCTGGGTAACAGAGTGAGACCCCATCTCAAAAACAAAACAAAACCTTAAAGATCTGCTAGCACAAACATAAAAAATAAACATTTAAAAATGGCACTCAGGCCAGGCATAATGGCTCACGCCTGTAATCCTACTACTCTGGGAGGCTGAGGTGGGAGGACTGCTTGAGCTCAGGAGTTCGAGACCAGCCTGAGCAACATCAAGACCCCATCTCTACTAAAAATAGAAAAAATTAGCCAGGCGTGGTGGTGCATGCCTGTAGTCCCAGCTGCTCAGGAGGACTGCTTGAGCGTAGGAGTTTGAGGTTGCTATAAGCTAGGCTGATGCCACGGCAGTCTAGCCTGGGCAACAGAACAAGGCTGTGTCTCAAAAAAACATAAAAAATAAAAATGGCACTCCAAGTTAATTCAAAATTTCTCCACAGGAGAAAATATCATAAAACAAGAGCATGAATAAAATTTAATGAACATTGCAAATAATAAACTGAGTATTTTTAAAGTGACTTTTAAAAATTTGGGGTATATTTTTAAAATATCTTTTTAATTTTTAAGAAATAACCAGGTCTTTCAGTGAATTTTTGCTTAAGAAAAAATTTAACAGTATTCTTTTTAACAAAAGTTGCCCAGAGTTCTGCTTAAATGCAATACTGTATGCTATATCATAACAAATTGAGCATCTGGCTCCATCTTCTGGTCAAAATAAATACAGCAATACTCACGCAGCATCAGTTTGTAGAGGATTCAGGTATCGTCCTTGTTCCAAATTTAACCTATAAACTTCAGAACTGAAAAGTAATAAAGAAAGTTAAAAATCTGGTAAACCGGCTGGGCAAGGTGCCTCACACCTGTAATCTTAGCACTCTGGGATGCCAAGGCAGGAAGATGGCTTGAGGTAAGGAGTTTGAAACCAGCCTGACCAACAGCAAGACCCCATCTCTACCAAAAATAGAAAAAATTAGCCAGGCACGGTGACATGCACCTGTAGTCCCAGCTACTCAGGAGGCTGAGGCAGGAGGATTGCATCAGCCCGAGAATTGGAGGTTGCAGTGAGCTATGATGACTCCACTGCACTCCAGCCTGTGTGACAGAGTGAGACTGTGAGACTCTGTCTCAAAAAAAAAAAAAAAAAAACCACCTGGTAAACTATTAATACAAAATCACTCACATGTCATTACTTCCCTTTGTAAAACTGATGCAAAAATTTATTCTAAACCTAAAAAAATTCTCCTTATTTGTGAATTTATTCATATATAAAAGTGATTTAAATCACTCATGTGCCAATACTATGAAGTCATTAAGCATATTATTTACAAATAACATGGAGAATGTGAGATCCAAAAGCATATATAACACATCTACATATGTATATAAGACTAGAAGGAAACAATAAAATGCTAATAAGGATTCTCTCTGGGTGGCATAATGATGGATGAATTTTTTCTTCTTTATATTTTTCTGTATTTTCCCAATTTTCTAAAATGAATATGTATTATTTTTATAATCATAAAAAAGGTAGCATTTAAGAATAAAAAGTTTTAGAATACCATGCAATTGGACTAAGAAACTGACATCACCAACAATATTCCTGTACTAGGTTATCTGTGTATCTCTCCAGATTTAGAGCACCATGCTAACAGAAGCCAGAGATGTAATCCCTACATGAGTCAACCACTTAGGAACTATACCCTTTAAGCAACTTAAAGGTAGGGATCATGTCTTACTCTTTAAAGCCCTCTCCCCAATTTTTTTTAACTAGAGTCCATAACCACATATGAACTTAATCACAAAATGATCCAGATAGAAATTCATCACTGATATTGAACAAACTTAAAGCAGGAGCTCTAAGTTATGGGATGTAAACAGAAATCTGGGAAATAACAGGAAAATAAAATAATGTTATGTTCCAAATATTGTGGCAACTGGGCTAAACTGAACAGGCTTATACATTCCCCATCAGTATTTCCTGATTTAAGCACTGTGACATGTAACTATCATAAATATTTTTAACATTAGAAAAGATTTTATTAAACAAGTGTTAAAATAGTACATTATAATAATAGCACTTAAAAATAAAATACATCAATATGTAGAAAATATTCCTTCATGTTGAATCAGAGGAAAAAGTAGGAAAAAAAAAATATGTAGAAAATAGGAAATTTATCCCTTGTTGTCTAAGGTTTTTTTTTTTTACAATAGCCACATATCAGCTTTTTATTAAAGCAAGCTATTTAAATAGACAGAATGTACAAGAAATTTAAGAGTAGAACCTGGTTGTTTTAGGAGGGTGGGAAGGAGAAAGCAAAAAGTAATTAGATCCAATACCTTGCACCAACGAAGTACAAGTCACAGGATGGATAGTGGTAAGAGAAATCTCTCCCAAACTTTGGTATTCTGGTTTTGTAGTAAAAACCTGATTGTGAGTGAAATTCAATATATCTATCATTATGTAAGAAGACAATCTGAAAATAAAACAAGAAATTAGTTTGTTTGGATTTCTAGATAAGGGGTTTATTTCATCATCACTAGAACAGGCAAAGCAAGAAAAACTCAGATCTCACCTTCACTTTCTCTCAACACACACACTCTCCACTGTGATTAAGAATCAAAACTCTTCATTGGTTCCTTAACACCTCCCTGCATCCTGATAGCTTTTCTGCAACTCTTACCATGTAACTGGAAGACTTGAAGCAAACCTTTCATTTACCTGGCACCAATACTTCATAACATAGAGCTGGGTACAGTAACCTCAATGAGCAATTTCCTATTTCACTTAGGAACACCTTTTAATAACCCCACAATTATACAAGGTTTGATAAACTCCTTGCATAAATCTAACTTTAAGCCAGGCACAGTAGCACATGACTGTAGTCCCAGCTACTTGAAAGGTTGAGGTGGGAGGATCACTTGAGCCTAAGAGTTTGAGACCAGCCTGGGCAACATCACAAGACCCCATCTCTATGAATAAATAAATAAAATTAACTTTACTGTACCTGCAAAAAGTATCTTAAAAATCTATACATGCTATTTAAAGGCAAATTTATCAATATTTAGAGAAAATACATTCTAAAATTACATTGTCCCCAAACAGATGATAAATGACTACCATAGGCAAAAGGATAAACTGTAACCCATAGTTTCCAGAACTGAAGACAATATGTATAGCCATGTTAGCTATGAAAATTCAATTTTCCTTCCTGTCAAAGATATCTGACATCACTAAAAACTTTATATTTTAAATTGAATAAGGACTTTACTGACAATTTTATAGCTGCTGAAAACAACCATAAAAGTTGAAAGATGAACTAATGACACTAAGAAAAGAAACATATCTATTTAACTGTATTTTGAACTGATTCAAAATATGCCACAACCCCTTCCAAGGTTAAGAAAATTAAATAGGTTGGGCACAGCAGCTCACAGCTGTAATCCTAGCACTTTGGGAGGCTGAAGTGGGAGGACTGCTTGAGGCCAAGAGTTTAAGACCAGCCTGGGCAACACAGTGACATCCCATATCGTAAAAAACAGAAAAATTAGCTCGGTGTTGTGACACACACACCTGTAGTCCCAGTTAATTAGGAGGCTGAGATAAAAGGATCACTTCAGCCTAGGAGTTTGAAGTTGCAGTGAGCAATGATGACATCACTGCATTCTACCTAGGGCAACAAAGTAAGACTCTGTCTCAAAAAGAAAAAAAAAAAAAGAAAGAAAGAAAGAAAATGAAAGCAATCTGGCAAATAAATCTAGGTTAAATGCAATAATCAGAAAAACAAATCTAGAATTTAAGATGGTCTAAAAAAGATGACTACTGCTAATTCTTGAAAATATAGTTTTATATGTGATAGGAAAACTAATTCTGAGATTAGATTAGACTGGCCAAAGGATATCTCTATCACTGTTGTTTTAAAATCATACATGTACCGAACTAAAAATATTAATATTTTAATAGAAAATGATTTTTGGTTTAATAGAAAATGGTTATATTTTACTACATCTTAATTTAACAATGGGAACATAATAAAAATGCTTATCACAAATATAAATTCCACTCACTCATTTCTTGGGTATAGCCAATAAAAACCAATACTACGGAACATACCTTTGAGTAGTCATCAGACAGAATTTCAAAGGTGACAACTGAAAAACAAGAAATAGTAGGAAAAAATAAGAATATCAATGTTCTTAATAAAAATGCAAACGATGCAAAGATTCTAATTCAACACAGAAATTATACACAAATACCAGTTTTTCTTTTCTGCCCCTATGTAAAACAAGAATAAAATGGCTGTGATCTAAATATACAGTTTTATGAGTTTATACTTCAAAATTTGACATTCCTATAAATAATCTCATAGAATTTTTTTGCTAAAATTCAGAGATACAAGAATTTCACAATCTACCTTTACTATAGACATGAAATGTGAACACTTATTTAGGTATCAGTATTAAATAAACCTTAGTGCCCTAGACTGGTTGCATTAATGCTCACAGTTGGGTCTCTATGTTTCCCAGAAGAAAAAAAATCACTAACATTTTTTGAGAAAATATTTAATATTTCACAATTACAGTATTGTAATTGTCAATGTAAAGTATACTTGAATGCTTACTAATTAACATTTTACCAATTAATTTTTAAAAAAGAATAAAATTATCATATTATTCCCAAAACACCAGATGAAAAATTAAAAGCTTCACAATTTCTCAATACACATCAACTAGATTTCTCATAGAACTGAAGCAAATTCACAAAATATAATGACTTCTAAGTTTTGCTACTATTTTTCTGAGATGTTCAAAACAAAATAATTTTTATAATTTTCAAACATTAAAGAACATTAAAAAATTGTTGCTTAAAAAAAACAGTAACTTTTTACCCATTCATAGTTTACTTTCTAAACAAAAATAAAGAGTGAAAACAGCTATTATCAGTGACACACAGAATTTCTATTGTTTTCAAAAAACAAAGGGTGAAATAAATTAGGAGAATATGCATATATAATTTCATAGAATATATATCTCATTAACTTCTTTTCCCTCGATCCCAAACACTGGACCAACTGATAAAAGTACTTCAACTTTCCCATTTTAATCTGCCCTCAGTGCCAGTCAGAATTCTAAGAATGACCCCAGTGACCCATACAACCCCTCTTCTTGAGAGTGTGGGTGGAACCTGTGAATTGATGAGATACCACTCCCATGATTATATCACATTATAAGGCAAAGAGGAGATTTATAATCATATGAGCCCTCTGAAAGCAGAGTTTTCTCCAGGGGAAGTCAGAAAGATTCGAAGCACAAGACAGATGTGATGAGAAATGCATGCAGCCTCGAGCTACAAGTGGCCCCCAGCTGACAGCCAGCAGGAAACCGGGATGCCAGTCCTATAACCACAACAAACTGAATTCTGCCAACAACCTGAATGAGTGTGGAAGTATTAACAGATTCTTGATCAGCATCTCCAGATAAGAGCTCAACTTGGCCAATACCCTAACTTTAGCGCTGAGCATAGCATCTATAGCAATAGCCACAGAACTGTAAGCTATTACATGGATATTTTAAGCCACCCTGATTGTAGTAGAGTAATTTGTTATATATTAATAGAAAGCTAATTATACACTACTCCCATTTTAAAACCAGAAGACAAATATAAAAGCTATTTCCATGAGTTTAAGTTTAGTTCTTACTCACCTTCTGAATCTAAACACCTTTCAAACTTCAAAGACAATTGATAGGTATCATAACATCGGACCCGAGGTTTATATGTTCCTATAAAAAAAATTAATGTCATATAAAACCTAGTCAATATCCTGCAAACATGTTTAGTGTGCTTTTTCTTCAGAGATAGGCAGGATTAATTATAAACAAATCAAAGGAAAGGAATTTAAAAGCAGTCCCTCCCAAACATCCCAGGGAGGAAAATGAACAAAGTTAGATAAGCAAGTTGTAAAAAATAAAACACAAATAACTAATAAACTTCACAAATAATCTAACAAAAATAGATTAAAACAATGAAATAGTTTTTGGCAATCAAAATGGCAAAGATGAAAAAGACAGTTAATATCTATGTTGGTCAAAGTGTTAAAAGTATACTCATACAATGTTGTTGACTGGTATAAAATTAACACAGATTTTTTGGAGGACAATCTGGCAATATCTCTAAAATATGTGATGTTTACATACCTTGAATCTATATTTCAACTTATACAAATTGAACCTACGGAAACATATCCATCCACAAGTATACCAAACATATGAAGAGTGTTCACTGCAGCATTGTTTAAAAATGGCCAGAAACTGAAAGCAAATAACATATCCACTGATAGGGAAATGGTTAAATAAATGATGGTAAGTCCACACAAGGGAACACGGTGTATCTGATAAAGAGAATGAGCCAGACCTATAACTACTAACTTGGAAAGCTGCCACACCGAATTATAAAGTGAGAGCACGGAGAGAGCACAAGTGAGTGCTGCAGAATGGCACATATAATACGATCTCAATTTTGTAAAACTAAACAATGATAATGCTAGTACTTTGTATAGCAAAAGTTGGAGGAATAAGTACGAACTTCACAATGACTATCAGAAAAAACCAATAAAGGCATCTTAAAAATAAAAGAATGTGAGAGGCACGGTGGTGCAAGCCTAGTTACTTGGGAGGCTGAGGTGGGAGGACTGCTTGAGCCTAGGAGTTTAAGACCAGTCTGGGAAACATAGGGAGACCCCCGTCTCATTCATTCATTCATTCATTCATTCATTCATTCATAAATAAATAAAAGAATGAAGTTGTCTTATGTTTACTGGCATGAGCTAAAGATCTCATTTTTTTAAAAAAAGATGTTTAAAAAACAATAAATATGGACTGGGCACGGTGGCTTACTCTTATAATCCCAGCACTTTGGGAGGCCAAGGTGGGAGGATCACTTGAGCCCAGGGGTTTGAGACCAGCCTGGGCAACATAGTGAGACCCCATCTTTAAAAAAAAAATTTTTTTTAATTGAAAACAACAACAAAAAAAACAGTGAATATACTACATGCCCAATGTTATATGACAATCATTTAAATAAATTTGTATGTATGTATATATGTATAAATATGATTTAAAAGGCTATATATAGAATTGTTACTATATGCTAGACCTTCATTCCCTTTTTATTTGTTTTTGCTTTTGTTTTTTATTTCTGTATTATTTAAAAGGTTTACATGTATTACTTTGGCCAACAGAAAAAAAAGTGGCAAAAAATATAAATATAAATAAAAGTAGCCTCCCTGTTTCTTGACCTTCCAACCCAGTGAAGTACCAGTAAAGACTAACACCACCACTAAGAAAAAATTTGAATCTGGCATGATCAAAAACCTAATGTTTCCACAAGGAACCAAAAGGCTGGTTAGTTCTGTAACAAACCAATACTTAGCACATTGCCTACGTTTACTCCCCCGTATAATGTTTCTCCAACTAAACTGAAATATTTTCAAGAGCCAATCTAAAATCAACTTGTTTCTAGCCACAAGGCTTACAACACCAAAGGCAACCTGAGAAAGAGGTAGGGATGAGATCAAGACTGACATCAAAAGAAGAATCTCTATCAAATTAAATGGAGAAGCAAGTGGCACCCCAAGTCCACTTCACCTACCAATAGCAAAAAAAACCCTCTACAAAAGTCAAACCAGAGGGACTCTGGACTCTACAACTGTGCTATCCAATAAGGAAGCCACTCACCAAGTGTGCATGTTGAAATTATTTAAAATTAAATCAAATTAAAAATTTAGTTCCTCAGACCCACTAGCCACATTTCACACATTCTTTATAAAATATTCTTTTTAAGATAAAAATAAAATCAAAGGGTGTAAATAGGAAGGAAAGCAATTAATTTTGCATGGTAGTAGAGGATGACTTCATAAAAGAAAATGCAATTTAACAGATTTAACCTCTTAATCTGTATCATAGCTCTCTTAAGTACTTGATCTGTGACCTTGGACAAGTCACTTAATATTTCAGATCTACAAGATAAGAAAATGAATTAAATCTCTAGTTTCTTCCAGGCCTCAACAAGTGTATCCATGTATCTTGCATCTCCCCAGTTCTCTTTGTCAGTTTCTTAACACAGAACTGGAGGTTAAGAGATATGTACAATGTTAGTACTGAGACAGCCATTAACACAGAACAATAGAGACTAGCCTGTGTATGCATGAAGGTGTTTTGAAAAAAGAAAGTGGTTGGAAAAGGTATATAGATAGATACCACTAAACCAGCAAAAAAATGTGTGTGGACAACACACAAGACAGACATATACAGCAAAATCACAATCAAAAAGGGCTGGGTGGTACTATTCAATGTTTTAACACATTAAAAGTTCTCTGTATCTCATGGTTTTTTATAATGATGAACACTGTTAATGTAAAATCCTAGTAATATACAAAAATTAGTAAATACAGAAAATCACGTTAAAAGTAATCTTTCCTGGAATCCTCATTGTTAGGAGGATTGTAAATGTTGGTGAAAGTGTAAATGATATGACAGTATAATTGATATGACCACTTTGGGTCTGGTAGTTTCCTAGAAAACTAAACATACACATACCCTATGACTCAGAAATTCTACTCCTTAGGTATTTACCAACAAGAAATGAAAGTATATAATCACAAAACAGTCTTGTATAAGATTGTTTGCATTGTTTTATTAATAAAAGTCAATAAATGAAAATAGCCCAGGTGTCCACCAAATGGAGTATGGATAAACTGTGGTATATTCATATAATGAAATACTACTTGTTAATTAGAGAAGAACAAGCTACTGATACATATAACATGTATGAATCTCAAATACAAAATCCCAGGTAGAATGAGTCCTATGTAGAAAGAATACAAAGTGTATGACTGCATTTATATCAAGTTCTAAAACAGTCTAAATTTGTGGTGAAAAAAATCAGAGCAGTGGTTGCCTTTGCAGGGATGGGAGCAGGGTCTGACTTCAAGGAGCGTGAGGGAATTTCCTGAAGGAAAGGAATGTTCTGTGTCTTGATAGGGGTTTGGGTTACACAGGTGTGTGCATTTGTCAAAATTCAACAAATAGCAAATTTATGATCTATGCATTTCACTGTATGTAAATTTTACCTAAAAAAACATCCATAAATAAATATTGAAAATACTGAACTCCCATCAATGATATACCTGCTGAGGTATGTAAGGGTAAAGTATGCTGATGTCTGGAACTTGCTCTGATATACAGCCAACTGATGTGTGGACAGAGACAGATGTGATAAACCAAATACTGTAAACTATTTACTGCAGAATTTAGGTTAGTGGATACATAGGTATTTATGGTACAGTTTTTTCAATATTTCTGTATGTTTGAAATTTTTTATAATGAAATGGTAGGGTTAAAATAAAAGTGACCTTTCTCACCACAGCAGTTCCTGCTACGAAATGTATTTAAATCATAACAAAAAGATGCTTACCAGTTGCTAAAATATACTGTCCATCTTTTGACACCTTAATAGTGGTGCAAACAGTAGGCATTTCAAAATCCTGAATAAGTTCAATTCTCCTCCGGATATCTAAAAAGACAAAAAAATAACTAGTTTAACTGACATGCGCTTATTCTCTATCACAGACCAAGCGTGCTGAGCAGTCACAGCAACTATAAACAATAAAATATACCCCAGATGCTTCCAGTACAGCCCACCCTTGCACAGAAAAGGTTTTTTTCTTAGCTCATACATTATTTTTCTAGGCTAAGTATTCTATTTTTACTTTTCAAAAAGTATCATCATTAATTTAAAAAAAAATTTCCCACCAGGCATGGTGGTTCACACCTGTAAACCTAGCACTCTGGGAGGCTGAGGCAGGAAGACCACTTGACCTCAGGAGTTAGACACCAGCCTGAGCAAGAGCAAGACCCTGTCTCTACTAAAAATAGAAAAAATAAAAAATAAATAAAAAATAGAAAAAATTGGCCAGGCATCATGGCATGCACCTATAATCCCAGCTACTTGGGAGGCTGAGGCAGGAGGATTGCTTGAGCCCAGGAGTTTAAGGTTGAAGTGAGCTATGATGATGCCACTGCACTCTACCTCGGCTGACAGACTCTGTCTCAAAAATAAAAAATTGAAAAACAGTATATGAAACATTAAGTTTTAAGAAGATATGGATGAATGAGAATAAACATTAAATCATTATCATTACCCAATCATGGCAAAGACAAAAATCTTACAATTTTTTCTCCTAAATAATAACAGATTTAAGACTCTAATATCTGAAGTTTACATAACAAACTGCTGCCACACTGACTTTTGCCTCTGTTGGCACCCCTGAACTGCAGTCAAGAGGACCCAGGCTAGAGGAAGACTTAGTGCAGTCTCTCTGGAGCAGAACACTAACACTGACTCACAAAAACCTGTTCCTTCCTACAGGAAAGTGGATTCTTGCTGGTTGCTATCATAAAAATGTGCCTATTGCAAAGACACTCTATGGAACATTACTGCCTTATTTATAGAAGCCAAATATAAGACTCAGACTAACTGAGTAGAAGTAGTGCACTCAATTAGAAAGACACATAGGGCCTGGAAAAAAAAAAAAAAAGAAAGACACATAAGTTCCAAAGTGGGTTGGGAGAAATAATTAAGATTTTTTCCCCCAAAAAATCTGAATTTGTTTTGTTACACACAAGAACACTAGAATGGGAAAATCAGATAAAATCAGGATCAGTAAACAGTACTAAAGCAGCAATTTTTGTTTTCCTTTCATTTAAAATTTTAATTTTCTAACTTTAGTACTGTATTTTCCAAGATGCTTGCCTTGGGGTATTTATTTATCTCACATCCAGAAACCCCTTCAATATCTTAGGTCTTTGATTTTTAAAGAATAAGTTAAACAAAATATATGGAAAATAAACTTTCTTTCATACATAGTAAGTTATTGTTTTTTTACCATAGGTGAGTAGTCACATACATGACAAGCTGTAATAGAGAAATAAAATGAAATTTGGTCACCAAAATGATTAAAGTAATAAATTGATCTTGCACTCCTATCTTCCCTGCTGCCGTAAGCTAAAAGAATCAAACTCTTCTGATCTTTATAGTTCATGTTCATAATCCTATATGTAAAATTGCTTTCTTCAGAAAGAAAATGCTCACTATATCTCAAAAACTGACAAATCGATTTACCTAACAGAATAAGATTTTTAAATTTTTTCATTTTTTATTTTTAATTATTATGGGTACACAATAGTTGTATATCTTTACAGGGCACATGTGATGTTTTGATATATGCATATAATATGAATTAGTCAAATCAGGGTAACTGGGGTATCTATCACTTCAGGCATCTAACATTTCTTTGTGTTAGGAACATTCCAATTTCACTCTTTTAGTTGCTTTAAAGTATACCCTAACTTATTGCTGATTATTCCTATAATGTTATTATAGCAATAATCAGCAATTATAGCTGATAATTGCTGATAGCACAACTACTTTGCTGTGCTATCACATATTATTCATTCTAACTTATTTTTACACCCATTAACCATCCCCACTTTATTCCCTCTCCCCACTACCCTTCCCATCCTCTGGTAACCATCATTCTACTGTCTGTCTCAATGAGATCAATTGTTTTTAATAGTCAGCTTCCACATATGAGTGAGAACATGTGAGATTTGTCTTTCTGTGCTTGGCTTATTTTGCTTAACATAATGTTCTCCAGTTCCATCCATGTTGTTGTAAATGGCAGGAATTCATTCTTTTTGTGGCTATATATTTCACTGGGTATTAACATTTGTATCACAATTTCTTTACCCATTCGTCTGTGGATGGACACTTGATTCCAAACCTTGGCTATTGCAAATAGTGCTGCAATAAACATGGGAGTGCAGATATTTTTTTGATATATTTAATTCCCTTCTTTTGCATATATACCCTACGTGGTATTGCTGGGTCATATAGTAGTTCTATTTTCAGTTTTTTGAGGAATCTCCATACTGTTCTCCATAGTGGTTGCACTAATTTACATTCCCACCAACAGCGTATGAAGGTCCCCCTTTCTCCATATCCTCAAAAGCATTTGTTATTGCCCCTCTTATTGATAAAAGCCATTTTAACTGGGGTGAGATGGCATCTCACTGTAGTTTTGACTTGCATTTCTCTGGTAACTAATGGTGTTGAGCATTTCTTTGTATACCTGTTAGCCATCTGTATATCTTCTTTTGAGATATGTCTTCAGATCCTTTGCCCATTTTTTAACCAGATTATTTATTTTTTTCCTATTGAGTTGTTAGAGCTCCTTATAAATTCTAGTTATTAATCCCTTGTCAGATGGGTAGTTTGGAAATATTTTCTCCCATTCTACAGGTCTCTCTTCCCTTTGTTGATTATTTCCTTTGCTGTGTGGAAGCTTTTTAGCTTGATGTGATCCCATTTGTCCAATTTTGTTTTGGCTGCCTGCGCTTTGGGGATATTACTCAAGAAGTTTTTGCCCAGCAGAATAAGATTTTGATACACCAGAGAACAAAGAAATTATGGAACTATTAGGATAGGCTATCCTCCTTGGGCCTCTTTCATTTCTACAAACTCACTGAATACAGCAACACTGCAAGGTCCTGACCACGCTTACCTAACCCATTTCTCATGGTTATTTATGCCGCTGGGAACCTTGAGAGACAAGGTAACATGTCCCCTATGGACAAAGGGTAGGCTTGCTTACTGCTGGCTATAAAAGCAGTGGACTTCCCAAGCTATATTCCTCAGCTACAACACAAATCCACTGTGTGCCAAGCATCTATCTGGACTGTGCTAAGTGGTGTCCTGGGACTCAAGAGGGTAACTGGCACCAATATGCTGATGCTCATGCTATTTGCTATGTTGTGAGTACTAATGTCCTTGTCACTGACCAGGAGTCTTGTGTTTTCTGCTATTATCCATGAGACAATAACAGGCTAACTTATTAGCTTGTAAATAGGGTAAAATCAAATCCCATATCCAACAGGAACGTATCGACCACAATCATATGTTTCTTAAGAAGGACAAAGGACTGGGTACGGTGGCTCACACCTATAATCCTAGCACTTTGGAAGGCTGAGGCAGGAGGATCACTTGAGGCCAGGAGTTGGAGACCAGTCTGGACAACAAAGTGAGATCCCATCTCTACAAAAACTTAAAAAAAAAAAAAAATGAACAAAGTGTGGTGGCAAGCGCCTGTAGGCTCAGCTACTTGGGAGGCTGAGGTGAGAGAATCGCTTGAGCCCAGGAGTCTGAGGCTGCAGTGAGCTATGATTGGGCCACTGCACTCCAGCCTGGGCGACAGAGCAAGTCTCCATCTCTTTAAAAAAAAAAAAAAGGAAAAGGCAAAAATGTTTATTTTCCACTAAATTAATTCCACTGCATTTTTGTAAATGTACTTATATATGATAACAATAAATGAGTGAAAGCATTACGGTTTACCAATGTAGTTGTAGTGGGAAAAACAATACTTACCTACATCTTTCTTCTGTAATGCTCTCTTCTTCCTATCAGAAAGCCACTTAAAGAAAATGAAGAGACTTTATTTTAAAACAATATTACCTAAATTGCCTTTCTGCTTGCAAAAATAGCACATGCTCATATTAAAAAATTCAAGTCTTACAGGAATATGTAACATAGAAAGTAGAAATATTCTGTAATCTTAACCTTACTGCTAACATTTCTTCCGGACTTTTTTTTTGTATATACTTAAATACATATACATATCAGACAGCAAATTTTTTGAACTAGTATGTTTTACACAAGAGAAAACTAACTCATCTAAATAATCTAATGGAAAACAGTAAGCCTCAAATATTATGGATTATAACTAATAATGGAAGAATTTCATCTATAATATTTAAGTGAAATTTTAAAAAGAAAAAACATTAGGCCGGGCGCGGTGGCTCACGCCTGTAATCCTAGCACTCTGGGAGGCCGAGGCGGGTGGATCGCTCAAGGTCAGGAGTTCGAGACCAGCCTGAGCAAGAGCGAGACCCCGTCTCTACTAAAAATAGAAAGAAATGATCTGGCCAACTAAAAATATATATAGAAAAAATTAGCCGGGCATGGTGGCGCATGCCTGT
>CM052437.1:6037001-6051420 GCA_028533085.1 Varecia variegata
AAAAAAAAGAAAAAACATTAAACGGAGAATGTTTCTTACAGGAATATATTTTTTTACAAAGAATAAAACCAGATAAATAACTGACCAAATAGCTGACACATGATGATAAAGAAATGATACTTTTTACCATCATACTCAGATACCAGATTTTGCTCTGTAATTAATGTACCTCAATTTAGCAGGCAGTGTAATTGCATTGCACGAATAGGTACCAGTGATGAAGCACTTGCCAATTATGATTATCCTAAAGCAGTGGTTCTCGACCAGGGGCAATTTTGTGGCCTAAAGGGCATTTGGCAATTCCTGAAAACATATTTGGTTGTCACAGCTGGGGAGTATGCTCCTGGCATCTGGTCGATAGAGGTCGGGCATGCTGCCACCAAACATCCTACAATGCATAAGACAACACCCATAACAAAGAATTGTCCAGCCCATGTCAATAATGGTGAGATTAAGAAACCCTACCCCTAAAGAAATAAAAGAGGAAAATTGTGATGTCATTTCTAAAAGCACAAACCCAATGTATAGGCCTTATCAGACACATGACATTATAACCTTTAGGACTCTGGTCAGGCAGACACACCAAGCAAGACCCTAAGTAAGACGCCTGAGGCAATGCCCACATATGAAGAGGGATAACACTTTTGAGGAACCTGAGTTTGAGCCACAGCTTTCCTCCTGGCTCTGTATTTAGTGCATTGATTTATAGATTTACAGGCCTTTTTGATTATATTGCTCTGATTTTATTTTAGGCAGTAATCTTTCGATTAAAGCTGATGTTGACGTGTATTTCTGGGCACTCGATATGTTCTTTTATATCAACCTAATACAAACACAACAAAGGTATATTGCCAGGGCTTCCTCCTAATAACCAGGATTCAGTTTCCTCTTCTCAGGAAGTTATGAGCAAGGAAGGAGGCCATTCGCACAATAACTAGTCTCCTACATCTTGAGCATGTGGCAAAGAGGGGCCCAAGATTTCCTCCTAAGTGGGACCCTGAAACCTGAAAGGGCCAGAAGTTCTCAAAACAGTGATGGTAGGAAGAAAGGAAGGTTCATTCAGGAGTTTCTGTACAGGTTGATTTTTTTTTTTAAGTGTCTTTTTCAAGCTCACCGAAGACGTGAACACTGTCACTAAATTCAGCCATCCTCTCTGTATTCTATAAACTCATAACCAATACAGAACTGTACATTATCAACGTCAAAAAATTTCATCAGAAACCTAGTTTAAAAAAAAAGCTCTAGAAATGCTGATGACTTAATTCTATCACTGGACAGGTGCCTCACTGCTGCAGAAAAGAAAAAATAGATCCCATCTGATCTCACATTTAAAATAAGGTAAAGCAAAATAGGCAATCTGTTGATAAGTTAGGATTGCTTTATTTCTTACTTATTTATTTTTTTCTGGCTCATCACTGACAGAGGATTTCTTTAAAGGAATATGCAAGACAGAGACACAGAGAGAGACAGAGAGAAAGTAGCAGTTCTCAAACTTTTTGGTCTCAGAATCCCTGAACACTCTTTATGGAGGATCCCAAAAGGGCTTTTGTTTATGTGGGTTGTATCTATTAATATTTAATACATGAGAAGTTAAAACTGAGAAACTATTTAAATATTTATGTATTTAGTTAAAAACAACCACCTTACTACATGTTCATCTAAATAAATAATATGCCTTTATGAAAAATAGCTATATTCTTAAAAATCTCCTTAATAGGAAACACTTATAGATTCTCACACCTGCTTCTGTAACCAACTTGTGATTTTAGTTGAAATGTAAGAAGGATAATAGGCCTCACACAGACATGCAGCTGGAAAAACAAGAAGAGGACTTTAATAGTCCTTTCAGATAATTGTGGCTGTTTTTCTTTGGTATAACACTAAAACTCAACAAGTGGCAGTTTCTTCAAGGTTAGCTGCAATGTGGAATGTGCAGCCTATTGATGCATTTTTGGTACTCTAGTATGTTAAAATTCATTGGTATATCTTGCCTTCTGAATGAGTCTTTTACCCACACATGATTTTATATCAGACACCGGTCAATTTGGAAAGTATTTGGTTTACTGGGTTATAAGATCTATCCAATGTTGATGCATTTCTATCACCACCAATCTCACCAGAAAAGTCTTTAAGTTTTGGAAACTATCAAGCTTATGGTGGTGGATACAAGTTTTCCAAAATTTTATTTTTCACATGAAAGCACAAATTTTATCAATGTCATCAAATACTGTCAGTTGTTTTCCTCTGAAGTGAACTTTGTTCATCTTCAAGAAAATGCCTGCCAAATACTGAAGTCTGAAAAACAATGGTTTGTCTGTAAGTCGTTTTTTCAGTAAAAACTGTTTCACGTAAACACGCAGCTCCTTCAGCTCACAACTGAAACACATGCACAAGTGCTTTTTCTCCAGACAACTGTGGTACGTGCTGTGACATACAGAACTGCTTGGCAAGTAAATGTAAAGACTTTCTCTACATTAATAGAACATAAGGCCCAGAAGGAGAGAAGCACTACTTACACAGAATAGACAACAACTGGAGTTCCATGTGTAGTTTAAGTATCACACCTCAAAGGAATGACCAGAAAACATTAATAAGGACAAGCAAAGGTTTCCAAATCCATTGTCTCAAGCTACTCTCCCTACCACTCCAGTGGAACTACTCATCAACGCCAGCAGCTTGCTCCTTTATGCCAAAGTCCATGGTCTCTGTGCTCATCTTCCCCCCACACCCCCAGGTATACATAACCAGAAGAAAACAGTTACTTTTTAAATCCTTCATTATTATTTTTTTAAGAGATGTGTCTTGCTATGTTGCCCAGGCTGGTCTCCAACTCCTGAGCTCAAGTGATCCTCCCACCTCAGCCTCCTGCATAGGTGGGATTATAGATGAGTGCCACATGGTGGCACAACTGTAAAACTCTTTCCAGTTTCTCTCTCTTGATCTGCATCTGGGCTCACCATACCATACCTCACTCAAGACGATATGATTAAAGCATGACTCTATAACCTTTCAGGATTAAAAAAAACACAAAAAAACAAAAATCTCTAAGACTAACTGCAGGTGATGCTGGAAGGAATGTATGGAAAACATGAGCACTGTTATGGTGCTAATCTCTGCAGTCATCTTATTGGAGCTCTCTGCAGCAGCTGACACAGCTGATCACTCCCTCCTTAAAACACTTGCTTCCACAAAACCACACATTTCTGATTCTCCTCTCTCGTCAGTGCCGCCTTCTCTTTCTTCTTTGCTGGGTTCTCCTCCTCTTCTAGGCTGATAAACATTTTACTACCTCAGGTCCTCACCCCAGTTCTCCTCTCTGTTTGGTCTCACATGGTATGATTTTACCTAGTCTCAGGTATGGCTCCTTTCCATTATTCAAATTTCTGCTCAAATGTCACCTCTTATAGAGAGGCCTTCCCTGAAGGCTTTATCCAAAACACTTTCTCTGAACACTTTATACACAACAGCTCTCTTCTAGTCACTCATAACTCAAAGCATTTTTTAATATCTGAAATTGCCTTCTCCCTTCCTCACTTGTTTATTATCATTTTGCCCAACAGGAAACCTTATCTGAGATGTTCACTATGTATTCCAGTACCTAAAATAGAGCTGCTTGCACACAGTAACTTCTCAATATGTGTGCAGAATGAATGAACAAAATGAAAAAGATCATGTGGTGTGAAGAACAACTTGAAAACAAGGAGTTATTTAAACTTGAATTTTGAGAACAAAGGAAGAATACAATCACTGACTCCAAATTTTTCAGGGGCAGACACATGGAAGGAGAACTATATTTATTCTGTTTTCCAAGGCCAGGACTCAGACTAACAGTGGCATGCTATTAAGTGGCATGTTTTAAAACCACTTCCTAACAAGTGCAGAGTCTCAAATTGGAAATGAGCATCCACGGTTTGCTCTTACTGGAAGTGCTTGGACAAAGGCTAGATCATGATTTAAAGAAATAAAAAGCTTTTGTACAAGCCCCTTCCAATTCTGGTGTTCTAAGACTACGGAATCAAGTTCGGCATGGTTCAAACATACTGTCCATAAATTCTGCAGATGCAAACTCTGCATCTCTCTTGTTCGCTGCTGTAACCCTACGACCTGGCATTTGACAGGAACTCAAATAGCTGATGAGCGGGCATGAAAATGGGGGAGAGATGTCTGTCAATCTGTCCATTCCTCGGTGTGGCAGCGACTGCAAACAGCCATAGAAGCCCAAAAAGAAGCGTCCTCTATTCTAGAGAACTTTACAAAAGTTCTAGCAAAGCACACCAACCCTGATCACCCCTATGTCCAGCTTCTGATGCGGTGACAATAGTGTCCTCGTCTAACAGTGTCGACCAGTTCCCCAAGTGCACCGTCAGTCGCCTCGGGGCCACCCCGAATCGAGGGCTGGTCAGTGCCCAGCTAAAACAGACCGGGAAGAGGGGCGGCTGTCCCAAGAGGAGGAGGACCCCGAAGAGTTCGAGAGTGAGGGGGCCTGGAAGTGACTCACCTCAGGAAGTGACTTGCCGCAGCTGAGACTGTAAATCTTCACCTCATTGAGGCTGGAGACCTGCATGGCAGCGCCAAGAAGCGGCAATCCCTGCTACAAACCCCGCTAGTCACCCAACCTCGCTCTAGAGCACCCGAATCCCAGGGCCTCGCGGAGTGCAGCAGCTGACGCCGGCTGATGACGCACTTCCGGGCGCCGGAAAGCGCGCACGTTCCCGGAAGAGGGGAGATTACGGAATCCGGGAATGGAGGCAGCGATGCGAAAGTTAGTGAGGTTCTGGCAAGGGGGCGCAGGCTGGCGGCGACGCTGATGCGGGCAAGGCCGGACACCGCTCTCCCTCCTCTCAGCCGTCGGACCTTTAGGAGGCGGCCCTCGAGTCGCCACCCAGGCAGAAATGTTGCGGTCCCGGGCGGGGGACAGGCGGTTCAGCGCGTGAACCCAGCGAGCGAAGGCAGCCAGAGTGCGAATTCGGATTGGAAATGTATTGTTTCTCTCCTCCAGTGTTTCTGCAACATTACGTTAGCAGTAAATGCTTTTAAAAATTGGTGTGTTGACATATAGTAATAACAGTCATCGGGTGTCGGGCAGGTGGAAGGGGGCAGGGGGGATAGGTATATACACACCTAATGGGTGCGGTGCGCATCGTCTGGGGGGTGGACACGCTTGAAGCTCTGATTTGGGTGGGGCAAGGGCAATATACCTAACCTAAACATTTGTACCCCCGTAATATGTTGAAATTAAAAAAAAATTTTTTAAATTGGTGTGTTGAAAATAGGTTATTTTCGTAAGTATTTGACATCCGCTAATGAGGGAAATAAAAGAAAATGCAAACTAAAGAAGAAAAGGAAAATAGTAAGAGAATGGGCGAAAATCAGGGAAGAAGTAAAATTGAACTGATGTCTTTTGAGACAGGCGTGTGACGGTAATGACAGACACAGCCCCTCACATACCTATGGTTTTCAGAATGTTTTCGGAAACTTTCTATTGATGTTCAGTTACATAGACAACTGCCTTTCCTGTTGTCTAGATCTGAGGACTTGAGAATTCTTGACTTAGCTAGATGAAAACTCAGGGAAAAGTGTTGTCCAACTGGGCAGTCACACGGGTCCTTTAGAAATTGGAGCATAGTATGTAGTTCTCTTACTAAGAGTGCTTGCATTCTTTCAAACCATAGATTGGAGAAAAGAGCCAATAAATTTGCAGTGTCCCAAAATAGCCATGGTAGTCTTTCTACTTCTACCCTACATTACCTGATTAATTTAGACCTCACTTTAGGGACAGTCACATTGCTTCTAATAACTTAGTACATGGTACCTCAAATCAAAAGGAGATTTGAAAGTAATTTTATTTCTTGAATAATAGAGACTTCTCTGGCCTGCAGAGCCTGGTTTCAGCCTATTTGAGTATCATCACCATGCTTGCTTACCATCTGCCAGACATGTCTACAACTAAATTTTTTATCTGAACTCCTGTCAACATTCTGTGCTCTTTTTCATGGTTAATAGCATTACTGTCTTCACGGTCACGTAGCTAGAACTGTAGAGTCAGCTTCAACCCATTCTTTTTCTGGACCCCACATCCAGTATTTAAACCTTGACATTTCTAATTATAAAATATTCCTTTAAAACTCAATCTGTTTTCATTCCTCCTGCCCAAGTTCAGATGTTCATAATTTTTGGATTATCACATTCCCAACTGATCTTCCTACCTCCTTTCTTTGATTTTTTTTTTAAATCAGACAATATCAGAGAACTTTCTTTGATTTAATGCACAAATTCTTTTACTGCTTTACTTTCTAAAGCCCAAGTATTATCATTTCACTCTTCTACCCAGAAAATTTTGGAGACTCAAATACCAACACCACATTGCATCTGAATTGGGTTGAGAGTTCTTCATGGACTGTATGTCATTTCTCTTTATATTCCCTATCCTCCCCATCCACCCCTACCCAGTACCAAACAGTGCCTGGCCTCTCTTAGGCATTGCTACATATTTACATTTAGCCATGTAAATAGGGATAAATTCCTAAACTCTTCTCAAATTCAAAACCCTCCAGGAAATAATTTTCAGTTTTCTGCACTGGATGTGGTTAAGAAAAACAAACTATAAATGTCATTGAGAAAGAGCATAATAAAATGCTTATGATCACAGACTCTGGGGTCAGACTGGCAGGATTCAAATCCTGACTGCCATTTTTAGCTGAGCGGCCTTAGGTAAGTTACTTAACTTCTCTGTGCCTGTGTGAAAGGCAAATAACAATAGTATGCCCTTCATAGCGTTATGAGGATGAAATACATTCAGATTTAGAAAGTGGAACCCAATGGCTAGCACATAGTAAGTCCCGTGTAAGTTTGTAAAATAAAACTGAAAATAAATGCCATATACTAAGTAAATACAAGTTTATCCAAATTTCATTAGCATTTTCTTATTAACAGTTTTATTGAGATATAGTTAAGATACCATAAAATGTACCCATTTAATATATAATTTACCTATTTAACATGTATAATGTACTTCTAGGATATTCACAGAGTTGTGCAACCATCACCACAAACAATTTTAGAATATTCTCATCATCCCAGAAAGAAACCCCATCCCCATTAGCATTTACTCCATCCCCTACCCAATCCCTAGGCAACCACTAATCTACTTTCTGTTAGGGTTTTCCATAATTTGATGTTTAGCTTTTCTGAATACACTATGGGCAAGTGAAAAAAAAATTCCAGCTTTATCTTCATAATTTTTTGCTTTATATATGATATTCAACATCATTAAGTCAAACATACTTTCTTTGTTCAACAAGAGCTGGGATTACCCTTGTTCAGCTAAGGTCATCTACAGCACCCAGATCTATAAAAATGTAACTGTGGTGTGTTATTTTGAGTAACAGCCTATATTATATTAGTACATGGTAAGGTGAGGACTTTTGGGTTTAGCAATTTTGTTTCTATTACAACTGTCCTTAAAGTCCCAGTCCAAATTCTACCTTCTGCCTGAGACTTTCTTTGAGGAAATATGCAGGCCTGCCATCTTCTTTGGGGAGAAAGATAGAGATAGTGATAATAAAATAAGACTATTTCTTTTGCTCAAATATTTGTTGACTAGAAAAAATAAGACTTTTTTTTTTTTTTTTTTTTTTTGAGACAGAGTCTTGCTCTGTTGCCTGGGCTAGAGTGCCCTGGCGTCAGCTTAGCTCACAGCAACCTCAAACTCCTGGGCTCAAGCAATCCTCCTGCCTCAGTCTCCCAAGTAGCTGGGACTACAGGCATGTGCCACCATGCCTGGCTAATTTTTTCCATATATTTTTAGTTGGCCAGCTAATTTGTTTCTATTTTTAGTAGAGATGGGAGTCTCGCTCTTGCTCAGGCTGGTCTCGAACTCCTGAGCTCAAACAATCCTCCCGCCTTGGCTTCCCAAAGTGCTAGGATTACAGACATGAGCCACCGTGCCCTGACAGAAAAAAATAAGACTTTTAGACAAGTCACAAAAATAGAAAACAGTTTCCAAAATATGCAGGATGATGTTCAAGAAATCTTGAATAATTTTACAGACACAAAATATTACTTATATTATTCAAGAATGTATTGTAAAAGCCCATTGATTGTAAAACTCTGAGAATAGGGTTATTAAGTGCTTGTATGTGTTATATATACGTACATGTATGTGGCTATGCCCTACTCCTAACTTTGATAATTAAGGGCCCTAGACTATTTTGCTTTACTTTATTCAATCCTGTTTCCCACTGACCCTGGATTTGCCTTCTGCTTCCTTAGCACTGGTGTCATTAATCTGGGTTTGAATCTTTGCCTGTGCGGATCTGGACTCTAGAATGCCCTCCCCGTCTCACAGCCAATCCTACCAGCCCCTCAAAACTCACCTTTTGAATATTTTGCTCATTTTCCTATGCTCCCACTGTGCTGCATAAATAACCTTTATGACAATTATATCTTTTTATGGCTGGAACATTTTTATTATTAAAATACACAGTAATTAAAAACACCCTGCAAGTACAATAAGCATGAACTGGAATGTAATGCTATATTAGATGACTGTGCTTGGCAGTTTCCTTCAGGCACTATGGTTTCCTTAAGTCACCAAATCACCTCAAGGCTATTTAAAATTTCATTTTAGAAGAGCCCATAAAGCGTCTTCCTTTATTAATCTTGAGTTGGGCTCTTTTTTAATATGGTCTTCACTCTGTTGTCTTTCTCCCTCATTTTTATTACTATAGAAAATTTTAAACATATAATAATGTATTGAATTCATGTATGTATCATCCAGCTTCAGAAATTCACACACGACCCATCTTGTTTCAGCTATACCCTCACCACTCCCTCATCCTGGCATTATTTTGAATGATTTTGAAGCAAATATATGGCAGTTTTGTGGATTGTAATGTACCTATCTAACCACCCCCTCCATCTAGACTTAAGACAGGATCAGATCTTATTCATTTCTGTGTTCCCCATGCCCTGACCCAGTGCCTGGTGTATAAGTACTCTCAGTAAATATTTCTTGATAAAAATGAACCAATTAATTGATCACTGCTTGTCTTACTCCATTCCAGCTGCTATAACAAAACACCTTAGAGGCCGGGTGCAGTGGCTCACGCCTGTAATCCTAGCACTCTGGGAGGCTGAGGCGGGAGGATTGCTTGAGGTCAGGAGTTCAAGACCAGCCTGAGCAAGAGCAAGACCCCCATCTCTACTAAAAATAGAAAAATTAGCCGGGTGTCATGGCGCACACCTGTAGTCCCAGCTACTCGGGAGGCTGAGACAGAAGGATTGCTTGAGCCCAGGAGTTTGAGGTTGCTGTGAGCTAGTCTGAGGCCATGGCACACTAGCCCAGGCAACAGAGTGAGACTCTGTTCCCCCCACCAAAAAAAAAAAAAAGAATTATACATAAAGAAAAAGTAAAACAAACAAACAAATTTGCCCAAGAGAGGCAGAATGTAAACCCTGGATTGTTTGACTTCAGACTCCTCCTCCCCAATCCTCCCTTCCCCTTCCTCCACTCCCCCTTCTCCTTCTCCCCCTTCTTCTCTTTGCCCTTTTCCCTATTCTATCATCACATTCTTTATCTATCCGTGTTCTTAGTTGCAAACAACAGTCAGACTCCAACCAATTTAAAAGAAGGAATTTATAGAAAGGATGTCAAGTGTCTCACAGGGATAGTGAATCCCCAGGAAGGCAGAGAAGCCAGCTCAGAAACCAGCAGGATGAGGGAGGCTGGGCAGCTGCCAGACCCACGTCTAAATCTACCCCTTGAAGACACTGCTGCCATCACCAAAGAACCTGGACCGCACAGTTTGCTGCCCCTAAAACCTGGTTGTTCTGCCGCCACTGCAGCCCCACCTCCAGAAGGGAGGCTGCCCATTCTTCACGTGACTTACTCCCATTTCAGAGTCAGCTGTACATCTGGCTGGCCAAGCCTGGGTCACACCCGTGCCCAAGCTGCACAGGAGGCCTGGAGGAGAGAACCTGGCCTTCTCAGCTGCTGCACCAAGATTCCTTCTGCAAACACTGGGCAAGGGAGGGTTCAAGATGACACACGTCCACTACACACACATACCAGGCTTTTGGTCAATGAATCCTCTTGGTCCTTTTCCTCTAGACGATACCATTGTAGGCTCTTCTAGTTCGGCATGCTGACCTGGGAACTGCAGGCTAGGATGCCATAGGTTGGTTCTAGGAGTTCTGAAGTCCCCCAGAATTGATGAAAAGTTTCTGTATGTGTGCATTTTGCTATGGAACCAACACAGATTCCTAAAGGAATTGGTACCCAAATATGGTTAGGAACAACTCTCTGGTTTGGGTGTCAGCAATAAGCCCCATCCAGCTTTGCTGGAGCGAGCAGACCAAGCAAGGCTCCTGACACTGAAGCCTGGTTAGGTTTTCACGGACCGTGTTGCCAAGCCATGGAGAGTCTGGTTCTTCTAGACACTGCTGCTTCATTCTCTCTCCATGTAGCTTCACAGTAGGCTTGTGGGTAGATTTCCCAGCACACCCCTTAACAGAATCCTTGGTGTCTCCTCAGCCCTGATCTTTGTCTCGTTAAATGGGATCATCCGCCACACACGGTGGTTCGCCCTCGGAGTCAGATTCACCAGGAAGTCTTATCTGCCTTCCCTCCGAAGTAGACCTTCTGGGTTTCTGCATCACGGCTGCTGCACTCTGGTCTGAGCCGCCACCCTCGGCTACCCGGTGCCTCAGAAGCCGGTCTCCTGGTTCTTCCTCCTCCCTTTCCACGGTGAGCACTCCCTTCGGCCCTCAGAGCGGTCTTTTAAAAATAGCACATCAGATGGTATCGCTGCCCTGCTTAACATCCAGGCCACTCACCTTGAAATCTAAATTCCTTCCTGTTGCTGATGAGACCCCGCACAACCTGGCTGCAGCCTGTCTCTCTGACCTATCTCAGAGCACTCTCTTCATGGAGTGAGGAAAACAAAGTTACACTGTTTTCTTGCTTTCCTGCCTTGGGCCCTTTGCACTTGCTGTTTTCTCTGCATAGAGTGCTCTGGCCCCAGCTTTTCCATGGCTGACTACCTTGCACCGTCCAGATCCCAGCTAAAATGTCACCACCCCAGAGATGTCTTCTCCAACCAAAGCAGCCCCTCCCCTAGCCCAGCAGCCTCTGTCATATCCATCCAGGGCAATATCGTCTCCATGGCACTTGCTGTTTGAAACCACCATACTCTTTGACACGTCTGTGTTTCCATACCTGTTCCTCTATGCTCCACCAGAATGTGAGCCCCGTGAGGTGATCTGATTGCTACTTACGCAATGCTGAGAATAGAACAAATACAAATATTTGTTGGATGAATGAATGAAAGAGGAAGGTGCTACTCTAAGTGATCCCCAAAGATTATGTTTCTGTCCTCCAGACTCTTGCTGTTCTCGGGCCCTCCGTCTTGCCTCTCAGACCCTTATCTGTTTGTCCACTGTGTCTGAGTTTCCCTGGAGCACTGAAATGCCTGAGCACTAGCCAGGGCCTTCCCAGCCTGGCATGCCATGCCCACCCATCTCCCTGTTCCCCTCAGTCATCACTTGGGTTTGCCCAAAACCTGCAGAGAATTTTTCCATACCTTAAAAATACCATTTACAACTGGATTCGTTTTCTATTGCTGTGTAACAAATGACCACCAACTTAGTGGCTTAAAACAACACCCACACTTTACAGTTCTGTAGGCCGGAAGTCTGGGACGGCGTGGCTGGGCCCTCTGCTTCAGGTCCCACGAGGCAGAAGCTGAGACAACAAGTCAGCCAGGGGGGTTTTCATCTGGATGCTCAGGGAAAAAGCAGCAGCTTCCAAGCTCATTCCTGTTGCCAGCAGAATTCAGTCTTTCAGGTCCCCATTTTCCTATTGGCTGTAAACTGGGGGCCACTGTCATCTCCCAGAGCCATGCTCATGTCCTTCCCACGCAGCCCCCACACACAGCGCACAGTGTGGATGCGTGTGTTCTTTTAGGCCAGCCACAGCATGTATCTCTGACGCCCTCTTCCGTACGTGGCAGAAAAAACTCTGCTTTTAAAGGGCTCATGTGACTAGGTTAGGCCCTACCTCGAGGTCAACTGATTAGTAACCTAAATTACACCTGCAAAATCCCCTCTGCCATGTAACTTAACATAATCTCCTATAATATTCACAGGAGAAGTTATACAAGGGTGAGGGCCATTGGTGTCATCTTAGAATTTTGCCTACCACAATCACTTACCTAATCATCCTCCTCATCCTCCTCCTCCTCATCATCCTAAACAAGTTATCTTTCCCATCATGGTAAAAAGAGAATCCTCCCTCCATGCAGTGACTCCTGGCACACAGCAAGGATTCGAGAAATTAAATTCCGTTAAATATAAATGTTTACAACTGCTAATATGTGTAAACACCATGTTTGAATTGAATTGAAATATCTTTAGGAAGGACTGTACAATTTTTGTGTTTTCATATTATTTTAATGCTTCCTTATTCTTGCTCACATGTACTGCAACCATATTCATTGGTGCACTCATTCAACAAATAACAAACATTTATCAAGTTTCTATACATGCCAGGCACAATTCAGGCATTTGTCAATATATCTGCTTTAGGTTGTAAGCTTCTTCAAGGCACATTTCAAGTGAAATTACACATATGGAAATGCTTGGTAGATGACATTGTTATATAATAATAAGAAATTACTATGCAGGTGCTTCTCCATGTGCTAAATCAGCATACAGGTCCCAGGGGTCCGTTGGGTAACGTTAACGTTTTCAGGGATGGGTGTGCAGTTCGCACTCTTGCTCTTTATTTTTACACAACCTTATTTTAAGCCTTTTGTCCATTTTATGTGGCATGAGCAGGAAAGAGAAAGAAATACACAGTTAATATTTTCACTGTTAAAAAGATTTAATTTTTACTGTGTTGAAATCCAGAAACGGCCAGTGATAAAATAAATTATAAAATGGGTGATCAGCCAGGGCGCGGTGGCTGATGCCTGTAATCCTAGAACTCTGGGAGGCCGAGGCAGGAGGATCGCTTGAGCTCAGGAGTTCAAGACCAGCCTGAGCAAGAGTGAGACCCCTGTCTCTACTAAAAATACAAAAAATTATGCCAGCATGGTGGTCCCAGCCTGAGCCCAGGAGTTTGAGGTTGCTGTGAGCCAGGCTAACTCCATGACACCTAGCTCAGGCAACAGAGCAAGACTCTGTCTCAAAAAAATAAAAAATAAAAAAATAAGATAAAATATGTGATCATGGAAAGTATTCTTTAATTATTACACATTGGCATTCAATGTCTGTTGAATGAATAGATGAATAAATAACTAAATTTTTTAAGTGATTAAGGTTATATGCATGGTGTTAACAAAACACTGAACAGAGCAAGATCCTGTCTCAAAAAAAAAATCCAAAACAAAACAAAAAAAGAAAATAATATTTCATAAATGTTATTGACATAAATTTAGTATTGTTTTCATTAGTATTATTTATATGGGCATTTAACTGCCACAAATGAACCAAAATGAGTTATTATCTACATTATGGACAAAGTTAAACTGTACTTTAGATTAAGTAAAGCTTTTTGTTTGTTTGTCTTTAGGTGGTGGTGGTAAAGGGTAATGTTATTTATCTTATTTCCTCGAGATAAAAGAACCCAACCCTGAGAACTCCCTTCCTTTCCTTCTCTGTTTTTTCTTTTTTTTCCCAACTTTCTCTTCCAATTGCCAGGCAAACATTTAGTGGACCAACAGTCAGGGCCTGTGCACATGAGAAATGAAGGCTGGATAAGACACAGTCCTCACTGACAAGCAGTTCTGGAGAGAGAGAAATAAAGCCAGGCAGCTTGGCAACAAGACAGACCAGAAGATTCCTTAGACTTGACCATGAAGACCCTCACTAGGACCCAGGCCCCAAACCACACCACAGTGAACACTCACACCCTGGCAAAAACAGAGAATGCCACCTCATGTGTGTTTCCTCCTTCGGTCACACACCTACACATTGTATAAATAATGCCAAATACAAATGTGCATGTATTTCCAGTCTATTTGGAGACGTTTGGGGTTGTTTAATGTATAGAATCCTTTGAATAAGAACATTGTCAGATATTTACTGAGAATAAGCACAGGCTATTTATACCACACAGAATACAAATTGGCCGCAAGGCAACTCCTGTGCTTGAATGCTTATCACAACCTCTACCTTTGTGGTGACATTGCTGACCGACATTGTGACCACAAGCAAATTCGTTCCATCAGAACTCACAATGCCTGATCCCAGGGTGCCTCGCACATTGTCATTGGTTAACCCCAGTTTTCAGAACTGAGTAACTGGACTATAATACTAGTGAATGCTTGACCCTCTAAGAGCATTTAAAATGATCAGGTTATAACAAAAGAGAAAAGCCATTGATTTGGGAAGAAAGCAACTCACTTCATGGACGACT
>CM052437.1:6051920-6091568 GCA_028533085.1 Varecia variegata
TGGCCAACTAAAAATATATATAGAAAAAATTAGCCGGGCATGGTGGCACATGCCTGTAGTCCCAGCTACTCGGGAGGCTGAGGCAGTAGGATCGCTTGAGCCCAGGAGTTTGAGGTTGCTGTGAGCTAGGCTGACGCCACGGCACTCACTCTAGCCCGGGCAACAAAGCGAGACTCTGTCTCAAAAAAAAAAAAAAAAAGAAGTTGAACGGATTACATCTGCAAATAAGGTACATTGTGAAGTTCCAGGTGAACATGAATTTTTGGGGGGTAGTGGGCACTATTCAATCCACAACAAGAAACAAGAGTATGATCACCTAGAAGCAGGCAATGGTAAGAAGACAAGTGGGCAAGTTCAAGATGTTCTTTGGAGGTAGAACTAGTAGCACATGCTTTGGCTGTGCTATTAGGAAATGACTTAGGGAAGTGGTGAAGAACAGCACAGAACACATGGAAACATTCTTATTGCATATTTTTAAAAGATTGTAATGAAGCTAGGAGAGCCTCATAACAAATATTTATTTGCTTAGCTCAATATGTAAGCTTTGAATGTTTGCTCTATGCCAGGCCTGTTCTAGTTCCCTCGGGGGTGGGGAGAATAAGGAAAAGTCCAAGCAGGAGAAGGTAATTCAAGACACTTAAAATTTGGCAGGAGAAAAGAGATACATAACTAATCATAATAAAAGATTGAATAATCAGAACAATACTATGTAGCTGATAAAAAAAAATTCTCCAACATTGCCGTAATACTTGGCTTCCTGGAACAAAGTATTGATCACGGTCATATGCATTTCCGAGAACAGAGGATGGGAATATTCAGATGTGCAACTGAGTTTTAGGATGAGGAAAAAGAAACAAAAAAATAGGTGGTCTCTCTCTGACTCTTCTGAGGTTAGGAGTGGGAAGGGTGTACTTAACACAAAACTAGATGGTAATAAATTAATAAATAAATAATATAAAGAGTGTTACCAAAAGTTTGGCACTTGTTGCCGAAGCCACATCCGAAGAATGAGAGCAAGTGGTTTGAGGAGAAGGAAAGAGACGTTTGTTAATTTGCTGGCAAATGAGGCTGGGAGACTCCCGTCTTTTAAAGTACCAGCTTCCTGCTTCTGAGCAGAAGAGCAGAGCTTTTAAAGGTTCTGACTCATCCCATCTTCAGCTAAGACAATCTCGTGACCTCCATCCGGACAATTCCCCTGAGCCATCTCCTGTAGCACAAGGAACAAAGGACAGTCCCCTGCCCCTCCTGACCACTGGCTGAGGCAGGGATATAGGTTTTAGTTCTCACAAAGGGTGAGGGGGTTTTGAAAAGACAGAAAACATTTTTACCCTTTTAAGGCCATTTTCTCTGTTACAAGAGTGGGAAGGGTAGGAGAAGCAACAAAATGGAAGATTTCAGGGCTGGTAACAGAATGTGGAAAATGCAAGAGACGTTATTACCCTTTAGTTACTGGCATCTGGCTCTCCAGATGGCTATCAGTTTTAATGCCATTCAGGACTTTTCTTGATTTAAAAAATGACTTGTCCCCATTTTAAAAGCACTCAGTAGGCCTTTTGCTGATGACTCATTGAGCCGCCAAAAAGGGCAGAATAAAAACACGGCTTGTGGATGAGGGGGCAGCATGTTGTGTTGCTTTGTTTCAGTTGGTGGTGTGACAAAATGTTCTTGGAAAAATAAAAAAGAAAAAAAATTTTAAAAACATGACTTATTCATTATTGAAGTTGAAAATATAGAAAAGGTCAAAGGAAAAGAGCATCTATAATCCCATCAGCCAGGAATAGCCTCTTTTAACATCTTGATGTATTTCCTCTCAATATATGTATAATATATATGTATGTATTATATTTATGTGTGATTTCTTAAAAAATTAGAATCTTGATTTTGGATTTTTCCACTTAAAATTTTGTGACCATATCTTATGTCATTTAATATTCCTCTGAAGTGTTTTTAATGACAGTATGATTATAACATTATTAATTTGTTCAATCCTCTTGTTGGACATATATGTTGTTTCTAATTTTCAGTTTTATAACCCTAATTGAATGACTATAGATATCACTCATCCATAACATAGATACCTGAGACTTATCTACACAGTGATAGATCTTCATGACTCTTTCAACCCATTTAAAATTTATAAAACAGAGAGATGTAAGAAGAGCAAAAACATTCTCACTCAGTTCCCCCTTACTCTCCAGGCATTTCTCAGTATTTAAGGTCCTTCCTTCAGGTGCAGTGATCCAAAAGATACTCACGGAGTGTCTACTCAGCTCTAAGAACTTGGCTGTGAACCAAGTACATGAGGCTCCCACCGTCCCGGAGCCCAAAATCCCAAGGAAATGATGGGGGTGCTTACCGCGCATGCACCAGGCTCCAGCATGTGCAGACATTCTGCAGGGTTACCTCGCTCCATTTGCATCACAACTCCCCGTTAGACCTTGAAGTCCCCATTTTATAGGTGAGGGAACTGAGGTGCTGAGAGGTTGGGTAACAAATGGCAGAACTGAGACTCCGTAGGAGGCTCTTCTCTGTAGCCAAAGGCCCTTCCCAGAGCATGAGCTGCCCTGCGTTTCCCTTTTCTCCTCCTTCCCCAGATCAGCACTCTGAATTTCATGGGGCCAGGGACCTCTTCTATTCACCTAAAGTGACTGAATGCAGGAGTGACAAAGGTGCCACATGTTTGCAAATAGGGCAGAATCCAAGAGGGGAAAAAGGAACTTGGAAATGAGAAACAAAAGGAGGAAAAGAAAAGAAGTAGAGAGGAATGGAGATTTTTATTTTATTATTATGGTTATTTTTATTTACATCTTTGTATTTTAGCCTTTTTTTTTTCTTTCTTTCTTTTCTTTTTTGGACGGAGTCTCACTCTGTCACCTGGACTAGAGTGTAGTAGTGTCATCATAGCTCACGGCAGCCTCAAATTCCTGGGCTGGGCTCAAGCGATCCTCCTGCCTCAGCTTCCCAAGTAGCTGGGACTACAGGCACGCGCCACTGTGTTTGGCTGATTTTTCTATTTTTTGTACAGACGGGGGTCTTGCTATGTTGCTCAAGCTGGTTTCAAACTCCTGGCCTCAAGTGATCCTCTTGTGTTGGCCTCCCAAAGTGCTGGGATTATAGGCCTGTGCCACCTCGCCCAGCCTAGTCTTTTCTTTTGTATGTTCTTTTTTTTTTTTTTTTTTTTTGCCTTCAGCCAGAAAGAAGGTGATAATGGAGCTTTTTAACGTAGCTAATACTAATAGCATACCTTGCTTAATATGAACTGGTCACTGTGCCATTTCATTTAATTCCCAGGAAAACCTTGTAAGACAGGTACTGTCATTAACCACATTTTATAGCCTGCTGAAAAGCATTCTCAAGTTAAGAGACTTGTGTACATTCACTCAGTTAACAAGTGGAAGAGCCAGGATGGTAGCTCTATAGGCAGAGCGCTAATCACTAGTTCTTTGGATGGAGCAGTAAAGGGCTAGTTTAGATCTTATACTGCAAGAGACACTTGGTAGAAGAGTGAAGTTCATGTCCTGGTTCTGCCATTAACTGTGCTTTGATCAGATCACTTAATCTCCTTGAGCCTGTTTCCTCATCTGTGAAATGAGGATCATGGGCTTTCTTGCATGTCTACGCCTCATTTCTATGCATGTCTCACATCCTGCTTAGTGTTTTGTACATTAGTGAGTTGGGACTGCTCAACATTCTGTTTACCAGACACGCTTTGCTCTGCTGCTAGTCTGAAAACTCTGGTTCATTTTTGCTTGCCCAATAGTGCCTTGTAGATGTCGGCAGGGGGGTGAGTGGACTTGTTAAATGAAGGGAAGAACAGAGGAGATCTTAACTGTATACACCTGGGCAAATAAACAATGAGAATTTCCCGGCCTTATTTTCTCTAACAAAAAGTGACAATTACAATGATGGCTATCCTGCAACCAGAAGGGATTTTTGGCTGAAAGAGAAAGCATGGATCAGAGTTCTCCGGGCCCTTGAAGAAAGATGCTGGATGATTTCAAGACATCATTACAATGTGCCAACTTAAAGTGTATAAGCCCAAAGAACATCTCAGAAAGCAGGATAATGAGAAGTGAGGGGAAATCTTGCTCAGTGGCTCCTGCCAGACATGCTATTCTCTTATCCTCACAAGAGCCTAAAAGGTGGGTGTATTTGCGCTCCTTTTTTTCAGATGAGAAACCTGAAGCTCAGCATTAAGCAGCTTATCCGATTGTCTGATTCCAAAGCCTAATCGGTTTCTACAGCACCATGTTGACTCTCAAGGGACAATTTCACTTACATTTTTCTGCTCTGTAGAGCTGTTCTTCTAGAAAAACTTCCTTGGGTTCTCAGCAAAACCTAGAAAAATCCATATGAGCCAATTGAGAGGCAATTATGTCTGTGCTAATTTGGAAAGGGCATCATCTGATGGCTGTGTCTAGGAGGTTATAAAGAAGTCCAAAAACTACGCCTTCTGGGAGTGGCCAGAGAACAACAGACCAGCTACACCAGCCTCGTCCTTCTGGTTCCCAAACCTGACGGGACTGTTCGATCTTGCACAGACTTCAGCTGGCTCAGTGCACCGCCAGTGCCAGCTGCAGAAACATTTTGGAAATATCTAACCAAAGCCAAATTGATAATAAGCCCAAGATGATTCAAGACTGATGGCATTTCCTCCCCAGCCTTTGTTTCCAGGAAGAGATAGCATTTATTATGACCTAAGTTCTTTATCTTTTGTAACCTGGGGAGTATGTTAAAAGCAGTGAACAAGACACATAAACTCTTAGTCTTTTAGCGGCAAATTTCAGAGACTTTGGGAATGTGTGAGGAGGGGACAGAAAATGGCTTGCTTAATGCTGTTTCAGGCTGATACATGGAACAGAAATGCTTTCCTTGTAGGGTAGGAATGCTAGATCATATTCTTCTAATATAGAAAGGGAGTAGGCTGCACAAACTTTTGATTTATTACTCTGTGTTAAAGACTGATCTCACTTTATTTTACTTATCTTTTTTTTTTTCTGAGATGGGGTCTCACTCTGCTGACCAGGCTAGAGTGCAGTGGTGTCATGATAGCTCACTGCAGCCTCAAACTCCTGGGCTCAAGCGATCCTCCAGCCTCAGCCTCCTGAGTGGCTGAGACTACATGCACGTGCCACCATGCCCGGATAATTTTTGTAGAAACAGGGTCTCACTCTTGCTCAGGATGACCTCCAAATCCTGGCCTCAAGCAATCCTCCTGCCTTGGTCTGCCAAAGTGCTAAGATTATACAGGTGAGAGCCACCGCGCCCGGCCTGACCACAGGGAAACTTGAGAGAAAAACACAAGTCAGCTCAAAACTGGTGAGTCCATATGTGGTTGCCTTTGAGAGATGCAAATCAAAAACCTCTTGGGCAAGATTGTTTCCTCCTCTTTTCTCTGTTTCAAGATGTAAGTTGTCCAACACGGTGTCTTTATTTGGCTTTGATATCTGACTCGAGTTCAGAGCTGTGGTAAACTGCTGATGACATTGGATTATCCTTTACTGATAAGATACATTTGATAATTTTTTGATCTTTAAAAAGCAATCAAGAGCAGGACGCCAAATTTAATGTGCAACATATAATCTCAATCATGCCAAAAAGTCCATATCCATATATATGAATATGCATTAAAAAGTAACAGAGAATTTGAATGTTAATAGCAGTTATTTTCAGATTATGGAATGACAGGTTATTTTTACTTTCTTCTTTATACTTTTCTGTTTGCCAAATTCTTTTTTTTTTGTCAGATGGATAATGTGCTGACGTCCTAACAAGCTTTGAGAGAGGCACGTCTCACACATGTGTGTGAAAACCCAATCATCATGCTTATGACCCACAAAAGGATCTGTTTGCCAAATTCTTTATCAAAGACAGAGAATTACCTCTACAGACAGAGAAAAAAGTTATTTGAAAAAAAAAGTCAAGCTACTCCTACAGCAATAGACATAATCCATTGTAAATTCAGTTATTTAACAAGAAACCTAAGATGTGAAAGATCACAAAGATTTTAGATTTTGAGTAGGAAGATTTTAAGGAAGACAAGAAACACTGTAGGTCCTTATTGTTTTCTTTCCTATTTTTTAGTAGAGACAGGGTCTTACTCTGTTGCCCAGGCTGGTCTGGAACTCCTGGCCTCAAGCAATCCTCCTGTCTTGGCCTCCCAAAGTGCTGGAATTACAGGTATGAGCCACCTCACCTGGCCTTATCGTTTTCTTAATCAAGTCCCGGAGTTTTTTGTGCCTGACTTGTTTTATTTCACAAAGCAAACTATTAATAGTTAAAGGAAACCAGCTTTAGAGAAAGAATGGTGCGAAGTCAGAGACACTGCTAAGCATGTTGACCAATCTCTGAGAAGCCAGGTCCATGATTCTGAACTTTGAAGACAGGAAAATGTTGACTGAAATGGAAAGCATGGGTCCTCTCTCAGGGTGATGACCCAGTCCTGCAGGCTTGTTGGGAGCAGTGGGAAGGACACGGGACTCGATCTCAGGACTGATTTCCATTTGTAGCTCTGCCATAACCAGTTGTGTGACACTGGGCAATTCATGCAACTTCTGCGGGCATCCCTGTCTTTGTTTGCAAATGAGGTCTGCCCAGCTCTGTGATTGTTTTCCCTGGCTGGATAAAATGGCATGTCTGGATAAAGTCCAAGATTGGAGACCACCCCGGTTTTAATGTTCAACCAGGCCACTCCTTCCCTGGAATAGCCACTTAACTTCCCTGTACACATCGGGTTTCCTCATCCCTCAGTTTCAGGTGTCCTCCCTAAGGAAGATGTTGCAAGGACTGACTAATGCACATTAGTGTCTCAATAACAATGATGTGCACTGCAGGTGCTGGGAGTTCCAAATCCATAATAGGCTCTAAGTATGATCCCATTGTGACCTTAAAGCCACCCTTTGTTCTGGGTCTGGGGCTTCACATCCCACCCTATTTGGTTACAGCTGCTTAAGTCTCAGATGATGTCAAAAACTATTCCCAAAGATCCGAAGGCATTCACAAGAATGGGTTGACAGTGCGACTAGTTCTATGCATTAGGGGAGTCCATTCTCAAGGAAGCAATGAACACCTTCTTCAACAGCTCCCCACCCCCCATCCTGAGATTTCTGCCTTTCCCAGAAACCACTGAAAACATTGCCCACAGAGAAGGGTGCTTTGAAGTTTCCTCCTTTAGTCCAGAGAAAAAGAATTCTCAGAGTTTCCTTTTGATTTTCTCTTGTTTTCAACATCCACATGCTAATCTCTGGGGATTGCGCCTTTTGATTTCGGACAGTACCTATCCAGAACTCAGATCATGATCCTAGGACAACGGAAGCGTTAAATCCCTGGGATCCACCGAGCAATTCGGAAGGTGGGTAGGGTGAGGTGGGGGTTTCCTGGGCAACCAAGGGTAAGCTCGCGCCCACACGGACGGGAAAAGGTTTTGCTCCTCTCTACCCAGGTGTGTGTTCCAAAACATCTGGGAACCTGTCGCACTGCTTTTCATAGGTCAGCCCTGTCTCTGTCGTGCGCGGGCCTTGGAAACACCTGGGAGCAAGTGCTTCCCCCAGACCCGGGTGCGTGGTGGTGGTGTTGGGGGGCGACCAGGAGTGGGCAGCGCGGCCGCCGGAGGGCAGGGTCGTCCCGCGCGCGGAACCCTTTCCCGCCTGTGCCCCGCTCAGCTGTCCGCATGTCCTGGCCTGCTCTGCTACATCGCGGGGCCGCAGAGCCCGTGGGATGCGCCGCCGAAGCCTAGACCCGCGGGTCCCGCAGCCCTCCCAGCCCGCTCCCCACTCGGAGCCGGGGCCCGCTCCCCGGGCCGGGTCCCCCGCGGGCGCGACAGCGGGCGGCCCGTATGCAAATGTCCGGCGGGGGCCGGGCCGCCTCCCGCGCAGGGATAAGAGGCGGGGCGGGGCGCTGGGGCCGCAGAAGCCGCCGCCCGCCGGGAGCTGGCCGTGCGCTCCGCCCTGCGCCCGCCGCCCGCCGCCCGCAGCCCCGACAGCGCGGCCCGCGCCCCGCCGGCCCCTGGTAAGGACGCGCGGCGACGCGGGGACCCGGGCGGCAGTGCGGGCAGAAGTGCGGGGCGGCCACGAGAGGGGCAGCGGAGGGCGACCCGCGTCCTTCCCACCCCGGCCGCGCTTTCTCACTGGGAACGTGGGAAGCCGGCGCCGCCGCGCGGGCCGTGCAGGTGGCACCTCCGCAGGTGTTGCACAGGGCCAGCTTGTCCCCAGGCCATCGGCAGTCAGGCGTTAGGTCTGCGCAGGGTTAGGAGGGACTGGAACGACCTCGGATTTGAGTGAGGCTGAGAGTCAAACAGAAAGGGCTCCTCAAGGAGTCCCTTTGCTCTCCTGAGGTTACTATCCTGTTTCCCCGCAGCTGTCCGGAGACGCCTTGGGCAGGCGACGCGAGGGAGGAACGGCGGGGGAAGGTGCGGGCGCCCACGTCCCAGCCAGCAGGGCGACTCGACGTGAGCGGCTGGACGCAGCCCGGGAACTACCCGCCAGGCCCGCAAGGAGGTACCCAGCTCTGGTCGGCGGGTTGCACAGTGCAAAAAGACACTTAGTAGTTCTGTCTCTCTTCTATTTCAAAAAAGAGTCCTTCTGAAGTCTATTTTTAAAGCAAATACCAATCTCGAGGTTGGCCAGCTAATACCTAGGGGTTGTTGTGAAAATTCTCCCTCATCTCCTTCCTTCCTCCACCCATCCTACACCCCAGAAGATGCCATGTGGAAGGAAGAAACTTATCCTCCCAGAAGGCGTCCAGGTCCAGCTTACTGCCCCTCATTTTATGATGTCAGGTAGGGGTTCAGAGCAGGGAGAATGAAAGGAACTTTCCCCTCCTCCTCTGCTCCTTAAAACCAGTCAGAACCACCCCAGGGATGGAGGAGTTTTGGCCTCTCCTGAGGACCCGAGGGCTTCCCAGTGGAGATAAGCACTTTGCTCTTGCAAACTGGTGTCCTTGGAGCTCTGAAATCTGAACGGGAAGGTGGAGGGAGCAAGAAATAAGAAAGAAAGGAGAAAAGTGACAGATCCTGGAAAGGATTAATTCTGAGGGCAGGGAGTGGTGAAGCAGGGAAATCTGACACATCTCTCCTCCTGTTTCTGTTTGTGTGTGTTTGTGTTGGGTCTGGGCAGTGCCTGGATTAGAGAAGACTGGAAGCATGTCGGAGTTTTGGTTAATTTCTGCCCCTGGCGATAAGGAAAATTTACAAGCTCTGGAGAGGATGAATACCGTAACCTCCAAATCCAACCTGTCTTATAATACCAAGTTCACTATTCCGGACTTCAAGGTAAAATCCCTGGGGAAGAGGAAGGAGGTGAAGGATGGGGGAGAGGGGGGAGGGGAGGCAGAGATTACTGCCCCAGGAAGCTAAGAAGAAAATAACAGGGCAGAGGCAGAAACGCTGAGGACGGACAGGGAGAGTTGGTGGTCTCGGTGGGACTTCGAGCCACAACCCCAAATTATTTGTGGTACCTGTGGACTTGGAGCCACAGGAAAGAATGAATAGTGGAGAAGGTTGTGGGTAGCAGTGTCTAATGCTTCAAAAGGTGGGAAGGGCGTTATGCACATGCAGCTCCTCATGAGCGGTTCTCGGGTTCTTGCTGTTTTGACTGCGACATCTAAGAAGACCTACGACACAGTTTAGATGTGCAGGCTTGGAGGGCTTCGGCCTTGACTGTACTCTGACTTAGGGGCAGGGGAGGAATCCAGGATCCCTCTGGTTCTGCCGAAGGGGAAGGAAGGGGATTTAGTGGCTACGGGAGCCTTGGGATGGTATTTGGCATTTGAGGGCTGTTGAAGTGGAGAGCAAAGTTCAAATGAAACCAGCGTTAAAGAGAACGGAGACACATACAATCCTGAAGTTTTTGTGGTGCTTCCTAAGACTGCAGGTTTCCCTGGTTTCCCCAGGGAAGAAGATGCTAAAGTGTTCTCCCTGACCACGTGGGTGCAAATGCTGGTGAGATGGCGCTAACCGCCCCGAGTCCACTCTTTGAGAAAACTGCCACATATTCCTCTTTCAAACGTCACTTTGTCCCTCTGTCAAAAGGGTTGCACCATCAGCTGCCGTAGTTGTGGATGATGCTACCACATTTGCCAGCATTTATAGAGCAACATGCTGGTGGCCAGGTGCTTTAAACACATCATCTGGCTAGATGACTAGCCACAGCTCCCACTGACTAGATTAGGGCAGGCTGAGAGCGGCTGAGTGATTACTAGGGTTGTTGAGCTGGTAAGTGACAGTGGCAGGTTCTGAACCCACATCTTGCCGCTTTTAAAGCCGGCCTCTGTTTGTCCAGCGACAGACTCTGGAGGTTTGTAAATTCTGCATCCACTCATCATTTACAGTGTGTACAGCACCGTACTAGACTCTGGAGGGTACAAAGATTAAAAAAAAAAAAAGACATGGCCCCTTCCAAAGGTTGCTTAAAATTACATTGCTTGAAAAGAAGCAACTTCACTTAGTAGAGATATCCAGGCTTCATCATTTCCTAATTATGTTTTAATGTCCTGTTAGTGGTATCACAGGATAGCAAATCTTTTCTTTCTGATTCTGTGAAAAGATCTTTAAATACAATTTTTGGACATTGTAATAATTTCCACACTAAGAAAAAGATCCTAAGTACTCTGAAAAGAAAAGAACCTCCATGAATGATGAAATGGGAGGAAAGGCTGCCCCTTCCCCAGCAAGATCAGGGAACAGAGAAAGGAGTTGGTGGGACTGCCTTGGAGTGGAAAGGCTTTTAGGAATGATAACTGTTTAAACTTGCTTTCTGCTATATCTCTTCCTCAGCTATGGGAGTTAACTGCATTACTAACAGACTGCCATTCTAAGAGGAAAATGAGCTAAGGTCAGACCATGACATAATAGTCACTCCTTCCTATGGCAGAAATACCATAGTTTATTGACACCCCCACAAAAAAAAGACACTTCAAAATCCACTGGTTTCTCTTAAGAGTTCTTCCTACTTTCCAGTTTAGCCATTGACCAGGGGCAACTAACTCAAGAGGAGGTGACAGAGTCCCTGCACTGCTGTTGAACTGGCACCACGCTTTGCCCGAAAGCACATGAGCCTCTGACTTTTTTATGCTCTGTCTAGGTGGGGACCTTGGATTCCCTGGTTGGCCTCTCTGATGAGTTGGGGAAACTCGACACCTTTGCTGAAAGGTAAACTATTTCTTATTTACTACATACAAGTGAGAATTTGACATTGTTGTCAGAGGACACAGTGTTCTTGCTTTGGTTGAACCAAAGTGTGGATTTGTCTAAACCTGGTATCAGAAGTCAGCAAAATGAGTGGGTCAGTCGGCTTGGGGTGCTGGGTCCATGGGAGCATGCACAGCCCTCACATTGTTTTGTCTGCTGGGGGCAGCATTTTTAAGGGGCTGCCTTCAACATGAAGAAGAAGATGATACACAGGTGCTGAAAATGAAACACTTAGAAAAACCATTGGTATGGTTTCCCCCCAAGGCTTTGTGTTTGTTTATTTTTTCTTTTATTTTTTTAGAGATGGGGTCTTGCTATGTTGCCCAGGCTGGATTTGAACTCCTGGGCTCCAGCGATCCTCCTGCCTCAGCCTCCCGAGTAGCTGGGATTACAGATGTGCAACACCTCACCCAGCTCTATTTGTTAATTTTTTTCATAATATCTGCACATAGTGAAAATTCCAAGTACAAAAGGAAGGATATACAGTGAAAATTAAGTTTTCCTCTCACCTGTTTGCCTTTTTCCTTTCCTCTAGCCTCCCATCGCCTCTCTGTTAAGGTGCTATTACCATAACTTTCTAGTGAGCCTCCCAGAGGTAGCCGATACATGTACAAATAAATATGAATGTAGTCTTAAAATTAATGTCATATGAATGATAGCATACATCCTGCATTTGCTTTTTCCATTTAATACTGTACCTTAGAGATTCACGTCAGTCTACAACTGCACATTCTTTCTGCTGGCTATATTACCTTGAATAGAGATACCCTCATTTCTTTGAATTTCTTCTTCCTAGTGGAATGGTGGTGTGGCTGCTACTGCCTTTTCTATTGAATATGTACGAAAAATGTGTGATTAGGAATTCTAATGAGCATACTTGGAGGATTTCTAATCTGCAGGTTGGTGCCATGAGCTAAAAATTGGGTATTCTGTGTTCTGTTGCTCTTCACCTACTGATTGCTAAGAATAATAGGAATCCTTGGTTAGTGACATTTTGCTGAATGTGGGATGTTGGACTAACTTACCTAAAAGCAGTCCTGGTCACCAAGTAGTTTGAGTTCACAGTCTTTGAGAAAGAAAACTAACCTTGGCCATCTCATCTATGAAATGGGATAACAGTGACCATTTCTCTGTTATCAGACAAGAATGAAGGGAAGTAAAGTCATGTTAAATCAAGTATTATCAAATCCCAGGGCCTGTCCTATGAAAAGCTAACATCCAAGAAAAAGTGGCTGGGTCCCTAAATGCTGGCTCCTTTCTCAGGCTGCTCTTCACCGCAGAGAAGTCTGGTTGGCCTCGTAAAATTTACAGGCTGTCACTGTCTGAGAAGACAGATTAATCAAGTAATCAAATCAAATAATCAAATAATCCCAAACCTAAGAAAGGCATCTGGCAGATACCGTCAAGGCCAGCCCACTGCCTTAGGCTGGTGATTGTCTTAGGTTTTCTGGGGCAGCTCTGACAAACCACAGTGTGAGGCTGTTTGGTCAGGTGCAGTACGGGTGGGTCAAGAATCAGAATTGCTTCCATGCTTGCTGCAGGAATGACAGTGATTCTAGACCCGTCTTTGCTACCGATGGTCTGCCCTGCTGCAATTCCTTCAACGTCTTTCTTACTCACTGAAGCCCCCTCTGGCTCTGGAATTCTGTGATTCTAGATTATTTATTGTTTCCTTCTTTTAGTCTGCCTTATTTGTTTGTTTTTTTTCTTCAGTAAACAGTGGTGTTTTGTTCTGTAAATATTATACTTGTTGCACAAGTGGCTTGTTATGGTGGTGTAGCATATGTTTAAGAAAAAATATGAAAATCCATGAGCAAGCACAGTTATGGCTATCATTGTGAAACAGATAGAACCTGTGTGTATCAGAGCGTTTTCAAACCACAGGGACTAGGTGTGGTAAGAATGAAAATCACTGTGCATTGTTTCAGTTTTCCTTGTGGGCATATATTCTCAAGGGCCTTCCTGTCAGGAGGAAAGGAAAACTGGTGTGGTCTGAGCATCTCAAAATTCTTATTTCTAGCTTTTCGCTAGTCCAGGGGTCAGGATATCTTGTCTTAGAAGTTAATATTGGAGCGTGGGGTAACCTAGGATATACCTACTAATAAATCCGGAGATTGGCTTCAGTTCTTTGAAATGTCCTCTCTGATTCTTTGAAAAGTCCTCGAGTGTTGTTAGGTAAATAAATGCTGGCTGGGTCTGTAATCCAGGTAGCATAAACCTGTCAGCACTGCCTCTGCCCAGGAGAACAGAGAAGGGACAAGAGTTTTCAAGGTGTATTGTTTCCGTATCCTTTTATTATTTATTTACCTGGGGCACTCGAGTGTTTTTCCATGTAGCTGGAAGGCAGCTTTTGCTCACAAGAGCTTCCCCTTTATTTTTGGATTAATTCCTCCATGCTGCCTTTGTTAATCTACTCTGTATTTATGCTATAATTCCTGAACATTTGAAAAATGAAATAATTTTATGTTTAGAAAAGCCTCTCCCTCCTGTTTTTTCAAAATGTTTGAGTGCTTCCCAGTATGGCAGCCTGTTTGGTGGCGCTGGTTGAAATACTGCGTTTCACAGGCGCCTGGACACGCGGCTGGGGACTGTCAGCTGCCCCGGGTGCCCTCCCTGTCTGTGGAAGGCTGCCGGCTTTTCCTTTACCCACATGGTTTCATGAAGTTGACCGAGGGTTGGCTCATCAAGGATTCCATGTCTGCTTAGTGATACGAGTGAGTCTGTTCTTGTAATGGCATTCTAAAGAGAAGCAAAACAGAGTTTTAAAAAGTACCTAGGCTTCTCTTCTCTGTTAGTGCAAGAATATCAGATTGAAGCCTGCAGTCCTTGCTACTCGGGAGACTGAGACCAGAGGATCACCCGAGCCCAGGAGTTCAAGGCTGCAGTGAGCTATGATCCTGCCACTTCACTCCAGCCTGGGCAACAGAGTGAGACCCTATCTCAGAAAAAAAAAAAATAATAATAATAAAAGGGCCGGGTGTGGTGGCTCACGCCTATAATCCTAGCACTTGGGAGGCTGAGGCGGGCGGATCGTTTGAGCTCAGGAGTTCGAGACCAGCCTGAGCAAGAGCGAGACCCCCGTCTCTACCAAAAAAAAAAAAAAAAAGAAAGAAAGAAATTAGCTGGATAACTAAAAATATATAGAAAAAATTATCCAGGCATGGTGGCGCATGCCTGTAGTCCCAGCTACTTGGGAGGCTGTGGCAGGAGGATTGGTTGAGCCCAGGAGTTTGAGGTTGCTGTGAGCGAGGCTGACACCTCGGCACTCTAGCCTGGGCAACAGAGGAAGACGCTGTCTCAAAAAAAAAACAATAATAATAATAATAAAAGAATATCAGATTAAGATTATCTGTGTGACATTTCATCAGATTCAGTGAATATACAGCAATTGAATGCCTATTTATGCTGCGTGCCTTTTGGTTTCCTCAAAGCTACTTGGCAGTCCTACTGTGTGTGTTTGCTGTTCTCCCACTTTCTATGCTGGTGGTTTCAAACCTTTTCCACCCCTCATCCTCCCACCTGCTCCCACTAACACCCTCTTCTCCTGCCCAGCTCCCCTGGACGCTCCACCGCTGCCCAGCCCACCGCCCTCAGCCTGCAGATTTCCCTCTCCCAACACAGCAGTCGGGCTCCCTCCTTCACAGGACTTGCTGCAGTGGACGTTGACATTTTCTTATGGGATTACTTGGTTAATATTTGTCTTCCCTGTCTTTTGCCCACAATTAGATCCCCGGCACCTGTAGCGTTGTAGACCCTTAATGACTGACTGAATGAATGCGTGAATGGAAGAAAGAATCCTGGAATCTAAGAGCTGGGCAGACCCTTAGAGACCTAATCTAACCCCTTAATGTTCCAAAGGAGGAAACAGGCCCAGAGAGAAACTCCCAGGAAAAGGGTGGGTGGGTCAGCTGAGGAGGGAATGGAGCCCTGATCTGCCAACTGGCCCACTGATGGTCTGTCTGTGCCCCCTGCCACTAACTGGTTCCCCCCGTCCCAGCAGGGCTCCGTGTCCTGAACTTTACATGGAGCTTCAAGCTCTCGGGGGTCATTGGCAGAACTTACCAAAAAAGGGCCTTTTCCTCCTCCCTTCCACACTCCCAGCCTCCACCATCAATCATTATTATTATTTATGATAACACAATAGTATTTTTTAATCCAGACATTTTAAAATGTCTTACTCATGTCTTATTCATTACTCAATAATTGTTGACATTAAGCAAAGAAGGTTAAATATTTACACATGTAGAAAAGTCAAATGGTATAAAAAGGTAAAAAAGAAAATAGAAAGTTTCACTTTAACCCTAATCCCTCTCCTCATAGGTAATCATTATTAGGGTTTTAGGTGTTTTCTTCCCTGGTAAAACAAAACAAAACAAAAAATATGCATGTACATACATTCATAATCCAGCCCAAATATTTACAACTCTTGAAGACCTTATTTTGAGGTATCTACTAAGCACAAAACAATTTTTTTTTTAAAAAAAGATATATCTGGCTGGGTGTGGGGCTCATGCCTATAATCTTAGTACTTCAGAAGGCTGAGGCAGGAGGATCCCTTGAGGCCAGGAGTTTGAGACCAGCCTGGACAACATAGTGAGATCCTGTCTCTATAAAAAAATTTTAAAAATTAGCCACGTGTGGTGCCACGCACCTGTAGTCCTAGCTACTTGGGAGGCTGAGGTGGGAGGATCACTTGAGTCCAGGAGTTGGAGCATCAGTGAGCTATGATGACACCACTGCACTTCAGCCTAGGTGACAGAGGGAGACCCTGTGTCTAGAAAAAAAAGATATATCCCAAGTATCTAGGGCAGAACCTGGCACATAGTTGGTGCAAAGTTTCTACTGAGAATTTGGGATTATATTGAAATTAAAGGGATTAGCATTTTTATAATTTGGACTGTTTCTATGAGCACAGTTCATCTTCCATTGACTTAATTCTTTTTTGTTTCTCTAATGGAGCATTAATGTTTTATTCAATAAAGGTCCTGCATAATATCTTAATGGTATTTTCCTAAACATTTTGTTTTTTATTTTGCTGCTGTTATCAATGAGATCTTTTCTTCATTGCATTTCTAAATGCTCATTATTTATAAATAGGGATTTTCATGTGTTAATTTTGTGACTTGCCCAGTTATTGAATTTTCTTATTGTTTCTAATGGTTTTTCAGCTTATTTTCTAAGGTTTTCTAGACATGTGATCATATTTTGTGCAAATAATAATTTTTCTCCCTTTGCTCTCATTTCTCTATCTTTCTTAATTGCATAGGCTACTGTTCCAGAAAAATGTTTAACTTGTCAGTGATGGTAGTGGACATGTTAGTCTTGTTCTTGAATTTTTTTTTTTTTTTTTTGAGACAGAGTCTCACTTTGTTGCCCGGGCTAGAGTGAGTGCCGTGGCGTCAGCCTAGCTCACAGCAACCTCAAACTCCTGGGCTCAAGCGATCCTACTGCCTCAGCCTCCCGTGTAGCTGGGACTACAGGCATGCACCACCATGCCCGGCTCATTTTTTCTATATATATTTTTAGTTGGCCAGATAATTTCTTTCTATTTTTAGTAGAGACGGGGTCTCGCTCTTGCTCAGGCTGGTCTCGAACTCCTGAGCTCAAACAATCCACCCACCTCGGCCTCCCAGAGAGCTAGGATTACAGGCCTGAGCCACCGCGCCTGGCCTTGTTCTTGATTTTAAATTGAGTATTTCTAGTATTTCATCATTAAATATCCCTTGGCTCTTGATTTTATATACACACACACACACACACACACACATATACAAGATATATATAATGCAAAGAAAGAATCTTTATTTTACAAAGAATTATTTCTGGAATGAATATTGCATTTTGTTCAGCTTCCTTTTGTGGCAGGTAATGAGTTGGTCTTATGTTTTATTCCTTCTCCTCTGGTGTATTTATTAATAAATATCATAATTATTGAATTATCCTTGCATTCCAAGGAGAACCCCTATTTGTTATGTTGAACTCTGCTAATATTTTGAAATTTTACATCCATATTCATGAATAACATAATACTAACATCATAAACTACACAATTAATATAACAATAATTCACACTCATCGAGTACTTACTCTACCAGCCCAGAGAAATGCAGTATGTGTTGACACGGTGGTTAGTGGCCAGGGAGTCTCTAGAGTACTCATTCTCAGCCACAATATTAAGATTTGCTATCACACAAAATTAGAAAAGGCCACATTAGTGTAAAAAAGATGATGGCTTTGTAAAAAGAATTTGGAAGCTTTCCTTTTTTAAAATTTTATTTATTTTTTATTTTTTTTGAGACAGAGTCTCACTCTGTTGCCCAGGCTAGAGTGCCGTGGCGTCAGCCTAGCTCACAGCAACCTCAAACACCTGGGCTCAAGCAATCCTCCTGCCTCAGCCTCCCGAGTAGCTGGGACTACAGGCATGCGCCACCATGCCCGGCTGATTTTTTCTATATATTTTTAGTTGTCCAGATCATTTCTTTGTATTTTTAGTAGAGACAGGGTCTGGCTCTTCCTCAGGCTGGTCTCGAACTCCTGAGCTCAAACGATCCACTGGCCTCGGCCTCCCAGAGTGCTAGGATTACAGGCGTGAGCCACCACGCCTGGCCTTTTTAACTTTATTTTTAAAAATTTACTTTTTAACTGACAAATAAAAAATGTTTATATTTATCATGTGCAACATGATGTTTTGAAATATGTATACGTTGTGGAATGGCTAAATCAAGCTAATTAAGATATGTATTAGCTCACATAGTTATTGTTTGTTGTTAGAACACTTAAAATTTACTCTTAATTTATTCTTTTTAAGAATATGATACATTGTTACTAACAATAGTCACCTTGACTTCATTCATTCTCTAGTACCCCTGTGCATATTACATTCTTTCCTGAGTTCCACCTGATGGTTTGTCACATCCCTCTTTTGGTAACTACCATTGATTGATGATGAGAATACTGACAAAGAATCAAGTCATTGACATAAGATCATATGGTGCCCAGTGCCAGGTCTTAACCTGGTCAACCTGACTCCCCACCCTTGCTCTGGCAGAGGCCCTTGGCAGACGGCAGGTAGCTCTCCCCTGCCTCCCCTGCCTTCATCCCTCAGTTCAGGCCCTGCTAGGATGATCTCTGTATTGCCTTAGGTGACCAGCATCTGCCAGGCTCCTCCCAGCTCCCAGCAGCTCTCACCAAACCAGAAGTCCATCCAGCAGGGGAGGAAGGAATGTAGGCTGGCCACTCTAGGTACAGCATGCATGGAGTAAGGGCCAGCCTGGGGCAATGTTGTGAAATATACAAAATAATTCTTTGGAGGTTAAATTTAGTATAAGGCACTTCCATCCTGGACCCTGCCCAGGTCCTTCAGGGACCCACGGCTCCATTGTTCCCAGATCTCAGCCTCATCCTTTACACTTAGCACACTGTGTTGGTGCTCTTCACAGCTTGAGCCATTTAGGCTCTCTCTCTATTTTTCTTTTTCTTTTTTCTTCTTCTTTGTTTTTTTTAGAGATGGGGTCTCACTCTGTTATCCAGGCTGGAGTGCAGTTGTGCCATCATAGCTCACCGCAACCTCAAACACCTGGGCTCAAGCGATCCTCCAGCTTCAGCCTCCCAAATAGCTGGGAACTGCAGGTGTGCACCACTGTGCTTGGCTAATTTGTAAAAAAAATTTTTTTTTAAAGGTGGGATCTCACTATATTGCCCAGGCTGGTCTCAAACTCCTGGGCTCAAGCAATCGTCCTGCCTCAGCCTCCCAAAGTGCTGGGATTACAGATGTGAGCCACTGTGCCTGGCCTAGACTTTCCCTATTTTCAAAAGCTTAAGGGGCAGTCTTCAGTGGTCCTTTATATTGGCTTCAAGTCTGAAGTTAGTATCATTCTCAACTGATGGCATACATTTGTACAGTCCCCTTTCCCATCTCTGTCAAAGGCTCCATGGGCCCAAGCACCTAGTGCTCAAGCAGATAGTCTGGGCACCACCTGCCTGTCTAACCCTCCACTAGAGACACAGTGGTAAGGACCCAGTCCTTCAGACTCCACCTCCAAAACCTGTCCTGTGTCCATCCACTTCTCAGCAGGTCCATCCAAGCCACCTTCATTGCATTCCTGTAGTTTTGCAATAGATCAGAAATCTCTCTATCGCTTCTCGGCCTTTTGGCTAAGATCAAGTGTAGAAATCTCCCTGCTTCCTTTTAATTCACTCTCCACACAGCACCCAGAACGATCTTTTTAGAAACACCACAGCACATGACTTGTGTGAAACCCTCCCATGGCTTTCCCGTGCCCTCAATACAAAATCCCTACTCTGCACTCTGGCTTCCAGATTCCAGACTGATGGGGCCCCAGGCTTCCCCTTCAAGGCCCACTGGCCCACCCCTCTCCAGCCACCCTGGTCCATCCCGTCTTGGGTTTGTGCGCAGAAGACCCACCCGCCACCCCTGCCTGGCAGGGCAGCCTCCTGCTGGTCCTCCCCACGTCGGTTTAAATGGCACCTCTGCTGTGGCCTTCTCCAGACTGCCAGCCAGCCTGGTCCCTCTAGGTCACCCTGTTTTAATTCTCTGCATCCCACAGCCCACTATTTAATCCCTTCCTTGTTTGTCTTTTTGTCTATGTCTTCCTGTAGAATATAAATCCCAGGAAAACAGGGACTGTATCTGTATCTCTCACTCCTGGAATAGTGCCCAGCTCACAGTAGGTGCTGCGTGAATACTTACTGACTGCATCTCCCTCACCTCACGCCGGGGGGCCTCCACTTTTAGTGCCCGTATGACCTGGGGAACTTTGAAACATTCCTGTCTTTGGGCACCACCTGGGATTCTGACTGAGCAGGTCTGGGTGAGGGCCCAGGAATCTGCATTCTACGGGAGGGCTGAAGGTGATTTTGAGGCAGGTGGGCTTGAGATGTTCATTGCTGTTGTTCAATAAGCATCTTATATGTCCATAATCCATTTAGTTCTAAAGTTTCTGTAAGAAATCATCTCAAGGTCAGGGATTCTAAACATATATTCAAAAGCTTATAATAAAGCTTTTTTTCCTGAGCAGGGTGTTACATCCACATACATCAGAGATGAAAACAATATAAAAGGCTGCACAATAAGAAGCCTCCCTTGCACGACCTCCACATCTGATTCCTGCACTATCCTCTTAGGAAACCACTTCGATGAGTTTCTTGGGTACATTTCTAGTACTTTTCTATACAAACACAAGAAAATTCCAGTATATCTTTTCATTTCTCCTCCTTTTAACCACAAAGTAATATTTCACATGTGCTGTTTGGCTTTTGTTTTTGTTTTTCAAGAGACTGGGTCTTGCTATGTGACCCGAGCTGGTCTTGAACTACTGGCCTCAAGTGATCCTCCTGCCTCAGCCTCCCAGTAGCTGGGATTCCAGGTGCAATCCACTGTGCCTATCTCCCAGGTATACTATTAAGTTAAAAAAAAAAAAAGCAAAATGCAAACAGCTGGGTGCAGTGGCTGCTGCCTATAATCCCAGCTGCTTGGGAGGCTGAGGTGGGAGGATCTCTTGAGGTAAGGAGTTTGACACCAGCCTGGGCAACATAATGAGACCCCTGTCTCCAAAAATTTTTTTAAACTTAGCTGGGCTTGGTGGCTCTCATTTGTAGTCCCAGCCATTCAGGAGGCTGAGGTGAGAGGTGGGAGGATTGCTTGAGCCCTGGAGTTCGAAGCTATGATTGATTGCACCACTGCACTCCAGCCTGGGCAACAGAATGAGACCCTGTCTCTAAAAAATAAATAAATAAATAAACAAACAAACAAACAGACAAACAAATAAATTTTAAAAATATATACCAGGAGATTTTTCCCCTCAGTACATAGAGAGCTTTCTTGCTTTTTAAGCTACCTAGCATCCCACCATGTGGAGGGACCATCACTTATTAACCATAGTTAATGACTGGTTTATTAACTCCTAGAGATAGACACTTGGGTTATTTGCTTCTGTGAGGAAGGAGGCTGTTGCCAGCACTGCTGTAATATATAATCTCGCACATACATTATTACTTTGTGTGTAGACACGTACAGGTATATCTGCAGGGTAAATTCTCAGAAGCAAATTTCTGGGTCCAAGGGTCCTTTTTGATACATGTTGCCATATTCTGTCCCCGTGGGGTGGATGGCCGCTTTGCATTTCCACCAGCAGCGAAGGAGACAGAGCCCATGTTCCCCTATAACCTTCCTAACAGAGGGTATTATTGTCAGAGGGGTTTGGCTTTCTGTGAACCTGGTAGGCAACCAATGCTACTTCAGCATTGTTTTTTTAAAACAGTGGCTTTATTGAGACATAAATGACATAAAACAAATGGCAAATTTTTATAGTGTATAATGTGATGAGTTTTGACATGTATGTGAAGTCATTGCCACAGACAAGATAGTGAACAAACCCATCACCCCAAAAGTGTCCCCATGCCCCTTGTCATCAATTTCTCCCCACACCCTGATCAGAACTGTTGTGCCTTCTGTCACTAGGAGGTTGTTTGCATTTTTAAAAGACCGTTTACATAAATGGAATGACATAGTGTGCAGTTTTTTGGGGTCTGGGTTTTCCCACTCAGCATCATTTTGAGAATTGTCTATGTTGTGTGCGTATTAATAGTTGTTACTTTACTGCTGAGTGATATTCCACTTTATGGGTAAGTCACAATTTGTTTACCCATTCACTTGTTGGGGGGCATTTAGATGGTCTCCAGTTTTGGTTTATTACAAATAAAGCTGTCATGAACATTCATGATCTTTGTATTGACATATGTTTTCTTTTCTTTTCTTTTCTTTGCTTTTTTTTTTTTTTTGAGACAGAGTCTCACTCTGTTGCCCACACTACAGTGCTGTGGCATCAGCCCAGCTCATAGCAGCCTCAAACTCCTGGGCTCAAGCGATCCTCCTGCCTCAGCCACCCGAATAGCTGGGACTACAGGTGTGCACCACCACACCCAGCTAATATTTTTCTATTTTAGTTGCTCAGATAATTTATTTCTATTTTTAGTAGAGATAGGGGCTCACTCTTCTGAGGCTGGTCTTGAACTCCTGACCTCAAGTGATCCTTCTCGGCCTCCCAGAGTGCTAGGATTGCAGGCGTGAGCCACTGCGCCCAACCTGATACCTTTTCATTTCTCTTCAGTAAACACCTACCCTTCAAGGTAGCTGGGTCCTGGGTACTCAAAGTGTGAGTACAAACATCCCCTTAAACCTTTGGGTTGATTCCTTGTCCTGTGGGCTGGACATGCCTTGGGGGAAAGCAGATCATGCCTGAGATTCCAGGCAGGGTCCCTTGCTGTGGGCTAAGCTTGGTATTGCAGCTGCACTGAATACTATGAGATTTTTTGAAAGGTTCACATTCTGGGAGATGAGGTAGATGGGTAAAGAGACAATCTCAATGCTGGTGACAGGAGATTGAAGCCGAGATGTCCGGGGACTGTGGTGGCCTGAGTAACATTGGACCAATGCCCTGCTCACATCTCAGGCGTCTGTGTAGCTGCCGGGCATTGCTGCACACCTGTTTCTTTTTAGGAGCTGCTGTATGGTTGCAGGAGCCGGTGACAGCACCTTGAGTAAATCTTCAGAGAGCTCTTTGTTTAGGGGAGGACCCAGGAGAGGAGACCCGCATATTGGCAGTGTCATTACTGACGTGGTGGAGTGAGGTTTCAGAGGGAAGCCCTATGAGGGCACAACTGAGATTTGTTTTTTCGTTGGTTTTTTTTTTTTTTTTTTTTGAGACAGAATCTCTCTCTGTTGCCTGGGCTAGAGTGCCATGGCGTCAGCCCCGCTCACAGCAACCTCAAAGTCCTGGCCTCAGGTGATCCTCCTGCCTCAGCCTTCCAAGTAGCTGGAACTACAGGCGTGTGCTACCACGCCTGGCTAATTTTTTCTATTTTTAGTAGAGACAGGGTCTGGCTCTTGCTCAGGCTGGTCTCAAACTCCTGACCTCAAGTGATCTTCCCTCCTTGGCCTCCCAGATGCTAGGATTACAAGTGTGAACCACCTTGCCCGGCCTGAGATCTGTTTTGTTCACCACTATGTCCCTGTGACATTGCCTGGTACCTGATTGGTACCCAATACATTTGTGTCCTAAGTAGCCAATGCTGTAATATGTTTGTTAGGGATGACTTGCTTAGAGGAGGGGCCGTTGGACTGTCATAAAGGGTGAGTGGCATCCTGGTGGCCCTGGAAGGCTGGTGCAGGAAGGGCAAGGGAGGGGGTGGGCGCCAAAAGATGATGCTGGGGTGGGGGTATCTTGTAATCTCTGCTAAGGAGTTTAAACATTAATATTTGAACTTCTTGGGAAACCACTGAAGCAGTTTCAGCAGTGCAATGACTTGCTAAGATGTGTATTTTTAGAGAGATCCCTCCAGCTGCATGGGGCGGATGGGCAGGAGGGTTCAGACTGGGGTCAGCAGGGAAGGGAGAATGGAGGCTGTTAAAGGAAACCCAGCTAAGGACCCAGCTAAGGACGGTGGAGGACGGCAAAGGATGGTGTGGCCTGAGGACAGTAATCTTGCTGAGCGGCTGTACAACAGTCTGCCGAGGGGAACCCCGCTAAAGATCAGCCGGTATTTAAACGCCCAATTTCTGAGAAGCAAGGTTGGAATTTAAAGCATGGTGTGTCTGTGGCCAGAGTCCTCCAGAGTGGGGAGCCCTCTAGAAGCCTCACTGAACCTTTGTTTTTATAAGAAGAAAGTCACTTAATTGCTCTCCAGTCACATTTTCCTGATGACTTTGCTTCAGGGCTCGTAGATTTCATTGTCCCTTGGCAGAGGAGGAAGTAGAGAGACAAAGGATGAGGTGAGGTGCCCAGGGGCTTCATGCGTCACCTGGAGAGGGGCAACATGCTCCCTACTCTGTGGAGGTTTCTGGGTCCTGCTTCTGGGGCGTGGGGCTCCCCTGTGTGGCACAGGAGGGAGCCTGGGCTTGGTGGCTCCTCCTACCAAGACACTGGGGGACTGTGGGCCCTGCGGGGTGGGCTTGGGGCCAGGGGTTATCCACAGGGGCCTGTGAGTACCTGGTGTGGTGGGTGGAGACTTGCTTTAGAGGCTGACTCTGCCGCCACCAGCAAAGTGACCTGGGCAAGCCCTTCCACCTCTCTGAGCTTCAGTTTCCTCAGCTCAGCTCTAGGACCTTTGCCTTGTTTGTCAAGGATGCAGATAAAAGTTCTTCGTGCTTTTCTGAGGATTGGGGAAAGCTCCTCAGATGGAAGTGATTGTTATTCTTGCTTCAAAACCCTGGAGACACTGTGTCGGGCTGCCGCTTAGGGAGATCCGCCTCTGCTTGGGCCCTGGCCTTGGTGGGCTCAAGGGAATGGGGAGTCAGCTCTCGTCTCCAGATTCCTGCAGTGCCCGCGTCTTCCGTCTAGTCCCTTGTGTGGCCTGGGAGAGTCCTGGGGCCACTGCGTGGAGGCACCTCCTGCCTCGTCACAGAAGAGACAGATCTCAGGAGCCCCCACCCACTGGGCTCTCAGCTCCTGAGCCATCCTACACCCTGAGGGCTGGGGGGCTCTCTGTCCCCTCGGAGCTCAGGGCTCAGAAATCGGCGGGGCTGAGAGGTGCCCCCATAGTGTCTGCAGAAAGGAAAGGCAGCAGTTTCATCGCACACCTGGCCAGGCAGATGTGTGGCACTGCCTTGGGCAGCCACTTCTCCCCGCAGGTGACAGGTGTCTGGGCACTGCTGGCCCAGCTGCCGAAGGCCTCCGCTCCCTACCTGCCCTGCCTCACACCTGGGTGACGCCCTCACTCCTCCCAGCCCCCTCTTGCTCAACTTCAGGAATTTATTTTATTACTTTAAAATATATTTTCATTATTTATTTACTTATTTGTTATCGTTTTAACCATTTTTAAGTATACAGCCAAGTGGCATTAAGTACATTCACGTTGCGGTACGATCACTATCACCCTCCACCCACAAGGCTTTTTTCATCTTGCAAAACTGAAACTCTGTACTTACAATAACCCCCCGATTCCTCCTCCCCACCCCCGCAGCCCCTTCCAACCACTTTTCTATTTTCCATCTCTATGAATGTGACGGTTTTAGGTACCTCCTATGAGTGCAATCGTATGGTATTTGTCCTTTAGTGACTGGCTTGTTTAACTTAGCATAATGCCTTTGAGGTTCGTTCATATTGTGGCGTGTGTGAGAATTTCCTTCCTTTGCAAGGCTGAGTAATATTCCATTGTACGGACACGCCACATTCTGTTTGTCCATTCATCCACGGACAGATGCTTCAATTGCTCCTACCTTTTGGGTATTGAGAATAATGCTGCCATGTTTATTTTTATTATTTAATATGTATTTTATTATGATTTACTATATTATTGTTATTTTTGAGACAGAGTTTTGCTCTGTCACCCAGGCTAGAGTGCAGTAGTGAGATCATAGCTCACTGTAATCTTGAGCTTCTGGGATGAAGCAATCCTCCTGCCTTAGCCTCCCAAGTAGCTGGGACTACAGGTGCATGCCACCACGCCTGGCTAATTTTTTTCTTTTTGTAGCGGCAGGGTCTCACTATGTCACCCAGGCTGCTCTTGAACTCCTGGCCTCAAGCGATCCTCCCGCTTTGGCCTCCCAAAGTCTATTTTCACTTAGTTACTTTTATTTTCTACTTGCAAAAGTAATGTTTTAACTAATTCAAATGTAGCTGTACACATAAAGATAATAATCAGTATTAACAGTTTGGAGTCCTTTTCCGTTTTCATTCAGGATTCTTATTTAAGTATATGCTTAAACTTTTTATTTTGACCTAATTTCAAAGTTCCAGAAAATTTGCAAGATATTAAAAGAATTCCCATATGTCCTTTACCACATCTGCTTTCTCTCTCTGTCTCTGTCTGTTTCTGTCTTTTTCTGGACTCTGTGACAGTAAGTTACATACATGATGTCCCTTTACTTCTAAATACTTTAAAGGTATTTCCTAAAAACAAGGGCATTCTCTTATATAACCTTAGTACAATGATCAAAATCAGGAATACAAAACTGTTATTTAATCTACAGATTTCACTTGGATATCACCACAAAAGAAAATGTTGGATTTTCTTACATAATATACACATCGAGATAGCGTCCTGCCTTTGCGATGAATTGTCCTGGCTCTTTAGCCTCACTTGAACTGGTGCACTCATTCAGACTTTTTGACTTTCGTGACACTGAGTTTTTTTGAAGTGTATAGGTCAGTTATTTTGTAAAATGCTCCTTAATTTGAACTCATCTGTTGTTTCCTCGTGGTTAGGTTATGCACTTGTGGCAAGAGCTCCACACAAGCGATGTCGTGTTCCCGTCAGTGCTTCCTGGCAGGAGACACGTATTGTTGATCTTTCACACTGTGGGTGGTGGTAACTTTGGTCACTTGATTAAGGTAGTGTCTGCTTTCAAAAACAATTTTCTTTAATGAGGTAAAAGTTATCCACAATGAAGTGTGCACATCTGAAGTGAGCAGGTTGGTGAACATTGACAAATCAGTCCTGGCTAGCAGTGTAATCGGCATTGCAGTTGAGGTCTTTATGTAATGTTCACAGTTGCCTTTTTAATAAAAAATATGATGTGTTCATCTTCCCTTATCGGTTAATAGAGATTTTTGTCAGGCGTTTTACAGAAAGGTGCCAGAGTCTACTTTCCACCAGCATCGATGAACATGGGCTTTCTGCTTTGACATTCACTTTACTGTGTAGGTGACCTTTTGCTCCTTATGGCTTGATTTTGTCACCTCTGAAGTGGGGATGCCACTTAGCTCAAAACATTGCCTCAAGCACTGAGTTCTCCAAAACACCTAAGAGCTCATACAAATCAAAAAAATGAAATTTTTAAAGAGATGAACAAGCCAGTAGGAAAACCAGCAGAAGATATGAACATGCCATTCGCAGAAGAAAAAACAGCCTTTTGCAGAGTCAATAAACATGAGAAAAGATGTGCAGCTTCCCTGATGATCAAAGAAATGCAAATGAGAGCAACAATGAGATATAATCTCTCAGCTGTCAGATTGGCAGGTTAGAGAGATTCATAATACCTGCGTGGCCAGGGTTAGGGAAGCGGGATCCACTACACTGTGGATGTGAGTGCACGTTGACTGTACATTTGCAGGGTGGTCTGGGCTGACTTGTTAAAAGTGTAAATATCCTTCATTCCAGTAGTTGCTCGTTTAGCAACTTAGTCATCACACGTACCTGCACAGGTGGGGGCAATACCTGTGTTACTATAATATCATACCAAAGTGGAAACAGCCCGTATAGTAGAGAATTAGCTATGATACAGCCATGCAATGAAATGCTCTGCGGTACCTGAAAGGAACCAGTAAGTTCTATTCTTACGGGAAAGGGCGTTCACGATGAGCTGTACGGTGAAAAACCTAATTTATAACAGCATGTAGGCTCTTAGGTTCCTTTCAGTGAGAAAAATTCTCTCATTCAGTAAGACCACATTTGCTAACGACCGTAGTTAACGATCACAGCTAAGTCAGTGCTGTTTCTGATATGTGGAACAAGTGCTTCTCCCAGCAGTTAAGCTTTGTCAGACCATGTCATTCTGAGACGTTCTGGTGTAGCGTACCTGCCTGAGGGCCACACTTGCTGTAGTTAAAAACTTCTTAGAAGCCGGGATGGGGGAGCAGCAAGGAGTCGTAACAAAATGGCGAGTGAGTTCGTTGTTAGGTCCGTTAGGGCAGAAGGGAGCACAGGTGTAATTTTAGGTGCCGTGGAGTACCTGCACTCGTTTATTCATTCAACAGACACTGCTGAGCAGCTGCTGGGAGCCAGGCTCTGCGGTAGGGGCTGGAGTTTCTATCACCTTCACATAAACAAGTAATTATTGAAAGTATTGCAGGGGATGTGACAATAGGAGACAGCAACTTGCATGTGTCACCGTAATGATAAAAGAGGAACTGTCGACGCATTCGAGTAGAAGCTCCATGAGAGTGGGGACTTTGTTTTGTCCATAACATCTAGAACAGTGCTTGGCTCACAGTACTTGCTTAATGTATGGGATTTGCTGAATGAGTAAATGAATGAATGAATGAATTTATTGAATCAGGGTCCCAACAGATAGCAGAGGACACACATTAGGATAAGGTGAGGAGGGCCTCCTTATAAAGAGACACAAAGTTGTGTGTGGCTTTAGGAGAGTTCTAAGGGACAGCACAGGAACCCAGGCTGGTGGAGAGACATCGTCACATCCCTAGGCTGGAGGGATGAGGGGATGGAGGTTACTGACCTGGGAGAGAACCAGGCTCTCTCTCCCTCCCTCTGACTCCTGCCAAATCTATCCAGGTGAGACTCGGAGGGCAGAGAACCCATAACAGTGCACCTAGGTTACCTAGAGCATATGTCAAGGTGTCTCACAAACTCCCAGGGACCTGATTCTTTATATGCATTGCACCAAATTCCATAAAACTCTGTGAGGTAGGGAGTATTATCCCCATTTTACAGCCAAGGACACTGAGATTAGTTAGGCATCTTGCCCAAGGTTATAATCAGTAAAATGCTATTAACTACTATTCTAAGAAATGCCAACATGTTGGTGGAAATTGAAGCCCAGGATGGGCCAAAGTAACTGTAAAGACGGCACTGTGGCCTGATGGCCAAGAGCCTTGCCCTTGGAGTCCACACACAGACTGGATGGTTGGGGAAGGGGCACATAATCTGGGCCTCAGTTTCTACATCTGTAAAATGGGATAATACTCACCTTTGGGAATTTTTGTGAGGATTAAATGAGAATGTTTGTCACTTGGTACACACCACTAAATGGTAGTTGCCAACAAAAGAAGGCTTCAACTCACATAATCCTTTCGGGCATTGAGCCACTGGAAATATGCCAGAACGCTAAGTATATTTCCTCTTGGGTGGGGAAGTCCGGTTCTTTTTTTGTTAACTACTTTATATTTGCAGTTTTCAGTTTTTGACCATGAACACCTATTCCTTAGATAGTCAGGAAAGGCAGTTGTGACCCTCCTTCCCTCACTACTTCTTTGCTTTTCTCAAGGGCTTTCCCCAGCACTCCCTGCCACGGTTTTCTGTGTCGGGCCCTGGGCCCCTGGGCTCCGCGCTCTGAGTGGCCGGCGTGGCCAGTGCCTGCAATAGCAGAATACCCTGTACTCCCTCTGGGATTCAGTGGCCTGGGGCCACTTGTCCTGCAAACACCACCCCCTCCTGGGAGCAGGAGAAAGTGGAGAGAGAGCCCGCATCAGAACTTTCAGACTGGGATCCTAGTCTGCCGCGATTTCCAGTCGGGTCATGGCTTGATCAGCCGCCCGGAGCAGGCTCTCTCTGCTACGAGGTGATCAGTGCCTGATGAGTTATATTAATATTAATAATAATCCTGCAAAATGGGTATAGTCTGCATTTTATAGATAAGAGAACTGAGGGTCAAAGAAGTTAAATCAGTTTGGCTCAAATCATACATACATTCGGTAGCTGGCAGAGTCATGGCAAATTTGAGCCCATTTGCTTCCAAATCCTACAATTTCCTTTTCTTTCCCATACTTTCTAAAGCCTTCAGTATGTTTTCTGGAGATAAAAAGTTTTAATTTTCTAATTATACAAGCAATACCAGATTACACTCGAAAATTTGTAGAGTAGCAAGAACATTTTCACATAGTTGCAGCCAGTGCCCATCCTGTCTGCATAATTTTGTATCTTGTTTTTTTCCACGTAACATTATAATACAGGCTTTGTTCCATGGTATTAGAAATTCTTTGAAGCTTTATTTCCAATGGCTGCCTAATAATTCCTCAGCTGGATATACCATCATTTACTTAAACAATTCCCTATTGTTGAGTCGTCCAGTGGTTTCAATTTTTTTGCTTTCAGCAACAGAGCTGCAGAGAACATCTTTTTATTCGGAGAGCTTGTTCTGTGTGTCCCGTTTCCTTAAGATGGTTTCTCAGAAGTGGAATTACTGGTTCGAAGGCTGTGAACATTTTAAGCCTCTTCATGCATATTGCCAAATTATTCCCCTAAAGGTTGTCACCAGTTGCCTTTCCTGCCAGCAGTGTGTGAGAATGTTCCGCGGGCAGCTTCCCACTCTAACCGGCTTTTTCTTCTCTCCCCAAAGCCTCATAAAGAGGATGGCGCAGAGCGTGGCAGAAGTCATGGAAGACTCAAAGGGGAAGGTCCAGGAGAACCTCCTGGCCAACGGAGGTAGGTGGATGGGGTGTTCTCACTCATGCCGGGTGCTTTCCCTGCTCATTCGAGACTGTCGCAGCCTCGCTGTGGCCACGCGGTAACCGCGGGTCTCTGAATTGACCGGCTGGGCAGAGGCCGTGCACTCCACTTGTAGCTCTGCGGCACCGCTAGGTTTGGAGGCCGTGCCCTTCGTAAGTTCTGGGCTCTGCCGTTCCGTTCCTAAGGCATATGGCATTGCTTACCCTGCTGCTGAGCTCAGTGCAATTGGGCGTGAACATGAGCTCAAGGGGTCTAAGGCCAGCTCGTGTTGTCGGGCCCGTGGCCCTCTCCACGAGCCTCCACTCTCCCCATGTGGGAAATTCTGCTCACCCACCTCACCCCAACAACTTTATCCCTTTCCTCTAACAAGGTGTGAAAAATGCCTTCATGTGCTGAGGAATGCCTCCAACAAGTCTTTAGTTGCTGCCCCATACATGGGAGACACAGGGCTACGCTGAATGCTTCATGAAGCGTATTTTGCATTTGGAATTTCTATCTCACGTATGTGATAGGGTACATCTTTAGATATCAGTGATGTTTGGGGCCCATTAATTATGTGCATACTATTTTAATGCGTTCAAAATGTGCAAGACAAAAACTTTGAGACTTTGGAAACTTTAGATTAAATATGTTTAAATAGGTGTAGAGAGAATTAAACTTATGACACTCTATGCATATATATTGAAAATGCGAGTACAGTCATGTGCCGCATAACGATGTTCTGGTCAATGATGGGCCGCATATACAACGGTGGTCCCATAAGATAAAAGTACTGTACTTTTACTGTACATTTTCTATGTTTAGATATACAAATGCATACCATTGTGTTACAGTTGCCTACGGTATTCAGTACAGTGACATGCTGTACAGGTTTGTAGCCCAGGAGCAATAGGCGAGACCATATAGCCTTGGTATGGAGTAGGCTCTACCGTCTGGGTTTGTGGAACCCAGACGGAGTGAGTTTGTGAACTCACTCTATCCCGTTCAAACAGTGATGAAATCCGCTAACAATGCATTTCTCAAAACCTATCCCCATCATTAAGCGGTGCATGACTGTATTTATCGTATATGTAATATTTATGTCATTTGTAAATATAATGTATATTCATATTTTTTCCCTCCTGGAAAAATTAAAAGATTTTTTATTTACTTGTTTAAACTGACAAATGGAAATGTTTATACCCCCAAATGTGATCTTGGCTTTGCATCTCTATGTGGTTTAATAACTCCACCTTATTATATTGCAGGCTTGAAGGAAAAAATGAAATGTTTAAAGAGTAGGTTATGCGTTGTTTGCTGTGTGCGTGCTCAGCGTGATGCCCGCATGTCCCTGGGAAGGTGGAATCTCAGTCTGGTTGTAGGGGTACAGTGATCACGTTGCGACAGTTTCTCAAGTAATAGCCTCGTAGCTTGGTCACGATATCCATATAACACAGACAGCTGCTATTTCATACTTTTCTTCTCTTTCTCCTGTCACCCCTGCCTCTCCGGGCTGCACTGCTTGCTGCCTGGAATCTGGGCCTGCTTTGACTCTGCAGAGTTCAAGGTGGACGTTTGCATCTTTTTGCTTGTGGTCTGCTCCCTGCCTCGATGGCTGTGCCTGGTGTCCTGCCGGCCTGCTCTCAGGCTGCCTGTTTTGTGGACAGTGGAAGCTTAAGTGGCCTCGGTGGGGGTCACTTGCAAGGAGCCTCCTGGGGTGGTCCCTGTGCCCAACGGGCCATTCCTTGTGTGATTGTTAGAAGGAGCCATTTGCTTTGGGTTTTTTCCAACCTACGCAAGCTGGTGGAATTAAAGATAGCAGATCATTTTATGGCAAATAAAAATCTTTATAGATTGGAAATGACCAAATACCTTCCTAAATGCAATCTGTCTGACACACTGAGATTTCTTTCTGATGCTGAGAAAAAATTACTTTGTCAAGCTGACCAGCTGATCTTACATCCCGGTGGGTGACTCAGGGGTGGGGCTGTGGACTAGACTGCAGAGCTGACCTAAGGAATAGAGCTGCTTTTCTACATAAACTGGTCTTTAGGGTATGGGGGTTTAAGCTCATATTAAAATAATTATCAAAATGCTTACATTTTACTCCAAATTAATGTAACTTAAAGTTAGATGTTATTATTATGTGATGTCCATCCCCAGTCCCGATGGCACCAACTCTGACAGACAGGCGCCTCTCTTCTCAGGAGGAGAAAAATCAGCTTTTTTGTTTAATTTGTTTCATTATCTCTATGCCTCCTGCGAGTTGGGTCTCAACAACTTCCCAAGTCTAGAGCTTCTAAAGCCTGTTCTGTAAACCAGCCCTGCACAAAAGCCCAGGACTGCAGGGCAGGGCCCATGGTAGCTTCCGAACCTTGACAAAGCACGTTAGCATATTAAAGGCTCTGAAAAGTCCTGCAATCAAGAGACCTTTTTAAACTTAATTTGACTTAGGCTTTCCCCATATAATATGAATGAGGAAATCTTTTTCTTCTGCCTGGCACCCACAAACTAGTGATTGACAGAAGTACTAGAGGAACTCATTGTTGCATTTTAATCCTATCTCCTCCAGGGGAATTTAGGGCACCGATTCCAGGAAGAGCCAGTAAGCCGGTCAGACCTGGGCCAAAAGTTGCCTCTTTGGGTCTTACTTTTCTCACCTGTGAATGGACTTGATGATAATCCCTGCGTAGGTTCTTAGCTTTGCCTGGGCGCCTTTTGTTTTCGTTTGCTCTTCGCCTGCAGCTGAGTTGGGAGCATGGAAGGACATAGATAGCTTTGATTGCCGCAGAAGCTGAGCAAACCACACGTGGTCTGGCCTGGGCCCTAGAATGGCCACAGAAGAGAGAAACACCCAAGGGCCTGTCTGGTTAACCAGGCAACGGGCGGCAGCCCGTGTGGTCACAGCCCTTCGCTCTGCTGCCTGCTGGGCAGGACTTGTTTTGGTTCTCAGGTGAGATCGTTATTGCTCAAGAGCTGCTGGTCTGTGTTCAGCATGTTTTGATATGGGGTGAGCCTGGCTGGGGCACAGTCTGACCTCACAGGCCCTTAGCCCAGGCCCCACAGGGCCCCCCTGGGGACCAGGCTTTTCTGACTTCGCCTGGGCAGAAGAGGTGAGGCCTGTTTCCTCCTGAGCAGTACCAGGAGTGCAGGAAGGCCGGAGGAATGGCAGAGAGCCGTCCTCAGATGGTGTTCTTACCCAAGACACTGTGCGAGGACAGGGAAGGGTCCTTGGATGCCTGGTCTGGGACAAGGGTTGGTGTTCAGAGTTAGAGCTGATGTTCGGGACATGAGAGAGGAGACGGGGAAGAGGAAGTCACAGTCACGGACCCAGAGGTTTCTCGAGGCTCCTACTGGGAGACCCCTGTCTGACGCCCTCTGGGAGTGTCCTCAGCATACACTGGGCACGTGGAGGTGACCGCCACAGCCCAGAAGCACAGCCTTGCTGGGGGACAGACTCACAGCACCAAGCGTGCTGAGGTGGAAACAGAGACGGAGCCACAGGGAGTGGCTGAGTCTTGAGGAACTGTGGGGTGCTTCAGGTGAAAAGGGGGACCTCAGCCCTTCAGTGCCATAAAGTCGTTGGCTCTGGTGAAAATGCGCGGAGACCAGAGTGAGCTGAAATGCGTCTCTACTAAGCAGCAGAGCGTGCGAGCTGGACAGGCGTGGTCAGCAGGAAGGTTTGTGCCGGTGTTCTGAGCGTGTGTGTGGATCACATGCTCTGTGGGGGGCACTGTGACAGGCTCTGGTGGCACAGACACGAGTGACTCATAATCTCTGCCCTCCAGGAGCCTGAGAGGTGGCCACACAGTGTCAGGCCAGCAGGGGGAGGGACGGTCAGGGCAGCTTCCAGAAGCTTCCATCCTTTCGTCCTGCGTGTTGAAGGACAAAAGCAGCAGTGAGGAGAGAGTGGGCCGAGCGGGACCTGGCTGGGGGGAGCTGCCCTGGGTGCGGAGGGGCCGGGGAGGAGCAGGGCGGGAGCTGTCGCCGGCTCTCTTGGCCTGGGCGCAGGTGAGCTGAGCTTGCCGGGCACCTGCGTGGTGGGGCCCAGGACAGACGTGGGATCGGCTGCCACTCCTGCCACAGGAGCCCTTCCCGTCCCCCTGGTCAGCCTCCGACCACTCCCTGCCGTTGTGGGCCGGACCCCTTCACTTCCTGCCCAGGCCTGCGTCCTTTGACACGGTCGTGTCACCACCATGGTGTGGCAACGCCAAAATCTGTGTGAATGCCCAAACTAATACCAAAATCTGTCTGACTCAGCGCGGGCTGCCATCGCAGAGTACCCAGACTGGGTGGGTGGCTTGAACAACAGACGTTTATTTTCCGCAAGTCCAAGATCAGCCAGTCTGGTTTCTGATGAGGGCTTGGCCGTCTGGCTTGTAGACGGCCATCCCCTCGCTGTGTCCTCACGGGGCCTTTCCTTGGCGCATGCGTGTGCAGGGAGAGAGCGCGGGTCAAGCTCTCTGCCGCTGGCCTTTCCTATAAGGACAGGAATCCTCTCCTGTCCACAGGCCAGGACTCGCCATGTTAATTCCAGCACTGATGCTGGGAATGTATAAAACGAGTTCTCCCAGGACCTCTCCCGAGTCCCGGTGGTCTAGGAAGTATCCCGGCTTCCCTTTCCCACGTGCAGGGTGGCTGTACTCCGACGGTGCCGTGGCAGGGAAGGGAACCGCGGTCCCGTCTGTGTGCCGGGCAGGCGGTCAGGAGCCTCCTGCGCATCTTCTCATTTTATAAGGGCAGTCACACAGCTCTGTGTGCCAGCGTTTCCTCATCTGTAAAACGGGGGTGATGATAGTACTTAATAGGGTTAAAGAATAAATTAAAGAAATAATTCGTGCATCCAGGCCCAAGGTAAGCAATCAGTAAATGTCAGCTACTTAATGGTTGTCATTGTCATCCTGACGATTTTAATTCATTTCCTACCTCTCACATGCTGGTAATCTGCCACCAGCCAGTTCCTACCCTGAGTCTTACTTTGTTCCCATCTGCTTTTGGGGGACTCATCCACCCACACATCAAACTTAGGCTTGTCCCCAGCTGTGCTTGCCACCTCTCCCCTTTGTGCTCTGTGGCTTAGAGCGTGTCCCTCCCTCCACTGAGCCACTCAGCTTGAAGTCTGGGTGTCGCCAGGCCTGCCTTGTGCCCGTCCCTGGCCTCACATGCTGTGCAGCCAGCCCTCGCCCTGCCAGGGCTCCTTCCGCCCCTCTGAACGTGCATCTCCCCAACTCCTGCTGGCGTCTCTCCTAGAGCTGCCCCCGCCAGCCACGGAGACGCTCCTGACGTGCCAGCAATGCAGCCCTCTGCGAGCTTGTTCGCGACCCACTTGGCACTGCCTTCCACGTCGGAGCCATCTGTGTCCAATTCCCAGCTCATACTGGGGCCGAGTATTCGGGACCTGGTGTGATTGGCACGAGATGCAGAGCGGATGTGACCGCTTGTGACTGCCCTTGTCCTTCCCGCTCGGCCTCTATCCACATTCCCGGTTCCCTCGGCTCTACCCGGTAACTCCCTGTGCCCCGAACACATGAAGCTGCCAGTCGTCCTGCCTGACCCCCAGCACCCTCCTCACTGGCCACACGGCCGCCTCCCTTCCCCGCCAGGCTCCGGTGCGTGTCGCATCCGAAGAAGCTGGCTGCCCCCGCCAGGAGGAGCCGGTGCCAGCTCTTCATCCTCTTTGAGCGTCCTGTGTGCTTGTCACCAGCGCACTGTGGTGTGTCCCTGGTGAACTGTGAGCGCCTTGACGCTGGTCCGGGGGAGGGTGTCTGGTCTGTGTCCCCAGCAGGGTGGCTGAATGTTGTGAGCTTCCTGGTGGTTTTGTGAGCCTGAGGGTAGACCGGGAGGTGCAGGCGCACGGAGCCGGGCTGGGGAAAGCGCCAGAGGAAGGTGCTCTCGCTGGCTGGGGAGGGGTTCCAGGGGCCCCTGTGGCATCGATGCGGCTGCCGAGTTTCCTGCTTACCACAGACCTGGCGTATCAAAAGAGGTCACGTACAGGGCGCTGGCACAGTTGGTGCTCTTAAAGTGTGTACAGAACTAATCTGAAGAGAGCAGGCACTTGAGGTGTGTGGCCCCCCCATTTCTCAGGTAAGGAAACGAATTTGTCCCTAACTTGCCAGAGGCCTGGGGCTCTGAGTCAGCGGAGGCACCTTCAGGTCACTTCTGTCCGGCCTCAGCGCTGGGGCTCTCTCCTCCACCCCGCAGCTGCTTAGGGCACGCCAGAAACAGCCTGAAGGCAGTGGGTTTGTTAGTTTTTGAGAAGGAAAACAAAACAGGCAATGTGTGCAAACACAGGTGTGTTCCGTTCGCCATGGGCTTTATGTGAAGGGCAGACACGGAACAAGGCACATCCCTGCTAGGTAGTAAAAACCAGTCACAGACTCCAGTATTTTGCTCACGTTTGAAAAATGCCTTCTTTGAAATAGACAACGCGGCTGAGAATGCCTCGTCCGGTGCTCGGGCACAGGAGGCAGGAGGTGCTCGCGCCGCATCAGGTGGCAGCCAGGACAGGCCCCGGCTGCGTGGATTTTTGGGGTTGGCTTGATGCTGTCTGATGTGCCTTTGGGGCCCTGGAAACAGAGTGATAGCCCAGCGGATGAGTGTGGCCCAAGCACCCGGAGAAGGTGGAGAATTAGCCCCATGCCAGCTCAGAACAGCGGCCAGCTTTGCTTCCACCTCCAGGGAAGCAGGCTCTCCCGACGGCGGGTCCTGGGGTGGCGGCCGTCTGCAGGAGAGCGTGGGGCACAGAAGTGCGTCTGTCACAGCGCCCTTCGGCTGCGGGCGTGTTTTCCAGAGGGATGGGGAGGGTGCTGCCAGTGGCTCTGCCGATGGCCCCGACTGGCTCAGAGCTCTGCTCTCACGGGGAGTGTTTGCTTTGAGCCCCGAGCCTGCCCACCAGTGCTGTCACTAACTGCTTCCTTGGTGTCGGCAGTGACGCTTGGCTTGGGGTTTAGCAGTCTTGATCGTGGATGTGTCGTGCTGGCTCACTTGTTGAAATGTGTTTGTGTCCTTCCAGTCGATTTGACGTCCTTTGTGACCCACTTTGAATGGGACATGGCCAAATATCCCGCAAAGCAGCCGCTCGTGGGCGTGGTGGACACACTAAGGAAGGTGAGAGGAGGGACTGCTCTTGGGGACACCGGGCCGTCTAAGGCGGATCTACTGGGGTTTCAGAGGGGCGAGATGCTAGGGCTCTGGCCCTGCTGAGTGACCCTGGGTAGGGTCCCCTCCCTGCACTGCCTCCAGTCAGCCCTGACTGGGCCCCCGGGTTTCTGAGGTGTGGCCTCCTTCCACGCCCTGGGCAAGATCACTGGGTGTCAGGGCACAGGAGGGGCAGTTGGTCACCTGGCCTCCCACGCGGTTGCCTGCGGCCTTACAGGGCACTCCCCTCGACCGGCTTGAGCCAGACCCCAGCACCCATGCACCTTGCGCCCTCTTCCTCTTTTCTTTTCCCACCCTAATCTACTCTTAGGAACCTGACACCCAGCCCCCCACCCCCGGGTGATGATTTACACTCGGAACTGTTTTTTTTTTTTTTTTTTTGAGCGCACATCATCTGCAACACTCGGAACTGTTTATGTAGAGAGTTTGGCTTAGGCACCTCCCTGATGTGCGGGGCCCTTGACGGTCTGCTGTCTTGCTCGGCAGCAGCCTCTGCTTGTATTGATGGAATAAAGGCCCCGTAGCACAGGTCCGTGGGGACGTTGTGGGTGTCTGGCAGCCCTGGTGACTTCTGTGTGTCTTCACCGAGGGCGAGCACTGACGAAGGCCCTGAGCTCAAGGCTGTTCATTTCTAACGGCCTGTCCCTCCCTCTTGCACAGCTCACCAAACCCCCAGTGTGTTGTCTCCGCTGGCCTGGGGGGTTGGGAGGGAGTCTCCTCAGGGGCCAGGAACGAGGCTCCCTGCTGTCTGCTGGGAGGAGCAGAGCCACCTCGAGTGTGGCAGGAGGGTTGGGAGCAGAGCTGGCCTCGGCCCCCACCCCCTGGCGGCTTCTGCAGGTCTCCTGGGAACGAGGGTGGGGCCTGAAGGCTCAGGACTCTGGCTGCGGCTCCTTGGGCACTGCTTACGTCACAGAGGTCCCAGGCCTTCCAGGGACAATTGGCCAGTGGTTCTGGAAGGCTCTTCAACGAGGGGTTGCCCAGTACACTTGTGCCAGGTATGGCTTCCAGGAGGGCGCTGTGCACGTCTACCACGGAACTGGAAGCAAGCGGTTGTTTGTGGGCTGTCCACGCCCTGCCCTGCCCTGCACCAGCTCCAGATTCTCTGAGTCCCACGGATGCCCGACCCAGTAGGGAAACCCCCCTGGGGCATGTGAGGGAAGCAGGGGAGTTGTAGAGAAGACCTAGTTTCTCTAGTCCAGAGTACCCGGGGAGTGACTTTGTCAGGATAGCAGGGAAGGGAGGAGGGCACCGGGTCAGTGGCTCTCCAGGTGTGCTGGGCTCTCCTAGTTCCCATCTCACCCCATGAGGCAGGTGCCTCTTTCCTCTGGTTTTGGATGAGGAAGTAGCTGAGAGGTTAGGTGACGTGCCCCAGGACCCGCAGCTGTTGCAGCATTTTACTGGGATGGGAGAGCAGGTCTTGGGGACCAAAGCCCACAAGTTGTGCTGTGTGCATGGCACCAGCTCCTAAGGAAGCCCTGGGCTGGCTCCAATGCAAGGAACCAGCTCTCGGAGGCCAGTGGGGCAGAGGCTCTGGGGTACTGGCTTCCCCAGTCCTTCCTGCACAAGGAACACACGTGTGACACCCCCACACCTTATTCTGCCAACAAGAGGTCTGAATCTGCCAACTAGAGACATCTAGTCAAAGGAGCCCCCCATATGATGTCACAGTAATTCTGTGGCAGTGAGCTCAGAAAAGTGAAGGAGCTTCCATCGGGTCGCATGGCCCATGAGAACTGGCACTGGCCTTGACACATGAGCCTGGCCGGTTCGAAAGCCCTCGTCCTCCTGCTGTGGACGGGTCCCAGACCCCCTCGGCAGCTTTTCCTCTGCTCGTGGTGAAACCAGAGAAAGGACAAGCAGTAAATTTTTTTGGTTTTTTCTTTTTAAACTAAATATATAAATCTTATTTTAAAAAGCAAGATCTGTGGCTGTACCCATGTCAATTTCCTGGTTATGATTCTGTACTATAGTTTCATAGTAGAGTATCATTGTCTAGTACAGTTGTGGGGTGCAGTACAGTATAGTTGTATCATTGTCCAGTATAGTTTTGTGGTGCAGTACAGTATAGTTGTATCATTGTCCAGTATAGTTGTGTGGTGCAGTACAGTATAGTTGTATCATTGTCCAGTATAGTTGTGTGGTGCAGTACAGTGTGGTATAGTTGTGTGGTGCAGTACAGT
>CM052437.1:6092068-6108690 GCA_028533085.1 Varecia variegata
TTAGCGTGCACGTGGCCTGGGGGTACGGGACTGGTGGTTACCTGCCATCCAGGACAGCCTCGAGCATTCGGACAGACGGGCTGGTGCACGGCACGGGGCTCCCCAGTAAGCACCACAGCCTCTCTGCTCATTTCCCCTGGGTGACGCCAGAGCTTTGATGACCAGAGATGGGAACAAAAGAGATGAGGTGGTCAGCTGGGCCATTCGTCTCACCTGGGACCTATGCCGGTGCCACTGTCCCGCCTGTGAACACCCGCCAGCCTCCTGTGGCACTGCCTCCCAGAGGTGAAGGCAACACGGTTAGGTTGGCCTTGAGCTTGGTCAGTGAACGCAGAAGTGTCGGTTGTTACAAAAGGCCCGTCACGTGTTTAGGTTTCTTTCACCTTTCCGCAGTATCGCAGGGAATACTTTGCACCAAATGAGGACTGGGAAGGTTTGGGAGCCAGAGGATAATTTATGGACATTGGAAAATAAAACCTCAGTAATACTAACATATCCTGCCCCTGTGACTCACACACATGGCAGGCCCCAGTCTGGAAAAACCGGAGTCCTAGCTGAGGGGAAGGGCATCTTAAGGACCGCTTTCCCACCATGGCTGGGAGCACAGGTGCTAAGGACTGAACATCGAAGCATTTCCTCACTGACAGTGTATCTTAAATACCTCCCTAGTCACAAAATGCATGTTTATTACTTGTCATACTTGATACAATAATTGTCTTGGGACAACACTACAGGAATAGCTCATCCCAACAAGTGGTTTTAAATGTACTCAGGCATACAACCAGGTACATTTAAAATCCTTTCTGTCCATCCAAAAAATCAGCAAAAGGAATAACAATCTTGATAAACCAGATTTTGCATCTCTCCTTTAGTGGAGAAAAACAAAACAGCTGTGCTGGGTTTTAGACAAATGCTTCAGAGAACGTTCAGTCCAACTGCCACCCTTCAGCTAGAGCACTCACCAGGGAAGGATCACTCACAGCCCGGGATGACCTCTTTGCTCCATTGTCAACTATCGCTATCGGAAGCGGATCAGCAGGTTCTAGAGCTTTTTCTATCCAGAGAGATCACCTCTGACCCTAGGCCTTTTGCCTGAGTTTATTTTTGAGTCGTGTTGGTTGGAGCTTTTCATTTCCAGAATTTGCTTTTTATTCCCCGTCAGGTTCATTGTGTCCATGCTTGCATTTGGAGGAGCCACTGACACGCTTTCTTCTATCTGCAAAGGTATGGACTACCAGTGAACTTCCAGGCAGTGCTCCTGCAACCACACAAGAAGTCATCCACCAAACGTTTAAGAGAGGTTCTGAACTCTGTCTTCAGACATCTGGATGAAGTAGCTGCTGCAAGTATACTGGATGTAGGTATATGACCCAGAAACAGTGCATTTCTACAGTAAGGTCAGAGTCCCTATATGAGATACTTAAAAAAAAAAAAAATGTTATTTGCCAGGCTTATGACAAATCTACATGTCACAAACGTTAAAGCATAGCAGGGAAGGGGGGAGCGTGTAAGGGACATGCCGGGGACAGGCCACAGCTAGGCAGGGCACAACGTATGGTCACTGCCTGGAGAGCTTCCTCAAACATATAAATTAAAAATAAAACTGGAAACGAGTTTATGCACTTAGAACATTATTACCATGTCTTCTTTTGTAGGCATCTGTGGAGATCCCTGGGTTGCAACTCAATAACCAGGACTACTTTCCTTACGTCTACTTCCACATTGACCTTAGTCTTCTTGACTAGAGAGGTCAGGTCAGCTGGCACCGCCTCCGTGTTCACGCAGAGGAACTGATACAGATGCCTCTTTCCCTTAACCAGAGAATAGTTTTTAATGTCCTACAGAATTTGGACTTCTGAGAGAAATTGCTCACAAAAGTTAGTTACAGTTGTTATTTATTTTTTTTAAGTTACAATTAAATGTTTTCAAGTCCTTTGAATTGTCTTATGTTCTAACATAATTCAAAAATTTCGTTTTTCTGAATGTTTTACATAAATGGGAACCGCCTATAAATTGGCAACCTGCTGCTATATTTTATGTCTTAATATGAGATTAGTAATAAAAAATCCTTGAATTATATAACCAGCTATTCCCTAATAATTAGCCACTAGTGATGGTCCAAAGTCAAAATATTGGGCATAAGATGCAGTTGTCACTTGACAACCCAGTTTTTCATGTGAAGTCTACATTGGGGTGGGCATCCAGGTGGCATCACTTGAATCAAAGAGGTATGTTCCATTTTAAATAGGGAGGAAAGACATCAGTATCATCACTTATCATATTAATTTACTGCCTAAACATCAGACTGTGAGTTTATGATGTAGACACTAATTTCATACATTTATCAGCATTGTCCAAAATATTGTTTAATTCTTTAATGGAAAAAGCCATTAATATTCAAATGAAGGAATCACATTAAAAAACCTATATGTAAGAAACAGCCTCCAAGAACATTCATTCAAGCAGCAGTCAGAGGAAGGAAAAAATTTTCAACAGCTGAGTTTTCTTCAAAATATTATGTGACAATACAATACAATTCACTGGCTACAACAATTCATAGAATTTTCAATGTTTTCTTGAGATGCAAAAGTTCACTGTTGCAGTGTTTTCAAATGACCAATCAAGTGCTACTTCTTGGTTTAAAAGGCCACTGGTAGGTTCATCTGATTGTAAAGATTGTTCCTTCACTGCTGGAAAAATCCGCTGGCTCCCAAGAAAAGAAAACAGCTTGAAGCCTCTGCTGTCATTCTCACAATTCATCTTTCTCCAAGTCATCAAGCTCCACATCACTGAGGTCAATGTCGTCTTCCACAGGAAGCTGGGAGACAAAACCACTGTTAGAACCACAGACCAGGGGACACCCCGAAAAGTTAATGCCTCATTTTACAGAAGAGCAAATCAATTTCTAGAGGTATTCTAGATTACAAACTAGTTTCTCCTCAGTCTGGTTCCTACTTTTACCTTTGCCCCTATTACATAGATAGAAAAGCTGATAACTCAGATGAAACGTGATTTTAACACAACATCATTTACCTCTTTAAAACTGAAAGTCATTTAACTTGTTCTGTTGAGGAGGGTGGGACAGAACTGTTCACAAATAAATGCTAACTTCAAAGCTATAATTTTACATTTCTCGAAGACAAAGTAAATGAATTCCAGGTTAAATGTTCACTTTAGGGCTAATAATCAGGAAAGCAACCTTGCTATCGCAATTTATCTTGGATGTCTGTCAAGAATATCAAATATGCCATAAAGCACTTTTTCACATAATAGGGAAGATGAAAGTAAAGAACCTCTTAAAAGGCCCATGGGTCAGAATACTTCATGAATGCCAAGGCTTAGGTCTGATGGCAAGGACTTGACTTCCAGGCACAGAGATTACAGACTGAGAAGGCACAGCAGCACTGTCCGGGCACTCACCTCACCATCCTTGCCGTCCCAAGGCTCTCTCTCGCTGATGCTGGGGAAAGCCCCGCCTCCCACCGGAGCTGTGGAGCCACGCCCAAAAGAGAGCTCCCTGCGGGGAAAATGACCAAAACAAATATACGTTCACATGGACTGCTGGTGCAGATGACTCAACCACTTCAACCACAGTCTGCTTACTAGGTTTATGTACAGGCATTTCTGGCCCCTTGCTGCAGTATATTCCTGAAAAATAGCTCGAGAACATGATGTTTTTAATCATGGACAATACAACCAGGCTTGAATTCTTGACTAAGTCCTCTGCATCAGATAAAGTCAGTTGCTACCAACAAGTTTTTAAAAATAGCAAAGCTTTTTGCTGAAATACAAATTAAGTACATAAAAATGATCAAAGTCACTGTGGTGTCTTCAGAAAAAAAAACTATCAAAAAATTGATCTAGACTCGGGCTGCCTATGACTCTTGTTTTCTAAGACTATGAACTTGTACAGAGCACATCACTAGTGAGATGACTGGTTCCAACAAACCCCGGGCTGGGGCTGGTGTACATGTCTGCTTAGCGGTGAGAAGTGTGAATGTATGTGAAAAACACAACAGACCTGTTGTAATCTGACTGTTGGAAAACCAAAGCTAAAAATACTACCAGTGCAAATATGTGTAAGTTCAGCAAATAATCTAGAGAAATTTAAGTTAGTAACAATGAAGCTAAAAACAATCTATAAATGTAGTGGCAGCAATGGGCCAGAATAAGCACATCCATTAGAAAAAAGTATTACACGAGATAATACTGTATTCAATTTCTAACTTTGTGATTAAATAAACAGGACTCTATGACAATCACAAACTTAAGCAATTCCCAGACTTCTTTATGAAAACACCTCCTTAACCATATTAACCAACCACAGTGTATACTCACACTGGGACCTGACTCACACAAACCATAGGAATTTGAATCATCTAATTTTTTAGGTGCAATAATGGTATTATGGTGTTTTGGAAAGTTGTCTTTTCAAGATACATGTTAAAACATTTGCAGATGAGATGGAACAGGACTTGCTTTAAAATACTAGGGGAGGAAGTGGATAGACAAAATAAGGTTGACCATTAGTTGGTAACTGAAGTTGAAAATAACAAATACAAAAGTCCTTTAGCCTAGTCTCTCTACTTTTGTACATATTTAAAATTTCTCTACTTTTGTACATATTTAAAATTTTCCATAATAAAGAAAAACATTAAAAAGAAAACACCTGTTACCTTGGATTCCATTTATTATGACACTTGAGGAAAACACAAACTAAAAAGGTACTCTAAAACTTGTACTTTGATGTCACATTTTATTGATTCTTATATTTATCTCCCCTTCTTTGTTTAAACAATTTCTATTTTTTTCTTTAAATTTTTAAAATTTTTTATTATTTTTATAGAGATGGGGCCTCACTGTCACCCAGGCTGGAGTGCAATGATACAATCATAGCTCACTGCAGTCTCAAATTCCTGGACTGAAGTGATCCTCCCGCCTCACCCTCCCAAAGTGCTGAGATTACAGGCATAAGCCACTGCACCTATTTAAATAATTTCTAAATTGAGATGATTTGTAACAAGTCTTTTAATGTAATACCCTTCCTCAAGTCACAATACACCTCACAATCTATATGGTCTTAAAAACAGCTAGTATCACTTCTCAGCCTTTTGGCTAAGATCAATAGTAAAAACCGCAGCTGCCATGCAGATGTTTACTCTGTCTGAGGCACTATACTGAGCTACCCCTGCTGATTTCTCTCTTTCAAGTCTCTAATAGCCCAAACTGGAGGTACTATTATAATAGTATCTCATTTAAAAAACAAGGAAACAGGGGTGCAGGAAAGCTATGTCATTTGCCCAAAGTTAGAAGCTAGAAGAGGAGGAACCAGGACCTGCCCCCAGGCAGAAGGTGACCTCGCAGGGGCTCTCCATGCCTCCCACCCCACTCCAGGTCACCACTCAAAGCAGAGCTAAGCTGTGACCCTGGGCACCTGACTGCAGAGCCTCTACTCTCCACACAGCACATACGCATATTAATACTTGTGTGTTAAGTAGGAGGGTTGGCAGCAAAAGCAGTGCAGACTTTCAAACGTTATTCTTATTGCTCATTATTCAACATAACCCTCTGAACTACCTTCTGTGTGCTGCGTATCTTTCATACAGCAGCTGAGAAATGAACAAGGAAGAAAGCAAGAATTGGGAACAAAATCTCTTTAGGTCAATGTCTTGTATTTGCCTAAAAGATGATTAAGTCAGTTTTAGAATGAGCTGAATGGCAGAGCAAGATAGAGAGCTCTAAAAATTGTTTTTAAAGTTTGAGAACCTATCACGATGTTTGCACACTGTTAGAGTAACTTAAGTACACCCATTTGCAAGGAACTACATTCCAAAGCCAAGTGCCCAGAAATGGAAAGCACATCACCTGAGGTCAGGAGTACAAAGGGTGGGAATGGGTGAGACAGAGCTGCCTCTAGCCCCTATGAGACCTCTATGGGAATCAGAAAGAGGCCAGTGCCAGGTGCACAGATGGCATGCAGGGTGGCCTGAGGGCAGCAAAACTTTCTCCTCATCCACTATGTAGATTATTTCCATGGAAAAGAGAACAGCATACAGGAAGATGATTTAACAACTCTAATTTATAAACATCCAATTTTCTGGAAATTCAAATGCAAAATAATTCCATTTATTTTGGAGTTATACACCTAGTGTTAAACCAAAAACCATAACAGAAACAAATAGAAAAAACAATAAACAACTCAAGAAAATAAATTACCTGAGAAACTCGTTAATGCCTTGCTCACTGAAAGACCCTTTCAGCAGAGCAAACTTCATCTTGCGTGCATTGATGGCGGCCATGGCAGGGTACCCAAACCCTCCAATCCCCAACGCATTCTCAAGTTCATTCTGGGCTCCAGCTTCTGTCCACAGCCACCTAGAAAAGCAGACTGATTTTTAGGGACAAAAATGTCTTTTAAGTTACTTAGAATCTAACTAGTAGATCTTAATTAAAGAACAAAAGATTACACTTCAAATATTTTATGGAATGAAATGAGTAGTAAGAAATAAACCAAAAACAAAAGATGAGTTTTTCTTTTGACTTTTTTTTTTTTTTTTTTAGACAGAGTCTCACTCTGTTGCCCGGGCTAGAGTGCCGTGGCATCAGCCTAGCTCATAGCAACCTCAAACTCCTGGGCTCAAGCGATCCTCCTGCCTCAGCCTCCCGAGTAGCTGGGACTACAGGCATGTGCCACCATGCCCGGCTAATTTTTTCTATATATATTTTTAGTTGGCCAGATAATTTCTTTCTATTTTTAGTAGAGACAGGGTGTTGCTCTTGCTCAGGCTGGTCTCGAACTCCTGAGCTCAAACGATCCACCCTCCTCGGCCTCCCAGAGTGCTAGGATTACAGGCCTGAGCCACCTCGCCCGGCCAAAAGATGAGTTTTTATAATATGTAATCTGGACGTGCTCTTAAGTAACCACAGTTCCTCACCTGTGTTCCCCACACCTCACTCCAGAAGTCTCTGAATGGGCTGGTCTGTCTTTAAGACAGCTTTGTCCTCAGTCCCCAAAATACCACCCACTAAGCTACACGAGTTTTCCCTGTGTTGTCACCTGAAATGCCACCAGCATACCTGGGTCACTACCCAACTCTTGCGTTCTGCAGGCATAACAAACATTGTGGGACTGATGGGGAGGAGCAAGGACATGAAGGCTGGCAGGGGCAGTGGGCACAGGGAAAGCAATGGATTCCCAGGATGGGAAGCAGAAAGATCAACGAGAAGAACATACATAAGACATACTTTGTTTTAACACATTAACTGCCACGTGAGTTGTATTTAACTCACGGTAGTTTTGAGCTCGGGTCTCATGAAGCATATGTGACTCACACGTCTCTTTACCTTGGAAGCTGTGTGGTGCGCAGGCAACTCACGTTGCCATGCTGTAGCAAATATATTATGTGATGGGTGGCCCCCTGGGTAAAACCCTGCAGTTGGTTCATGAAATCTTATTTGTTGATGTTCTTATTGTTACAATTTTTTTTTTTTAAATAACTATAGGGACAGGGTCTCACTCTTGCTCAGGCTGGTCTTGAACTCCTGACCTCGAGCGATCCTCCTAACACAGTCTTCCAGAGTACTAAGATTACAGGCGTGAGCCACCGCACCTGGCCTACTGTTACAATTAATATTGACAATTTAATTCTAAAAATGTGGATTAAATGAAGTCAATAAATTTCATTTTTCTATTTATGTTTACCTTTAAATTATACATAACCCTGACAAGAAACACTTTATGAACTATTTTTCAAGTTTTCACATTACTTTTTACATTACAAATTTTTAAGTTTTTATATTACTTTTTTACTGACATAAACACAGAAAACAATTTAAAAACTAACAAATTTTTCATTATAAAGGATCTTGTTTTTGAAGTTTTTATTCTATTTTCATAATACTGTGGCCCCAAAGAAAAAAATTTTCTTTCTAGTGTGGTAGTCAATGTGTTAAAAATGTGCCTAGATGCAGCCCTTCCTCAGAAGACAGTAAGGAAATGTGCTTTGGTTTCCTCTCTCTTTATCCAGCCCTCAAAGGCCACACTAGGATTCAGCTCCATTCCCGTTTCCTTGCTGGCCTGGATCCCCAAGCACCACTTACAATAAGATTCCCACGACAGTAAGGCACGCTGTGGAGAAAGTACGCATCTTACAGTAAGCGTGCTACATTACTTCTTTTGCTCCTAGATGATGATAATTTTCATATCTTAAATAAAAACACATGGAGAGTGAACACAGGACACATCCTACAGAAAACCCAGAGGGAACCTCTCAAGAAGCCCTATGTCCGCCTGTGCAAATGACACTGAGACAATAGGCTTAGTAACTTACCCCCACATTTTCTTTTTGTATTTGTCTGCCAACTTCAGAAGAACTTCCAAGTAAGAATTTCTGCCTGCAGCTCCTGATTTAACCAGAAAAAAAGTTTTAAAAGTAAAAATAAAGGAGTCCATATGATTAATCAATCCATTTAGGGAAAGTTCTCAGAGCACCTATCATAGAACAACTAATGGGAAATTATTTCTGTTCATCTTACCAGTATCAAGGATATGAGGCAGCACAGCCACAATACAGAGCTGATGCTCCTCACACGTCCTCTTGGCGACGTCCTCGTTGATTATCTATGGGACCAAGAAGACAAGGGAGAGCTGGAAGTCTGCACAGTACAGCACCCAAAAGGTAAGCTTGGAAACAGACTCAGCACCATCACTGTCCTTAAAGACATGGACAGACTTCTCTCAAACAATCCTTCCTGGAATAGAAACACCAACAGTGACCCTCTATAAAAGAAGATTTCTGCAACGTAGCAAGACCCCGTCTCTACAAAAAATTAAAAAAATTAGCTGGCTGTGAAGGAACACGCTTGTAGTCCGAGCTACTTGGGAGGCTGAGGCAGGAGGATCACTTGAGCCCAGGAGTTTGTTGCAGTGAGCTATGATCGCACCACTGTACTCCAGCCTGGGTGACAGAGCAAGACTCTGTCTCTAAAAGGCAAAAAGAAAAAAGAAAAAGGAAAGAGCTTAGCGTGAACAGACAAAAACAGTATCATGACTGCTTTAATGTTCTTCACTATCAGATGGAAAAAGCTTTCCTCACTACCAGCACAACGAACAGTTTACTATCAGATGGAAAAAGCTTTCCTCACTACCAGCACAACGAACAGTTTACCTCAAGCAGCTCAGGAGGTGGGGCATTATCAGAAAACAAATCCAGAGCCCGGGACACTATGTCGGATCTTGTTCGCCCACCGTCATAATCCACAGGAGACTCGCCTTTCTGAAATATCTTGATTGTAGGAAATCCCCTAATCTGTTTAAAAAAAAAAAAACCAGAGTACGAAATCTCATTGACATTTAATATAAAATAACACAATCCTTATGTTTCTAAAACCACCTTATAGGTAATTCAGTGTGAAAGGGATGACTCACAGAGGTCTTATTAATCAATCAGGGGTGGTTAACAGTCTGACCGTGAAGTTTAGTCAAATCATATGCAAGCCCTGGGTATATATATAATTAATACAAAGTATCTGTTCTTAGACAAATGGACCAACTTTCAAAAGCCATATGAACAACCTGAAACAGCTTGGGCAAACAAACCTCACATTAAGCACACAGTGGAAACAATGAAATACTGCAGGAAAAGATCAACAGTCCTGAGTTCCAGACGTGTTAGTTACAACAAAGTGACTTAATCTCTTCATTTACAAAATGGTTAAACACCTCCCCTCTTACCTCATAGGGAGGCCTGGAGTACTGGATGAAGTAACAGCTGAAAATACCACATACTTCACAAAGAAATGAGTCTTATAACATACTCACCCCGTATCGGGAGGCCAGAACCTGATTGACTGTAGCGTCCACAGCTGCCAATTTCACTTTTCCTTTTGTTTGTTCTTTCACCTCTGAAGCTGCAGCAGCCCATTCTGGCTCCAGGCTATCAAGAAATATTTGTATTTATTAAAAGTGCATTTTAACTCACAGCACAAATACTTCCTAACCGATCTGTGCACCTATGCCCTGGAAAACATTTTATAGCTTTATGAAAGATATGATGATGCTACCCCCTTCACATTCACCTCCCAGGCATTCATGACACTCCCCAAATCTGGACGTTAGCCAGCCCCCGATAATCTTTGAAAATATGAAGAGTGCAAACTCTTGGCATCAATGTCAATGTTTAACATTCATTTGGAGTTTTTCCTCAAGGAGACCTTGGAGATCACCTATTATCTAGTTCAGCTCTTTCAAAAAGAGCTAGATGAACGTACTGAAAGCACTGAACCCACATAGACTGCTTGGTCCAAGCACTTACTTTTTGCAGTGTCCACACCAAGGAGCGTAAAACTCAACCATCCAAACATCTTCACTGTCAAGGACATTTTTATCAAAGCTGTCGTCCGTCAGCTCAATCACGTCCTTCTTACTTGAACTATCACCTCTCCCCTGTCATTTATGACATTAAACATCAAACTGTAACTTGGCCAAAAAGAACACTTTTCCAACTTTAAATTCAAAAACAATGACCGCTTCTACATCTTAGTGAAGTTTTTGAGTTTTTCTTTAGCAAATAGTGAAAACTGGGATGCATTCTTTAATATTACTATTTTTGCTTGGTAAACAGTCTTTACTTTCAAACAATTACCACCACAAGTCAGCATAGGCTATAACCTATACCTGAATTCTATCACCTGCTATTTTTATTAAGAGAAACCTCAACATGGCTCAAAGAGCCACCCTAATAAACACTGTTTTAATTCAGACTCAAGCATAGCTGCTGCTTCATCCCAGGATGCTATAAGTTAACTACAGTTACCACCTTTTCATAGATAAAGTTTCCACCATTCAAGGAAGCTAAAAACATTTAGCCATTTTCTTTTTCAAAGAACTTTCTTCAGTACTAAACCTACCCAGGAGGCAGTACTGTCACATTGCTTTCTGTTGCCAAGCTAAAAGCCATGGCAGGGGCAGGGGGCCAGGCAACTGTGCTCTTTAAATGTCTAAGTTTGAGATCAAAGGCAAGAACGTGAAATCTTTGCGTAAGCTCTAAGACTGTATAAAGAAGCTGGTTTTACTGGTCTCTTAAAAGAGTAAAGGCCCACATTATATTTCCATGTATCTTTAATTTAATGCCTTTTCACAGGAACATAGGTACATGAGAGTTAAGCTTTACACTTCATATCAGGGCATCTAAAACACCAGCCCAAGGAACAAGAACTTCCTTCCTCCTCTTCCCTATCCTTTTGTGTAGAATTTTCCACGGATTTAGGGCTGATGCCTCAGATTTAGGCCAAGAAGTCATCCGAATTTCATCACTGCTTGCCAAAGTCAATCTAGGAGAGCCTGCCCAACCCTGTCTACTCTGGACTTATGAATGCCATGGGATGCCAGTGCCCGGCTCCTCCAGCCTGGAGGGCTTTCCCACTGTGCCCACACTCTTCTATATCAGCCCTGGGCCTAGGAAGCTATCTGGAGGCCCAGTACTTGGACTGCAGGTGTGGCGAGATGCCCTTGGACTGAATGGCTATTGCAACAGTGGTTCTGGGGAAGCTAAATAGCAGGCTGGTGTCTGACTCTCTCTGGGATCAGTTGACCCAACTCCTTATTATCTTTAAATTGGAAGTTCATCAGTTAAAAAAAAAAACAAAAAACCTGTTTTCTATCAAGAGTCCATTACCACCCAGGCTTCAAAATTATGACACACATTAAAACTGACATTATACTGTCTTACTTGTTTTCCAGAACTATATCCACCACTCCTTCCCCCGAGGCGATCCTTCACAAGCTGGCGCAGAGCACTGAGTGCAGCATCTACAATGGCCTCACCAGTTCTGCCACCTACAGGAAACAGGATGGGCAGGTGATTGGGTGGCAGGTGGTCTTCAGCCCAGCCTTCGGTACCTCAGACTTGCACCTTTACATAATTGTCAGCTTCACCTGGTGTTACACAGATCTGCCAACACATGTATTTATGGCAGGGCACGCTTCCTCTCCAGAATGCATTTTGCACTAGACTTTACACTTGGAAAACCAACTTCTTGTCTTCAGTTTTATGTTGTTAGTGTGAACAAGAACCCCCTGTTCATCACCTGTAAATACCACCTACTAATGAGAAAAATTCACAAATGTTTTCTGAACATGTAACATGTATACAGACAAACAAGAAGCTTAATATCCAGGTAGGAAAGTAGGGGAAACTTCCAAATACAGAAGGAACTAATTCTATGATATGGAACAGAAAAGACTGGCAAAAGTAGGATATGAGGTGTCTTTGAAGTTAAGTAACTGGAAACCAATTCAGGCCTCTTTTTTTTTTTTTACCTAAAACACTGTTAAGCTAAACTTAATCCTAACACAAAAAGTAACAAACCTGTATTGAAACTCAATGAGGCAAGATGATAACAGTCTGGAAGTTTACCAAAAACCACATGCTTCAGAAAGAGTCAGGGGCTATTAACTGCCACAGAAGCACAGGGATAACATATGCTACGTGCTACCTTCAGAGTTCAAAGGCAAAACTCTAACAGAACCTCTTTAGGTTTCTTTCTTTCTTTTTTAAAAGTAATCAAATTGCCCAGGAAGAGAAAGAACTCTTGAGAACACCTCAGACCTGACAACAGAAAGAAGATATAGTACAGCAACGCTCGGCAGTCCAGATAATCATGCACCGCATCCCTGGGTGAGACCAAACATGTTACTTCCCAACACGAAAGGGCACGCCTCCACGTACAACAGCCCTCTGCTCCTTTTCTCTGTCAGACGTCCCCATCTTCTGAACCAGTGCCCCTCCCCCCAGCTTTATCTGGACACATGCCAAATCAAGAACTATACTGGAAAAAAGGGCGTTTTCTCACTCTAGACCAGCGGCTGGCAAACTTCCTGTAAAGGGCCAGATGTAAATATTTTCAGCTTTACAGGCCACACTGTCCAGAGCAACTACTCAGCTCTGCTGTCTAGTGTGAAAGCAGCCACCGACAGTACACAAACACGTGGGGCTATGTCCCAAAGCAGCAGCAGGCCAAATGCACCAAACATGCGATTTTTTACAAGTTAGCAAAACTATAACAAATTATTATTCAAAACCAGAAAAAAAGATGTTTACTCCGAAAAATGAAAGAGATCATTCCCTAGAACTTTAGAGCTGGAAGACTAGCAGAGACACTGTGTCCAAGGCCACGTCCTCAGGTATTCTGACGGCTAGCTTAGAGATGTGCCAATGACACCGGTATTTACCAAGTATTTGTCTCACATGCTTTACAGGTACTATTTCAATTAAGCTTCTGATAGCCTAAGATAGGTTTTCACATCCCCATTTTACAAAGAAGAGACTAAGTACTGTTTAGATACAAGGCCAGAGTGTGGAGAAGCCAGCGTTAACCCAAGATGTGCTGCCTTCCAAGTTCACAACTGACAGATCCTGTACCCTCTTCCGTTTTCTATCAGCTGGACCCCACATAAGACACCAAGTACTGATAAAACAGTTACTCTTTGTTTTACTATGATGCTGATTCTCCTACCCAACCCACAAACTTATACTGCTGACACAGTGAAACTGAAGATGGTAGATGAACTTCAGTCACTTTTGTGTCCCATGTAACAAAATTAAAAAAAAAAAAAAAAAAAAAAAAAAAAAGTTAGGCTGGGTATGGTGGCTCACACCTATAATCCCAGCACTTTGAGAGGCTGAAGCGGGAGGATCACCTCAGGCCAGGAATTCAAGACCAGCCTGGGCAACACAGCGAGACCCTGTCTCTACAAAATAAATAAAAAAAAATATTTTAGCTAGGTCTGGTGGCACAAACCTATAGTCCCAGCTACTTGGGAGGCTGAGGCAGGAGGATCACTTGAGCCCAGGAGTTCTAGGTTGCAGTGAGCTATGATGGCACCACTGCACTCCAGCCTGGGTGATAAAGTGAGACCCTGTCTCTTAATTTAGGAGAAAAGAATTATCAAATTAGCTATAACTTAAGCTTTGAATATATTATGCCCAATACTTTTATTAGGACCATGGATTCTGGCCCAACCTAGCAATTCTGATGATCTTAAATATGACAGTATGTTTATGATATCTTATTAAATAAATTAAATAACAGGACTATTCTATCAAAGAATAGCATGGTGTCTGTAGTCCCAGCCACCCAGGAGGCTGAGGTGGGAGGACTGCTTCAGCCCAGGAGTTTGAGTCCAGCCTGGGCAACATAGCAAGACCCCAGCTATTTAAAAACAAAAAACAAAAAAAGAATAGTGACTGAAATAACATTTAGCCTTAAAGGTCTGGAGCCAGAATTCTATGTTTAGTTGCTTCAGTGATTTACAGCAGATACTAACAATTTATTTGTCTACAAAATGGAGAACTTGTGGTGCCTATTTATTATCCATAGAATATTCAAATGCTATATATGTTTATAAGGCATAAAGTCATGGGCAAAATACTCTCTAGTAGTATCAACAGTTTAAACTGACTTTCAAATCAGAGGGTCTTCTTTTTCACATTGATATGTTACATTGATACATTAGACCCTTCTCCTATAGTAAAAGGAAGAGATTAGAGCAAAAAAAAAAAAAAAAAAAACACTTGTAGATCTTCATTAAATCTCAAGCAATGGTAATGAGAAAGATAGGAGGGTAGCATAGAACATTATCACCCTATCACTGCTAGGACAGTATGGGCCAAGGTCAGCATAAATGATAACATAAGACTTTTACCTGTATGACACATATTTGTCAGAACAACTCAGAGGAGGTAGGAATCACTCTCTACTGCTTATAGATAAGGAAATTCAGGTACAAAGAGGTATAAAGACCTGAAGGTAGCAGGACTAACACGCTACAGAGTCCTAGGTTCCCTCCCACCAGGGGAATGGAGCAGTCAAAGCCCTTACCCTGGTAATCTTCTGGTCTATTTTTGTTGGATCCAAAAATCTTGATGGTAGGGAATCCCTGAACACCATACTGACCTCCCAGGGACTGATGTTTATCCACATCAACTGCACCAACTTTTACAACATCCTGTGGGAATATAAAATTTTCTTTCAACTAGAGCAGATTTCATAAGAACCCATCACCTGCTTTACGTAGACTCAGAGACAAGGTATAAGGGCAGGGTGAAGTTTGCAGATAGAGTCAACAAGGGCTTAGCCTTGAATACCAGAAGAGAATCTTAAATGGAAGAACAGGTGAAATGTCAGTCAGCCCAGGGAGGGAACTCTGCGGCTCACAGAATTAGCATGGCTGACAGTAATTATGTCATTTATCTGGGAAACAAAATGAACAAAAACAAACATAAAAATTAAACTGTGTATTATCCCCTTGTTCTCTACATGATTTTGGCAACAGAACCAGCATTTTGAACTTCGATATGCAAATCAGCTTCCTATTAGACCTTAAACCCATCTACATACTTATTTATTTGTTTATTTTTGAGACAGAGTCTTGCTCTGTAGCCCGGGCTAGAGTGCCTTGGCATCAGCCTAGCTCACAGCAACCTCAAACTCCTATGCTCAAGCGATCCTTCTGTCTCAGCCTCCCAGGTAGCTGGGACTACAGGCATGCGCCACCATGCCCGGCTAATTTTTTCTATATATATATATGTTTTTAGTTGTCCAAATGATTTCTTTCTATTTTTAGTAGAGACAGGGTCTCACTCTTGCTTAGGCTGGTCTCAAACTCCTGACTTCAAGTGATCCACCCGCCTCGGCCTCCCAGAGCGCTAGGATTACAGCGTGAGCCACCGCGCCCGGCCAACATACTTATTTAAACATACACAGGTGAATGTTTAAAATTCATACCACGGAAATCTTAAAAACTTACTTTTAATGCAGTTGCTGCTTTCTTCCATTCTGGTGTTAACCTTTGGCAGTGACCACACCTTTTGGGGGAAGAAAACACAATTAAGGTAACAGTTAAGGCCTTTGATCCTCAATTCAAAGAATTAAAAAATTCAGTAAAAAAAAAAAAAAAAAAAAAAAAAAAAAAAAGCCCATCAATGGTCTACTGAGTGAGATGCCCTGGGGGTGGGGGCTTACAAAGAGGACAAGCACTCATAAAACAGCATCAGTGACCGAAGGGGCTCACCATTTTATTACTTACGGCAATCATTTTGGTATCATCCTAATAAAAAAAAAAAGCTTCCAAATTACCACTCGGTTAAATCATATTTAAAGAGTTCAAATAATCCCTATTATTTGTAACTCTAGACCTGAACAGGCCCTTTAGAATTTATCTGATCCAGTATGCCTCAATGTATGGAGTCATAAGGCTAGGAAAAATGCAGATTCTTGGGCCCCATCAACGCAAAGTTCTTAGAGATGGAAAGTGCATTTCAGTAAGTTCTACTTGTGATTCTTAAACCTATTAAGGTTTGATGTTCCCTGATCCAGTCCAACCTTTGCACTTTATAGAAGAGGCAGCTGGCCTGGATCTCCTGTGCCTATGTCTCAGTGCTCCGCCTCTCACAAACTGCTGCTGGAGTTAGAAATGCAAACATAAACCCAAGTCAGTGAGCCTAACAAGCTGAAAAGTACATGACGTGACGCTACAAGATGGTGATGTGAGTGAGTAGGATAGGGGGAAGGGAGGGGAAAGGAAGGCAAGAACACAAGAAAAGACAACCTTAACCTTGTAG
>CM052437.1:6116307-6156348 GCA_028533085.1 Varecia variegata
TAACCACCCTCCAGAAACTGGGATCTTTTCTTTTCTGAGACAGGGTCTTGCTCTGTTGCCTGGGCATGAGAGCAATGGTGTCATCATAGCTCACTGCAACCTCCAAGTCCTGGGCTCAACTAATCCTCCTGCCTTAGCCTTCTGAGTACCTGGGACTACAAGTATGTGCCACCACACCTGGCTAATTTTTCTACTTTTTTGTAAAGCCTGGGTCTCCCTATGTTGCCCAGACTGGTCTCGAACTCCTGACCTCAAGTGATCCTCCCACTTCAGCCTCCCAAAGTGCTAAGAGAACAGGTATGAGTCACTGCACCCGGCCAGAAACTGGGATCTTTACTTTTTTTTGGCAAGACAAAAGTAACAACACTTATATGGCTCCGCGTACCCCAGCATTGTTCTAAACATTTTACTCATATATTAACTCATTTAAGAACACTATATGATATGTATCATCCTGCCCATTTTATAGACCAGGAAACTGAGACAGAGAATGGATAACTTGTCTAAGGTCACATAATTAGAAAGAGATAGACCATTGGTTATGCGACCCAAATTTCTAACCAAAGGATTGGTGAATGCAGTAATCGTATGAAGTGCCATTAGGTAGGCTGTGTCTGAGGAATTAGATATCTTCATTTCTCTTGACAATCAGGGACAGACATAAAGACTGTTCTTGAGGCTATTACAAGCAGACTGGAGCCACCAAATGGATGGACCATGATTTTTGACCTCAGGAATGTGCTTCCTTTCCATACAAAGATGGTAGTGATTACTGATACTCAGTATAACGTGGGCTTGGGTTCCCACCCCTCCCCAGGAATGGACTTTTCGTTTGTCTTATTTTGTCTAGTTCTCACAAGAGCCTCCCCTCCTTGTACATGGCTACCCAATGAAAATGTCTTCATGATTAAGGTTTAAGACCTACATTCCTTAAAAGGCAACGTGACCTAGTGGAGTTATAAGAAATCAAACATACTACTGAGGAAAAAAAAAGACAAAAGTGTAAATTCTGACAGCATAAAAGTAGCCAACAACTCCCTCCCCTCTAAATCTCCAAGAAAAAAAAACTTCGACTCATTTTAGATGACAAAGTAGGTCAATGGTGTCCAATAATGTTCTATTTCTAAAATTCACATCACCATTCCACTCGGTGATAATAAGCACCAATGGGAAATTGGAACGTCCCAGTGTCTAGAAACTATGTGAGCAGATGGTTTTGCCATCTGTGGCTTTCCATTCCTTCACAGCAGTCAAGGATGTTATAAATTCATATCAGTAGCATCTCTGTCCCACACCTGCTAACAAAAGTATATGGTCCCAAAGCAGTCATCTAGAAACCAAGAGTTTCCCAAAAAGGCTGATATTTATTAAAGTAATGAGTTAACTGATAGAATCACAGACTCTCGCAGAGCCTAGTCTGAATTCACTCACGGGAAACTAAACAGAGACTAAAATCTTTTTCCCTCATTTATTCTTTCTACAGTAACACATCAAATATTTGTATTTTGTTTACTCTGTTTTAAACATCTACCAACTCATCAATCCTCAGAACAACCTTATGCAGTACTATTATCAACCTCTAAAAGAATGAACTCTGTTGAAAAAGCACTGGCAAAGAGTGGTTAAGTAACTTGCTTCAGGTCACACAGCTAGTAAATGGGGGGACAAGAGGGCTGAGATTCAACCCCCAGCGGCCCGGATCCAGAGCTGCGGTTAACGACTGTTAGAGACGAGCCAGGGAAGGACGGGACCCGCATCCTCGCCCACTATAGTCTCTAAAACATAATTCCTAAGAGTCCAGGTTTCATTTCGTTTTTACGGAGTTCAACCACATCAGTGCTCTTGCGCCGTGAGGCAAGCCCTTGGAAGGCACTGTTTCCTTTCTAAGGCAACTACAGACTCTTATTTCAGGACTAGGTTCCAATATTTTAGTTTTTAAAAGTAGGCACTGCGTAAAACAGGTGGCAGAAATAGGCTGCAGTGCGAGGAGCCCGGAACCTTCAGTCCCCACGCACTCGAGTTTGAGAAGACTCCCAGAACAAGGTCCCCTCTGGCTCGCCCAGAACACCCGACCTCCCCCAGGGACCCAGCGGAGCCGGGCTTCGCCGCTGTCCCCGCCCGGCTCCTCGGACGCTGCGCCCTGGGCTCGAGCCCACGAACCTCTAGCCCCAGAGTCGCGCACGCCCCCCGCGAGGGCTGCAAGGCCGCCCAGGGCGCCGTCCCGCCCCACGCCCGCGCGGGGCACCGCACCCCCGACCCGGCCGCCCCCCGGGACGCCAGGCAGCAGTCCGCATGGCCGCGCCGGCGACTCTCGAGCACCGCGGGCCAGATCCGCTCGCGGCCGCCTCCCTCCGAGGGGGGGCTTTGGGACTAGGGGCCTTCCAGGCCGCCGCCCGCCCTCCACCGCAGGCCCGCGCCTACCGAGCCCCAGGCGAGCCATGCCGAACGCCAGGCCTCGTGCAGCCGCCGCCGCCGCCGCCGTCTCAGCTCTGCCGCGCGCCGCGCCCCCACGTCCCGCCCTCAGTCGGTCCGGCAGGCGGCGGGGCGGACACGCGGGGGCGGGCCGGAAGGCACTCGTCGCGCCGTGGCCGCGGCTCATTGGTCCCAGAGCACTTCGCTCACTCGCATAGCCAATGGGAGGCGGCCGGGTAGAGGTTACCGGTTTGGTTTTTTTTCACTGGGGCGGTGGCGAGCGGCGGAAGGAGGGGTTTACTGGGGGCGGGGCCTGCCTGGCCCTCCGCTTCCGTCCACTCTGGTTCTCTGAGTCTTTTCTGGGCTCTCGATACTTCTCCCTGGCTTGGCGGAGGCCAGTACTGGGTGTCTTGTCTCAGTTTCTTAGTCTCCCCCCGCCCACCTTTCCTCTGACGTGCCGCCCCAGCCCTCACTCATACACTGTCCGTCCCATCCTCCTCAGCCCGTGGGAAAGTAACTCTCTTTGGTCCCTGAGTGCATCTACGACCTTACTAGTTGTTCCTCTTGTGCCCAGACAAGTTATTTCGTCAAAACACATTTGCTAAGCACATGCTATATGTAACATAATTCGACAAGTTGAATGACTTGTAAAGTTCCTGCGTCCAGGGCGCATGACTGCAAAGCCTTTTTCACGTGTATCATCTCTTTCTTTAGAACCCAAGGGGCTTGAGTTGCAGGGCTCCTCACTTACAGGGCTGCCACTACATCCTGCGGGGAGGGAGAGCTCGCAACGCGTTCACGTGGGCATGTGTTTTGTAAAATTTGTAAAAGTAAAATCTTTTAAGCATAAGTTAAGACCACTGTATCTTGCGGCTCTGATTCCCTCTCCTGTGTTTGGAGTGGACGTGGATATTTTGTTTTTGTATTAGTAATTTATCTGTACTGTAGTGTTTAATGCATAAGACGGCTCTGACTCTGGCTTAAGCATTCACGGACACAGGGGTCCAGGAGTGTTGGGGGCTGGCTGGCTGGTGGGCTTCCTGAAGAAAATGGCACTGGAGCTGTGGTTAGAAGATTTGTCAGGCAAACCATATTCAAAGGTACACTCAACCCTCTGAAATCACAGGGGCCTATCCTATAAGCCACATGCCAGCTCTGATTTACTTCAGGGAGGCTGCTTGGCCTGGGATGGGAATTCTCAGCTCTGGTGCCCCAGGCTCCTCCGTTTGTGAAACTGCCTGGGAAGCCCACCCAGTGATCACAGGGCTGTTTGTGGATCAGAGCAAATGGCTGTGACAGTGAAGAGACAGTTCAGCCAGGCCTGTCTGCTCTCCTTGGAGAGCACTTGAGGTGCAATGGGGAGTTTGTTTTTCTAACCCCTTCCCTGCACTTTACATATTTTCTCCCTTAATTATTCTACTGTTGCTGATCGAATTACATGAGGTCCTTTTCCTCTAGCCTAGAAAGGGAGGTCCTCTTCCTGCCAGGACATAGGGATTTAGTTCCTCTTGCTCACAGAGGGCCCTCTCATTTCTTTTCATGCCAAGTTAGTGTGTTACTTCATGTTAATCAGTATTCATCTGAAATACTTCCATTCACTAGAAGAAAAGAGATAATGATGCATCCTATGACGAGTGTTCTTTGGGTCATATATTCAACTTTGCCTGTATGCCTATAGGCAAAGAAACAAGTTTTCACAGTAAGTCAGAAACTTTGTCCCCATGGGCCACAGACATCACAGTTTCTGTGATGCATTAATGGATGGAATTTGTCGACCCCAATCTCTCCAGGCCTGCTGTGTCAGGACAGCAATACTGCTCAGAATGGAACCTTCTAATCAGGGTGGCTCACACTTCCGGTGCCTTCCATGACCTGTGTGGTCTCTGCACCAATCTGCTTTAGGACTGAACCTCTTGGAGAAACAGAGACAAGACATAACGCCCTGCTAAATATTCTAGGGCACTGGCTGTTCTCCAGGGCTGTGGTATGGATGTGTAGCTTCATAGGTGCATGCCTCCATGACGTGTACTGTACACGCCTCCATGAAGCCTATACACATACAGGCTTCCAAGAATGCACCAGGGTAAGTGTCATTCTTTTTTTTTTTTTCATTAAAACAAAATGCATAATGTTAAAAGAAAAACTTTAGTTGAATTAAATTTAATAGAGTTTAACTGAGGAAAGAACGATTCTAAAATCTGGCAGCCCCCCAAACCAGAAGAGCTTTAGAAAGACTCCCCGGCTGCCACGTGGTTGGAGAGAATTTATGGACAGAAAAAGGAAAATAATGTACAGAAAACAGAAGTGACGACACACGCGGCCGGATTGGCTATGGCTTGGCGTTTGCCTTATTTGACCACAGTTTGGACAGTTGACCACCTGTGATTGGCCAAAACTCCATGATCGGTACAAGAGTAGGTTACAACTGTTTACACATCCAGTTAGGTTACAGTTCACTATGTATGGAGAAACCTTTAGGCAGAACTTAAGATATGTAAAGAGGAAGACTTAGACTAAACATAATTGAACAATATTAACGACATAATTATGGCAGATACTGTCCCAGGCACAGTCCCTGGCCCCAGGGAGCACAAAGTCAGCAGAGAGGCAGGTTGCACTGCAGGAGCCTCGTGTCCTGATAAAGAGAAGCCCCTGGTAAAATGGAGCCGGGAGAATAACATCTTTTTTGTCTGTTTCTTCACTGTGGTAAAATACACATACGATTTGCCATTTTACCCATTGTGTTGTTGTTGGGGGGCTTTCCGGTAAAAACTGGAAAACCTGTTACACAGATTTTAAAAGAACTGTATCACTCACCCATTTTTAAGTGTACAACTCAGTAGCATTAAATACATTCCCAAGGTTGAGCAACCATCACCACCATCCATCTCCAGAACTTTCCCCAACCAGAAACTCTGTACTCATTTAGCAATAACTCCCCACTCCTCGCTCCACAAGCCTTTGGTCCCTTCTATTCAACTTTCGGTCTTCATGAATTTGACTAATCTAGGTATTTCATATAAGTGGAATCATATTTGTCCTTTTGTGTCTGGTTTATTTATTGCACATAACATAATGTATGTATGTTAACATACATGTTTTCAAGGTTCATCATGTTGTAGCATGTATCAGAATTCCATTCTTTCCTAAGGCTGAACAATATTCCACATTTCGTTTATCCATTTATCTGTTGATGGACACGGACACAGGTTGTTTCCACCTTTAGGCTGCTGTTGCTAATGCTGCTATGAACACGGGTGTACAAGTGTCTGAGTCCCTGCTTTCAATTCCTTGGGTACTATCTAGGAGTGGAATTGCTAGCTCAGATGTAAGTCTATGTTTAATTTGGGGGGGAACCACCACGCAGCTTTCCACAGCAGCTGCTCCGTTTTGTATTCCCACAGCAATGCATGAGCAATATTAATTTCTGCACATCCTCACCGACACTTGTCACTTTCTGTTTTTTTGATCATAGCCATCCTAATGGGTATGAAGCAAAGAACAATCTATGAGCTGAGCATGGAAGAATGCATAGAACCAGCCAAGCAAAGAATGGGAAAGGAATATTCCTCCAGAAGAGGCAGTAGTACCTGCAAATGCAGGAAGGCCTGAGAGTTCTGGAAACTCCAAGTAGAATGGAAAAGTGGGGAGGCCAGGGAAAAGGCTGGGGTGCCAGAGAGAAGCCAGACGCAGAGGGCCACGGAGGTTGCCCAGGCAGCCAGACTCTCCTGACAGCAGCAGGGCCCCAGGAGAGGAGCAGCAGGGTAGCTTGGAAGAGAATGCGGGGTCTGCAGGCAGCCAGCTTGGGCAGAAATTCCCAGCCCCCTCATTGACTGTGTGTCCTTAGCAAGTTACTCAACCTTCAAGCTTTGGCCTCCTCAGCTGTCAGGAGGGATATGACTGTACTTTGTCACAGGATTGCTAGGAGGTTTCAATGAGGCAATCCATGAAAATCACTTCACACAGCATCTGACCAGGACATGGGCTCCCTGAATGTGAGCCATTGTTATGAAGGGGTGTTACTGGTCATCCTGATAAAATAACAATAGTGCATTCACTTGAGGAAGACTGGCTGAGCATGGCCAGGCGTCAGCCGCCACCCAGCCGCCATGGAGGACACAAAGGTAAGCAGAGCCTCTCTGCCCAGTGAGCCACTGCAGAGACCCTGAGGAAGAGCCCACATTGGACTCTGGAGTCAGAAAAGCTGGATTAGAATCCGTGGTAGATTATGTAAATCTTCTGCCAAATGACTGGTGTCATTACAAGAAGAGGAAAAGACACTAGGGATGCCTGTGCACAGGGAAGAGGCCACATGAGGGCACAGAAAGAGGCAGCTGTCTGCAAGTCCAGGAGAGACGCCTCGAGAGAAACCAACTCTGCTGACACATTGATCTTGGACTTCCAGCCCCTAGAACTGTGAGAAAATAAAGTCCTGCTGTTTAAGCCACCTCGTCTGTGGTATTTTGTTGTGGCAGCCCTGGAAAGCTAATGTAATCCCCACCAGTTGAACTCACATATGCTGTGTGGTCTAATCAGTGTGAGTAGAGGGGAGGTATGTCATTCCAAGCAGAAGATTTAAGAGTCTGCACGGAATTGTGCTGTGGGCTCCTTCCCCCTCTGCCCTGAGGACGGCAGCGTTCCTGATAGAGGCTGCTCCAGGACCTGGGTCCCCAAGGGAAGCTGGCTTTGGGCAGAGCTGAAGCCAGCACATGAGTGAGAAATAAACCTGTGTTGTTGTAAGGTTTTTGGATAGCCGGAGCCAGAGAAAGAAAGACGAGCAGAGTTGAAAGGGATAAGTAAAGAGGCTTTATTGGAGCGCTCCTGGGTGAGGGTAACGGGTCCCAAGAGAGGGACCCGGGTGAGGTTCTCGGGTCCCGGGAGAGAGAGAGAGAGAGAGAGAGAGACAGAGAGAGAGACACCCAAGAAGTCGTGCCGCCCAGAAGTCTGAGTGGGTTTATATATGTTTTTAGGGCTGGAGGATGGGGGTTTCTTGGGCGGGAATATTTTGGCGCGAAGAGTGAGGAATTTCTTTGTTGCAGTTTTAGGGCGGGTATTGAAAAATAGGAGGGGCTGGTGGTATGTGTGGACTCCAGGAACCGTGACTCTTATCAGGGTAACCATCCAGGTGTGGTCATCCTTTAACTTAGCTGGGCCTTGCAGGCATTGTTCTCGGCAGGTCTCGTGGGCTTCTTCTTTTTCCATTAGGGAGGGGAGGGGTGCCCGCCACCAGCCTTACAGTTGTAAACCACTGGGATTAGGGTTGTTTGGTACTGCCGCGCAACCTAGCCCATCCTATTTTAGAATCTAAGCTTCATGGCTGTGATCTTGGGTGCGTTTCTCCCTTTCCTGAGCCTCGTTTTCCTTATGTATAAAAGGGGCATGTTAATGCCTACCTTGTAGGGTTCATTCTTTCACCCAGCCATAGTTCCTGAGCACCCACCATGTGTCTGCACTGTGCCAGGCCCCCAGTACAGCCAAAGCAGCAAAGGCATGGTCCCTGCCCTCACAGACCTTACAAGACACAAGGAAATGAACAAATAGATGATCACAAACTGTGACCATTACTATAGTAGGCAGAATAATGGGACCTTGAAGATGTCCATGTCCCAACCCCCAGAATTTGGGAATATGTTACGTTACATGGCAAAGGGGAATTCAGCTGGCAGGTGGAATGAAGGATTGCTGATCAGCTGACCTGAAAATAGGGAGATTATCCTGGATTACCTGGGGGAGCCCTGTGATCTCCAGGGTCCCTGACAGTGGAAGAGGAAGGCAGGAAGGAGAGGGCAGAGAGACGGCAGCGGGAGGGGACGCAGCCTGCTGCCGCTAGCTCTGAAGATGAGGAGGGACCGTGAGGCAGGAATGCAGATGCCTCTAGAGCTGGGACGGAAGGATACAGACGCCACACTAGAGCTTCCAGAAGGAACACAGCCCTGCCAGCACCTTGACTGTAGCCCAGTGACACTCATGTTGGACATCTGACCTACAGAACTGTAAGATAAGTTCGCATTGTTTTAAGCCACTGAGTTTGTGGTAATTTGTCAAAACAGCCGTGAGGAACTAAGCTGATAAGAGGGAGAAAAACAAAGGGCTGCAATAGAAAACATGGGAGTCAGGGGAGAGGTGACAGCTGTAGAGGGTGTGGTCAGGGAGGCCTCTGCACACCTGAAATGGGCAGGGCCATAAAGGACAGACACGGCAGGTCGCGTGGTTTTTGTGGAGGTTTAAGAAGTTAATGACGATGGCAGCTTAGCCTTGTGCTCGACACATGGGGATCGATTCAGTGCGTAGTAACTGTGATTGTAAGATCTATGCATAGTTTTAAGAAATAATATAGCAACTGAGAGAAAAATCCGTGCACCTGCAGGTCTCTGTGCCTTTGCCTGTGCTGTGCCACCTGTCTAGGGCCCCTTTTTCCTTTGTCCCTGACAGGTAGAATCTTGTGCTGGTGCGAGGGGAGGCGAGGACAGATGGCATTCCAGCTCCTTCCCTGAGGGCTCTAATTTCATTGGCTTCTGAGCAAATGCAATGAGCATGGAAGGCCCTCCAGCGCTGTTTACTGTGGGCAGACAGCCTGCCTTCCTCTCCTCTCGGATACATGCGGTGGGGCACGAGGCCGGGGGTAAAGGGCAGGGGAGTGGAGCTGCAGCCACGGTCACCCAGAGTGGGGGGCTGAAATGACAAGGGAACCAACGGAAAAGAGATCTTCTGGTTTATTCCTCAACACCCCCACCCCCACATAAAAAATTGTGAGGGAAACACATGCAAAGTTACATAATTTATCATCATCATTATTATTAATTATATGAAGTGAGGTGGGAATTTGAGTTACTAACTCTGTTCATCGTCCTAGAAAAAAAAAATCAAGGTTTGTGGACTGTTCTTTCCTCCTCTTTAAACCATCTGGTTTATTCTTTTCTCGTTGGTGATCAAGGCTTTGAGGGAAGAACAGGAAGCATAGTCTGTTATACTTCAGAAAACATTCTTTCTGTCTTTTGCAGGAACAATGGCCTGGAGCTAGTGTTGATGGGCACATCTTGCAGCCAAGGCCAATGGAACTTTCTGAAATTGTCTCAAATCCTGGTGACCTAACCTTGCCCACTCCATTCTTATTTATTGAACACCCAAAGAGCCATATCAAATATGTGCCCAAAGTTCTAGAATACAAGGAACTTTGGTCATGTAAAATGTTTTCATTTTCTGCTCCTCAAGCCCATCATGTTGCTAAAAAAAAAAAAAAAAAAAGTGAGTAGCATGGTTTCTGTCTCTCCAGGTTGCTGTGGCTGCTTAACTGGTGGCATTGACCCCTGGGATTGAGCGATTCACCAGGCGCTGTGCACTTTTATGCTTATGTGCTTGGCTCTTCAGCCTGCCCCGGTGGAGCATCAGCCTTCTCCCGCCCACCCGACAGACCCCTTCCCCATCAGACCCCCTCAAGAGGACTGAGTTACTATTTTACTCTGTGATCTCATAGAAATTTCCATATACACCTTAAAAAAAATTTTTTTTTTGAGACAGAGTCTTTCTCTGTTGCCCGGGCTAGAGTGCCATGGCGTCAGCCTAGCTCACAGCAACTTCAAACTCTTGGGCTCAAGCGATCCTCCCACCTCCGCCTCCCAGGGTGCTAGGATCACAGGCCTGAGCCACCACGCCTGGCCTCCCATATACACCTTTACTGTAGTTTTCTATTTACCTGCCTCCCTCATTGGACCGTGAGTTCCTACAGGCAGGGAACTTCTCTTAATCATCTTTGTATCCCTGGGATCTAGCACAGTGCCTGAAATCAGTAGATATTCAGTAAATACCTCTCAAATGAAGGAAGGAAGGAAGGAAGGAGAGAATTAATGAGTGAACTGTGGGCCCTTCCATTGTTTGCATCTATAGCCAAAGCCACCTTTGTACTTTGGCTTTCTGCTTCAAAGCCCGCCAGACCATTCTAGATTATAGCAAAGTGTACTGAAAACCTAATTTTTGATGGTGGAAGCTGTGCTTTTTATATTTCTTTGTGCTCCCACAGCATCTAGGACACGATAGGCCTTGGGTCCATAGCTGTTGAGGGAGGAACCATCATGTCCAGCTCCGTAGACTAGCCAACCCTTTTGTCATAATTTAACACAATCCTTGTGTTTTGAGTGTCACCTATTAAATGACCCCGGGCCTGGGATTTGCATGTAGTTTTTAGTAAGCAGTTTGTGGTCAGGAGGTATTTGCCAGAACTGGGATTTAAGCTGTAACACAAACAGTCCATCACACACTAGGCAACACTTTGAAAATTGCTTCCGGCTGGGCGGGAAGGTGTGTGTCCAGGTCTCCCAAAGTGCGCTGTGCCCCCTACTGACATGAAGTGGAGACCACCCAGTGTCCATCCACAGGAGGACACCTAAAGTGTGAAAGTCTGCCTTTCTGAGTCTGCCAGGTCAAGCAGCAGGTCTTGCACCATGAAGAGTCCCCCAGAAGTGGGCTGGGGCAGTGACTGTCCCCTGGAGACAGGCGACTTCTCCGAGCTCCTTCTCCTTTTATGTGCCGGTGGTCTCCACTCATTCTGGCCCTGCAGACAGCACAGGGGCTTGCTGGCCCTGGGTTTCTTCAGTTGTACCGGGAGGGGTTCAAAGCTAATAGTCAGCCCTTGTGAAGGTGAAAAGTACCTGCCTTCGGGGCCCAGGAACGAGGAGAACCAACGACGCAGCCTGTCTTTTTGGAAGCAAACAAGTTCCAACCAGGGGCCATGTGGGGAAATAGCTAAGTGGGTTCTGCTGCTAGACTACCTTGACCCTGTCACTTGTCAGCTGTGTGACCTCAGGCACCTAGTTAGTCTCTCTGGGCCTCAGTTTCTATATCTGCCAAATGGATATCGTAATAATTGTACCCTATCTCATGAGGTGGTTGAAAAGCTTGAAAGAGTTAATACAAAAAAGTTCTTCGCAATGGCTTCCTGGGCATATTGGAGTCTGAGGCAAAAGGAAAAATCTGTTATGCTTATCTTGTCTGTATTTAAAATTTTGAGATTTTGTTTATAATGAATTTTGCATTAATTTTGATTTTTAAAAATATTGCATTAATGTATTATTTTCTTGGTGATTGAATCTTTGATACCCCCTTACATTTTGCATCTGAAGTGAGAGCCTCAACCTCCCCACCCTGGTCCTGGCCCTGGTTCTTAGAACAATGTTTGGTGGATACCAAGTTCTAGCCACTATCCTTCCATCAAATGCCTTTCCCCACCCTGATTCTAGAAGTCTAATTGTCATGACAGAAAATAGATGAATGCATAAGAAAGAAATAAACATCACCCATAATGTCACTTCCTAGAAAGGACTACCACCTACACTGGAGTGCACATCTTTCCAGTCCTTTTTCTTCTGTGAATAGAGATATGTATTTTTAAATTGGGATCGTATTTCATGTATGTGCCAGTATTTTTTAACATAATTATTTTTTAAATGTTTTTCCATCATAACGTAAGCTTCAATTATGTGATTTCTTTGACAGACTAATTGTCTTTCTCATGAATGTACCATAATTCATGTAAAAGGTCCTCAATTGTCAGACATTTTGTTTCCTTTCTTTTTCTGTTGTAAGTGATCTTGTATTGACCATTGTACCCATTATTAGTATTGATGATAAGCAATATCTGGCTCAAGCTTGTTTTTTTTTTTTTTAAGAGACAGGGTCTTACTATGTTGCCCGGGCTGGAGCGTGGTGGTATAATTATAGCTCACTGTAGCCTGAAACTCCTGGGCTCCAGTGATCCTCTTGCCTCAGCTTCCCCAGTAGCTGGGACTACAGGCATGTGTCACTTCGCCCAGCTAATTTTTCTTATTTTTGTAGAGACAAGGTCTTGCTATGTTGCCCAGGCTAGTCTCAAACTCCTGGGCTCAAGTGATCCCACCTCTGCCTCCCAAATTTCTGGGATTACAGGTGAGTCACCACGCCGAGCCTCAAGCTCACTTAAATAGAATAAGAGGGCTGCGTGTTAAGGACCGGGCTGTCTCACAGAGCCCAAGGGCAGGAGTGTAGCCCGTCTTCAGGCACAGACCAGACCAGGAAGTGACAGGTACCAGGAATTGAGGTACCAGCTCACCATCACTCACCTCTCCATCTGTGTCATTGTTTCTTCTACTGAATTCACATGGTGGAAGATGGCCACTGGAGTAGTTTCCTAGGTCTGCCATATAAGGTGTCATATATTGAAAACAGCAGAAATTTATTATCTCACAGTTCTGGAGGCCAGAAGTCTGAAATCTAGGGATCAGCAGGACCACACCATCTCTGAAAGCTAGGGGAATCCTCCCTGGTCAATTCCAGCTTCTCATGGTTTTCCGGCTGTCCTGGGTGTTCCTTGGCTTGTGGACACAGGTTTCTGATCTCGCCTGTGTCATCATATGGCTTTCTCCCTGTGTGTCTGTGTGTCTGTGTACCTGTGTCTCTTCTACTCTTCTTATGAGGATGCCAGACATATGGGAACAAGGGTCTGTCCTACTCCTATATGATCTCATCTTAATTACATCTGCAATGATCCTATTTCCAAGTAAGGTCACATTCCGAGGTACTGGGGGTTAGGGACACAAGCCAACCGGTAACATATATATGTATACTTGGAATATATTTCCAAGTATGGGAATTTCTGACACTGGCCACAGTTTGGGTAGATATTTAAGGACTGGAAAGGAAATTTAAACATAACTTTTTATTTGGAAAGAATTCAAACTTATAGACAAGTTACAAGAATAAAAATAGTACAAAAAATGCCCATATATCCTTTTCCCAGTCACTGATTACTAACCAATTGCTTTATCATTTGCTCTCTTTCTTTGTGTGTGTGTGTGTGTGTGTATGAGTGTGAGTGTGTGTGTGGTTATTCTCTTACATAACCGCAGTGCAGGTATCAACTTCAATTTAACATTGATACAATACTTCATCTAATTTTGTCAGTTGACCTATTAATGTCCTTTTTTACAAAACTTTTTTTCTCCCTCTTTTACAGGATCCAGTCTAGAGTCAGGTGTTGAATTATGATGTCATGGCTCTTTAGCTTGTACTAATCTGGAACATTTCTGTTGCCTTTGTTTGCATTTTATGGCATTGACACTTTGGAAGAATACAGTTTCTTTTCCCCACTTTTTTTTTTTTTTAATTGAGACAGAGTCTCACTATGTTGCCCAGGCTAGAGTGCCGTGGCGTCAGCCTAGTCACAGCAACCTCAAACTCCTGGGCTCAAGCGATCCTCCTGCCTCAGCCTCCCGAGCGCCCATGGCACCTCCAACCTGCCAGGCATCACTCTAACTTTGTCTTCTACTCAGGAAGCCCAGCTGGCTTTTCATAAGTAAAAGCGATGTTATTAAAAGGCTAACTTTAATTACTCTCTAATTTAGATAAATTAGTTAATGGTTTGCAGATGTGAGTACTTCATATTATTAGCAAAAAGTCACTTGCCTCATACCTAATAGCCGATGGTGACTCTGTTACTACACAGCGGGCAGAGTTGTGGCTGCAAATCTCCATCTAACTCCAAGAGACTCCCAGGTGCCAATTCTGAGTTCTGGTCACCCAGACTATCTTTCCAGATTGGAGCAAAGAGCTGTCCCCAAGCACCAATGTTGAGAGTGACTCTTGTTTTAGGGCTTGTGGCAGAGACTGTGAACCATCAAAATCCTTTCTCTTCTTTGTCTGCAGTGACAGAATTATAGCCAGGTACACACTGCCTGCTGCACGACACCCCCACCTGCCCTGGCAGTTGTCCACGGCCTTGGCAATGGAATGAGAGCGGAAGTGATACTCACAACTACTTACCCTGGGTGTCTCCTCCCTCTTCCCACCAGCTGGTGCTTAGACATGGGGCACCTCAGCTTCTACCATGCAGGCCACCACAGTGCCCTAGGGGATGCTGGAGCAGTGACGTGGAAGGAACCCAGATCTAGAATGACCAGGAAGATCAGTGTTGTGCACTGACCTGGACCGCTCACTATGTAGCTGTTACTTTAGGGAGAAATAAGATTCTGGAGTTTTAAACCATCATACTTTAAAATCATTTGCCCTGGCAGTTTAGCTTTATTTTAACTAATAGCTTAATGTTCCCACAGTGAAGAATTTGGGCTAACATACCAACAAAGAGGACTGGGCAGACCCAACCAGGGGACACGCACGTCTTCCCAGGGGTGCCTGGGAGACAGGCACCACCGCCTCTCTGGACCTTCTCGTCCATTCTGAGGCTCGGGTCACAGGCAGAGTAGGGTCTTGCTCATAGTGGGGAACAGGCAGGTGAAGGCTTTTAAAAAAATTGTGAAAATACACATAAAACAAAATTTATCACTTTACCATTTTTAAGGGTACAGTTCAGTGGCATTAAGCATGTTCAACTTGCTGTGCAACCATCAGCATCTTCACCTGCAGAACTTTTTCATCATCCAAACGGAAACCGTGCCCCCATCAAACTCGAACTCCCCATTCCCCGTTTCCTCTAGCCCCTGGCAACCACCATCCTACTGTCTGTCTCTGTGAACGTGACTACTCTGGACACCTCAGATTTGTCCTTTTGTGAGTGGCTTATGCCACTTAGCATAATGTTTCTAAGGTTCATCCATGTTGTAGCATGTGCCCGAATTTCTTTCCTTCTTAAGGCTGAATCACGTTCCATTGCATGGAGAGACCACATTTCTCGATCCATTCTTTTGCTGGTGGACACTTGGGCTGTTCCACCTTTTGGCTCTTGTGAACAGATGGAGGCTTCTACTCTGGGGGTTTCCTCTCCTTTCTGGGTGCGTCAGCTCTGGTGGTTGTTGGGCACCTCACGGGCCTTCGCCTTGCCAGGGAGTGGGCAGGAGAAGACGCTTGGGCTGAAAGCGAGCGAGAGAAGAGGAGGGGAGAGGGGTGGGGAACGGGAGAAGCCATCACTGAGCGTTCACCATATGCCAGGCCTCACATACGAGAACCTGTTAACACTGCTTTTGTTAACAACAAAACGTCACAGTGCTGAAAAGTCTTACTCCTTAAAAGCACAGACTGTTAGAAATGTGGCTGCTGGAGATACATAGAGTAAGAATGGAATATCCCTCTCTTTTCTGAAGGACCCGAGTCATTTGGACACTGAGAAGAAGCCTCAATTCCCACCTCAGGGCTTTCTGGACACGACATTGCATGTTCATCTTAACCTCGTAGTTCCAAGGAAATAGGACCCGAGTCCACTTTGTAGCCCAGGGTTGACATTAATGCCGTTATACACAGTCCTGTTTTGCTTTGAGCCTATTAAAACACTACTTCACTGAAATGTTATCTATACTCTTCCCTTCTCCAAGACCGTCTAGAAATCCTGTTTTTTCCTTTGTTGGGCCAGGGTTACTCTGCAGTTCCCTGAGTGCCCCCTCACTGCGGCAAGCCAAGACGCCTCTCCGTGCCTCTGCAGTCTTTAGCCATGGGCATTCAACGTATTGTGTCATGTTACATATTACTATTCTCATCTTACTGAAGGGGACGCTGGTGTCTGGAGAAGTTCTCTGTGTGACATTAGCTGGGGTGGCCGGAGGCTGGGAGCCGTTTGCAGGCCAGCTCACTCACACGTCTGGAAATTGTTGCTGACATTGGCTGCGGGGACCTCAGCGGGGGGCCGGTGGTCGGAACACCTGCACGTGCCTCTCCCTGAGGTCTCTTCTCGTGGGCTAGTTGGGGTGTCCTCTCTCGCCTGGAAGCTGAGTTCCAAGCGTGAGCGTCAGGAAGAGGAAGCTGCCAGTCTGAGGCCTGGGAACCGACATTGGGCAAGCAGGTCACAGGGCCCAGATCAAAGGGAAGGGGACATAGACCCTAGCTCTCAGTGAGAAGAGTGTCAAAGAATTTTGAGGTCACGTTTTCAAACAGCCTTTGGAGTTTTACTTTGTTAAGGAGTTGGAAATGTATTCACAGGTTGAAATGCCCTCTCCCCACCTTTCTGATGTTGAAATCCTGCCTGTTCTTTACAGCCTGGCTGAAATCTGTCCCCTTCCTGCTCCTTTCTCTTTCCTCACAGTTGAAATTAATCACAGCCTCATTGGCTTCCAAAGCTCACCTTTGTCTCTGGCTTCCTGTGTCCTTACCATGGCACCGTAAGCCAGTAGGAGGCGGGATGGAGTTATTTTTCCTCCTCCTAGGGACTGACAAGAGTGCCTGACACAGGCACCATGTACCCATACCCCATACGTGAGTGTTGAATAAATGAATAACAGCTGGGAAGGCAAGGTGGTAGAGAGAAGAGAAAGAGGAGTCAGGGGGGCTGGCCCCCAGTTTCCCCTTGAGGCCTCCGGCTATGTGGTTGGGTGGTGACTTCCCTCAGCAGTATCTGAGTTCATGCTAAGTAAACATCTAGGAGGAGGAAGCATTGTTGGCGAATTCAGCATGTTTCCCTCTTCAGGGTTGTTTCTGTGGCTTTAAAGATCCAGCCAAGTGCAATCATAAATGATTTTTAATGTAGCACAGCAAACAGAGATAGGTGGGCATATGTTACTTATCAGGAAACTTCCACAAGGAGGCATTTAGTAGGGTAATAATATCTCCACCCTCTATGTCATCCAATGAATCAATCAGGCAGCTCAAGCACTGACTCCGTAGCATTTGGTTGTATGTTCTGGCCTGGCTTTACGTTCCTAAATAATTTGAAAATTTTCCAGGCAAAGCTAAAACCAGAAACCTATGGCGGCCACTGCAAAAGTGAGGTCTGAGGCTGAGCCTTTGTTATGAGTGCAGCTTCCTGTGGACAGAGGGGGACCCCCCACCCCCTTTCTGACTGTCCTGCGATGGCAGTTGTCTGGCTGGACCTTCGCTACAGGTCGTGGAGAGCTTTATGCCCTGTATCCCTGTGACTTGTCCGGGGCTTGTCTTAGAACACTCTCGTGTCCTGGGTTTGTTTGTATCAATCTGGTCTAGGATTAGACTATGCCGGATGATGTGCTGTGGCTCATTTCTCCAGAAGCAGAGATGGTCTGTACAAATCACCTAGCTCAGTTTTTCTTGTGTTTCAGAGGTTAAAGCTCTGATGCTAAAGCATCCAAGGAACAAACCCCAAGGGTTTAGTCTAATTGGTGACAGCCAAGCCCACCTGCCACTAAGTGGTTCCCCTCTTCTCATCTGCACTGGCACCATCCTCATTATTTGCCACTCAGGATATAGCAGGCAATTGCTAATGCTTTGTCATGCCTCTAGTCTCTCACTGCCTCTAATGCATGGTCTTCTGCGATGCTAGTTCTAAAGCTTCCTTAAAACCCTGTCATGGCTCTGCATGATATTCAGGATAAAGTGGGAGAAGGTTGGGAAGAAGGAAATCTCTATTCAGTACCTCCTTTCCCATCAAACGCTTTCTCATCTGCATCAAGACACCACCATCCAGTTGCTGGAACCAAAAATCTCATTGGCTCTCTGTCCATCACTCACTTCCAACACTCACTAGCAGGTTGTGACAGCTCTAGCACCAAAACGTCTTCAAAAATCTGCCAACATTTTCTTCCATTTTCCCACAACCATTACTGTGCTGGTTCCAATGGACTTTGCAGTAGCCTCTCAGAGTCCACAGTGACGGCTCCCTACCATAGTGGATGCTATGGCCTGCACCCGGATCCCGTGTCAGGATGCACACTCATTCCCTAGCCACCGAGAGTGTTGGCTGCTGCCACCTCAAGGCTGTGTCCCTCTATTGGCTAAAAAGAGCAGCCTCACTCAAGCTCATGTCCCGTCCCTGGGGGCAGCCCACACTCTATGACTGGTTAATTTGGGGATACAAAGCACTGCCCTTTTTGTCTCAATTTAGGACAACTCTGAAGGGCTGCCCCAGCTTTCAGCTCCTTGTGGGGTCCACTGAGGCCCTCGTAGCCACCATGTCACAATTCACCTTCTGCCCAGTCTTATTTTTGACACATCCTCACTGGTGGTGTTGCCACAAGCACACTCCAGTAACTTCCCTGCAGCCAGATATCCATTGCAGAGTCCCTTCCAATGGGCCACAAAATTTAAAATAACCAATTTGGACTTCATCAGATTAAAACCTTTGTGCTCCAAAGAACACCAAAAAGGAAGTGACGAACCACAGAATGGAAGAAAATATTTGCAAATTGTGTACCTGGGAATGGACTGGTATCTAGAATGTATAAGGAACTCTTATAGCTCAATAACAAAAATAGCCCAATTTAAAAATAAGTAAAGGATCTGAATAGACATTTCTCCAAGGAATATATACAGATGGCAGAGAAGCACATGAATATATGCTCAACATCATTAATTGTTAGAGAAATGTCAATCAAAACCACAATGAGAGACAATTTCATTCCCTCTAGCATGGCTAGAATCAGAAAGTCAGAGAATAACAAGTGTTGGCGAAGACATGGAGAAATTGGAACCCTCCTACTCTGGCAGGAGGGATGTAAAATGTTGCAGCTGCTTTGGAAAACAGTCTGGCAGTTCCTCAAACCACTAAACAGAGTGACCAGAGGACCCAGCAATTATACTCCTAGGCATATACACAAGAAAAATGAAAGGACACGTCCCCAGGAAACATGTGCATGAATGTTTATAGAAACATTACTCATAATAATCAAAAGGTGAAAACAAATATTCATCAACTGATGGATGGATAAACAAAACATGTCATATCCACACAATGGAATTATTATTCAGCCATTAAAAGGAATGAAGCACTGTCGCATGCTACAACATGGATCACCTTGAAAACATTACACTAAGTGAAAGAAGACAGACACAAAACACCTTGTATTATATGATTACGTTCATACGAGAGTCCAGACTAAGGAAATCTATACAGACAGAAAGTAGATTAGTGGGTGCTTAGGGCCAGGGTCGGGAGGACAGAGGGATAGGAGGTGACAGATAAAGGGTATGGGGTTTCTCTGTGGCGTAATGAAAATGTTCTAAAATTTGCTGTGGTGATGGTTGCACCTATCTGTGAATATACTAAAAACCGCTGAATTGTACTGTATTTTAATTGGGTGAATTGTATGGCGTGTGGATTATATCTCAACAAAGCTGTTAAACAAACACCTCTCCAACACCTTCCAATAAAACAGAAGGAAATCGACCCTCCTGAGCAGACCTATAGCATCCTGCCTCTGACATCATCTCAAAGCTCTCTCCCTCACTCTTCCTTGCTGCCTTCACACTAGTCTTCTTCTGGCTCCTAGCCTCAGGGCCTTTGCACTAACTGATCCTTCTTGTCACTGCAGCCTCAGCTACTATCATCCCCCCCTCAGGCCTCTCAGACCAAGCAATATTCAGTGGGAGTGCTCCCCAGCTAACCAGCCATTCAACTCAGTGTTTGTTTTCTCCATAGAACTTACCAATTTGTAATTACCTCAGTTATTTACAGATTTATTTATCATGTCTTCTCCACTAGAATGGAAGCTCCACAAGGGAAAAGAGGAGGGCCTTTGCCTCAGTCCATTTTGTGTTGCTATAAAGGAATACGTGAGGCGAGGTAATTTATAAAGAAAAGAGGTTTATTTGGCTCATGGTTCTGCAGGCTGTACAGGAAACATGACGCCAGCATGGGCTTCTGGTGAGGGCTCAGGGAGCTTTTACTCAGGGCAGAAGGCAAAGAGGGAGCCGGTATGTCACACCACAAGAGAGGGAGCCAAAGAGAAGGGAGGTGGTGCTACGCTCTTTGAAACAACCAGCTCAGCTAGGTGACATGGCTCACACCTGTAATCCTAGCACTCTGGGAGGCCGAGGTGGGAGGATTGCTTGAGGTTATGAGTTTGAGACCAGCCTGAGCAAGAGTGAGACCCCATCTCTACCAAAAATAGAAAAATTAGCTTGGTGTGGTGGCGCATGCCTGTAGTCCCAGCTACTCGGGAGGCTGAGGGAGGAGGATCGCTTGAGCCCAGGAGTTTGAGGTTGCAGTGAGCTATGATGATGCCATTGTACTCTAGCCGAGGCAACAGAGCGAGACTCTATCTCAAAAAAAAATAAAAATAAAAATAAAAATAAATAAATAAACAACCAGCTCTCCTGTGAACTAATAGAGCGAGAACTCACTCCTTACCACTAATGTCACCAAGCCATTCATGAGGGATCCGCCCCCATGACCTAAACACCTCCCGCCAGGCCCCATCTCCAACACTGGATATCAAATTTCAACATGAGATTTGGGGGAGGGGACAAACATCCAAATTATATCAGCCTTCCTGTGCACTGATAAAATCTCAGAGTCTACAACAGTGCCTTGCAGTTTAGTTATTAACTGAAAATTTAATGAAAATGTAGGTTTTTAAAATAAATGTAAGAAAAAAAATTTTGTTCTTGCAATTCTTTAGAGCTAGAGTAAAAAAACAATGTTTATGAAAGTTCAATCTTTTGATTTTTACTTTAAAATCTTTAATGCAATTTTAAAAAATTAATAGACTTTATTGGCCGGGCTCGGTGGCTCATGCCTGTAATCCTAGCACTCTGGGAGGCCGAGGCGGGCCGATCGTTTGAGCTCAAGAGTTCGAAACCAGCCTGAGCAAGAGCGAGACCCCGTCTCTACTAAAAAATAGAAAGAAATTAGCTGGACAACTAAAAATATATAGAAAAAATTAGCTGGGCATGGTGGCACATGCCTGTTGACCCAGCTACTTGGGAGCCTGAGGCAGAAGGATCGCTTGAGCCCAGGAGTTTGAGGTTGCTGTGAGCTAGGCTGATGCCACAGCACTCTAGCCAGGATGACAGAGCGGGACTCTGCCTCAAAAAAAAAAAAAAAAAAAAAAAGACTTTATTATCTTAAGCTATTTCAGGGTCACAGCAAAATTGAATGGAAAGAACAGAAATCCCCACAAAACTTCTCACCCCCACCACACACACAACCTCCCCAACTATCAACATTCCCCACCAGAGTGGTGGTACACTGTGACAATGGATGAACCTACACTGACACATCATTATCACTCAAAGTCCATAGTTGACAGCAGGGTTCACTCTTGGTGTTGCACGTCCTATGGGTTTGGACAGGTGGATGATGACATGCAGCCACCATTGTAGTATCATACAAAATAATTTCTCTGTCCTAAACATCCTCCATGCTCCAACTATTCATTCCTCCCTACCTCCAATTTACTTTATTTTTATATCAATTTTTCAATTAAAAATGCATCAGAAATTCACTGAGCAGGGAGGGGCCGTGGAGGGGGAGAGGAGACGGCACAGGTAAGCTGCACTTAGTCAAGTTTCCCCTTTAACAAGTGCAGCGTGTCAAGGCCACAGGCATAGGCTTGCGTGCTTAGTTCTAGCATCTACCCAAGTCAGTGTCGCCGAGGAGACCAGAGGAGTACGAGGGCTTGTCTCTTCTCCTCTCTGCACCCACCAGGGCCCAGGACACCCTCCCATCTGTGCAGATGGCAGTAGGGCCAAGAGGGGCAGGCACAACACCACGTCTCCACCTGGTCTATGCCGGGAGGCCACGCTAGGCATGCCACAGCCTCGTTATCTCAGGTTCCCCTGCCTGCCCCTGTGGACTCACATCTGAGTCCTTGGAGGAGGACACGGGGCTGTGAGATTTTGGAGCACAAGCAGGCTACTAGGAAACTCCCCCTTTGGAGGCAGCACAAAGGACAATGACCCCTGGCTCTGGCTCTCTGGGAGCCGTGGAGTGATTCCCCAGCAGCAGGCCATAGGACATGCAGGCACCCTGGGGACGTCCAGAAATTCTCCGGGCACTCAGGGAGCCTGGGAGCCCTGTCGGTGAAGCAGGACTCACTCCTCCCTGCCATTAAGGTGCTCACTTCACTTGCCCCAACACTGGCGTGCTCTGGGACAGTGGATGTATCTTGGCATTCCCAGTGTCATCCCTGACACTGTCTCCAGTGACCCAGGACATCCTCTCTCCCAGGGCTGGGTCCCCAGGCAGTCTCTGTCATTGCACCAACCTCAGCAGGTCTCCATGCTCTCCTCATTCCTGAGAGAGAACCTGCTTTACCTCGTGCTGCAGGAAGAGGATGTTTGGCCTGGACAGATGCGGGGCTGGGAGAAAGGTCTGTGTTGTGCCCGGCCCCCTCAGCTTCTGGTCCCACGGAACGTCCTCTCTCCCAGGGTGTCTTCTAGGCCACCCACACCCAGAGCGCTGGCTCGTGGAGACCCCTGCCGGCAGCCCCACAGCACGGCTGGCTCCTGCAGCCTCCCTTGGTTGAGCAGTCCGGCTCTGCCCTGATTCTCCAGGCGCCGGTTTTCCCACCTTCCATCCCTGCCAGTGCCTAGAACTTTGCCAAAAGCAGAACACCAAGCATGTTGACTCTATGCTCTCCAAACAAAGGATGCTGTCATTACCAGATCTGCCCTTGTTAGAAGGCACAGTGGGGATTATAAACAACTTTTTTCCCCTTTCACAAAATCAATCACCAAATCTTACCAAATTTGAACCCTAAATGACATTTTCTCCTCTCCAGCCAAAATAAATCCTGGCTCAGGTTCCAGCATGTCTGGCCTGGGCTACTGCAGCAGCCTCCTGTTGCTCCTTCCATGTCTTCCTTCCCCAGAGCTATCCCGAGGCTGAGAGGCCCGGGCCCCGTTTGTTTTATTTTTTTAAATACTGAAAAACAAAGACATGTCAAAGGATCACAAGGTTATGATAGATTTTTAAATGTTTACTTTTAACAGAATTGATGCTTTAAATTAAAAACTATAATTTTATCTAGTCGTGCTAGTCACAGAGTAATAAAAGATTTTTTTTGTTGTTGTTATTGTAGGACTCTACAAGCCATGTGACCTGGTCCAAGTCCAGAAAAGGTTTATGAACATCACACCTTCCTACCCTGCTGTACATCCTTGTGATCACATTTTGAATCTCATTCGGAGATGACCTCCAGAGTCCAACCGTGGGTTCCTTTGAGAAAGAGAAGCCAGGCCAAAGGGTCCCTCCGGCCACCTATGATGGCACAAATCAAACTTCGCTGGCTCCGTGGCTGCACCATGAAGTCCAAATGCCTTCCCCAGCCCACTGGGCTCGCCCTCTGACCTCCAGCCATCCCGAGGTGCTTCAGGTGTCCTGCATGAAGCCTTTCTGTTTGTCTTCACCTAGAACGCCTGCCCCCACCCTGCCTGGCTGACACTCACCCTTTAAGTCTAAGACCACAAGTCACCACTTCTGGGAAGCTTCCCAGCCACCGGCACCCAGGGAGGGTGAGAGGCTGCTCCTTCTCCAAGCTCCCCGGCATCCTGTGCTGCTGCCTTCTCACCATGTGTGGAATGGATGTCCGAGTCTGCCGCTGCAGCGTTGGTGCACAGCTCAAAGACAAGGTCCATGTCTGGGTCTTGTCTACATTCCCAGCTCCTAGCATGGCCCCGGAAGACGAATGAATGAATGCTGCAATGAATAAACGTGCAAGTTTGTGAAATGCCACAGACCTCTGTGCCTATCAGTTCTTTGTTTTGGGCTGGCTGATTTTGTTTGAACTGGTGGAACGCTGTGAATTTGCAAGACCGCTCCTGCCAAGTTCCGGCCCAAGGGTCAAGGTTCCCTAGGGTAACTTCCTGGGGGGCGTGGTTATGGCGCAGAAGGGACAACCACAGGGACCAGCAGGTGGCGCCAGGTCCCTTTGCTGGAAAGTTGCGATGCGTCTGCTCTGCAGGGGCGGGGGAGCACGTTCCAATTCCAAGCACAATTCTTCTAGATCGTTTTGTGGAGCTCACTTTAAAAAAAAATCGCAAATCCCAAGTCAAGGCCATGAGGACAAAGCAATTTCGTAAGAGAGATCTAAATTCAGTTAAAGGGAGAAAGTAGTCCAAGTAAATATGCAGAATGTAGCCTCAAACTTAGAGCTGAACTGAACTGCTCTCACAGGTCCTCTGGTCACCCCCTGCTCCGGCAGCCGAGGTCCCTGAGAGGGCGTGGCTGTGCCCCTGGACACACATGGAGTCCATCTGCGTAGAACAGGTTTCTCTTTGACCCCCGAGGCCAGGGTGGCGGAGCTGCCCTACTCCAGGGCCCGTTCACACTGCAGTCTATGTGGACGGCACCTCTGAACTTGAGGAAGCGCCTGGACTGGCTCATCTCTGAGGGCCGTCCCAGCTGTGCAAAGTCACTCAGCTTATGAGAATCAACTGCCCTGGTCCCATCCCTTCTCCAGGTCCCTGCTGACCGTACACCTCTCCTGGCACTGTGGCTATAGCCCCTCAACTTCCACCTGCAAACACTGCGTGTTGTCTGACAGTCCTACATCTCAGGGCAACGATGGATCTTGTCAGACCTCTCCATAGCCGGGACGGGCTGTGTCACCAGATGCTGATTCAGGTACAACAAGCAGTCCTTGGACTGCATCGTGATGTACCAGCTGCTTCAGTGCCTGGAAAGGGTGCCCTGTCTGGCAGACAGGTAGTCTGGTCACTGGACAGGTTGACCTTCACTGAACACGAGATGATTGACACCATTATCCCCTTCACTAAGTGACTCTCTCTGTGTCCAACAGAGTCCAGGGCCTGAAACCATGGAGCTTCTGAGATGGTTCCCTCTTTCTCACTGCCACCACCTTCCTGGCCTTCTGCTGTCCTTTGCTGGGCAGCCAGTCATGGGGGGTGAACGTCCTCTCACTCCTGTCCCCCGAAACCTCAGTCTGTCCCATGTGCCAGGAAGTTCTTTGCTGGGTGTTGGGGTCATCCCCAGGCCTCTGAGACACTGGCAGATAGTCCACCATCCCGGTACAGCAAGATCAGAACGAGAGTGCTCAGGCGGCACAGGGAGGGGAGCCTCGAGGGCATCCCGAAGGACAGATGTTCTCTGTGGCTTACGGGAAGTGAGGGCATTGGCACCCACTTCTGTGTTCATGACTCTATCCAGGCAATAAGAGGCTTGGCCCCCTGGACTGCCAGGGCCCTGTGTGGGGCCACACCCTGTGCAACACCCTCGCAGGCTGCAGAGAGAGTGGGTGGAGCTGAGGCCAGAGGCGTGAGGACCTGAAGTCCCAGGCTATGCCACAATGCCTGCAGAGGGCAAATGCTAGGCGGAGCGTTCCTGTTGGTTCCTTGGGACCAGTAGATTTACCAGTGGGCCCAGGAGGGCTGTGCAGGCACTTTTTGAGGGAAGGTTGGGCATGCAATGGCATCTCAGTGCTCCACTGGCATCCTAGGATCCAACACCACCCAACACCTCCAAAAGCAAAGGAAGGGACTGGGTGAATCATCAACATCATTCCCCCCATGAGGATCCAAAACTGCAACATCAGATTCAGGAAAAAGCACAAACTCCTGAAAAACCAAACTTTATCCTTTTTTTTTTTTTTTTGTCATAAGGAGGAAAAAGGAGTTATATATTTTTTTCAGATTATAAATTAGTGTAACTATGTTATAAATATTTTTGAAGATATATAAGAAAATAATTCCTATTATTCTACTCCCCCAGCCCAACCCAGTTAAAATTCATTTCAACAGATATTTACAGAGCACCTGCTATATTCCAGGCACAATTCTAGGTGCTGGGGACATGGCGGGTAATGAAACAGATGACAATCCTACCATCAATGGCGTCACAATAAAGCACACCTACCCCACGGCCCAGCACCTCAACCCCAGGCACACACTCAGCACGCAGGTACATATGTTCACCAAAATGCAGACATAGGAATGCCCAGAGAGCAGCAGGACTTGTGACCACCCAACTGCCCATCAGCAGTGGAAGGACAAATTGTGTCTACAGACACACTTATCATCTACGTCTCACAAACAGAACACACAGGGGACTTTATCTGTGCAAAGTGTAAGCCAGGACACCTGATCCCTGGTGTCCTAGCGGGTACCCCTGGTGGGAGCAGTGACCCCAAGGGGCCACAGGGGGGCGCTTCTGCTCTGCTCCTGATCTGCGTGGGTTGCTCCATGTGATTGTGGAATTTGAGCTGTTTGCTTAGGATTCCTGTACTTTTCTCTGTATGTGTTGTACTTCAGTGAAATGTTTGCATTAAATAATTTATGCTAAGGTGAAGCCTGCAGAGCCTCTGACACACAAGGTGGCCCGGACCTCAGGCCCCTGGGCCGGCTGAATCTTGCTGTCAGGGTCCATCTTCCCCTCTAGCTGGTAGGTCCAGGAGGACAAGGTCATCCGGAAAAGAGGCATTTCCCAAGGGGAGGGTTGGCTTAGAAGGTCAGGCCGTGGCTTGTGCCGGGAACAGGGAAGGGAGGTGGTGAGGACCACCTGGGCCGCTGGGCAGTCGGAGCACACAGGAAAGGCAAGGTCGAGTCCAGCGCTGGTCTGACCCCAGCCACGGAGACCCAGACCCCCAGACGCTGGAATCCTGGAGGCTCCCAGAGGACCAGGCTTCAGGGTCACTTTTCTTACAAGGCCTAGTGGGAGTGGGGGTTGGGCTGGGGGGCGTGAGTGTGATGGAGGGGCTCGAAGATCCCAGTGGGGCGTGGAAAGAAGCCAGGAGTCTGGTTCCCCCAGAGCAGAGAGCTAGAAAGCGTCCCCTCACCCGCTTGGGGCAGGGGTCGCATGCGGAGCTCTGGCTGTGTGGCAGGGACAGCTGAGGCTGCGCCCACTCACCCGCCCCCTTGGCCAGGCCAGCTTTGCAGAAGGGGAGATGTCAGTTTGGCCCCCACACCCCGCAGCCCAGGCTGGGCTCCTCCTGCCCAGAGGCTGGCGTCCTGCACGGCTGGGACTCGGGCTTCTCAGGGCCCCTTCGCTGCTGTTTCTCTGAGCGTGAGTGCCCCCGCCACGGGGTGTTTCAGTCAGTCACTACAGGTGGGCAGTAAACCTCACTGACAAGGCGAGAGGCCCCCGAACCTCAAAACCTTCACAGGGCTTGTTCCCTGACTCCCGCCAGGTAGAGGGAGCTGGGCAGTCTTCTCAGAACACGTCTGAGCCCCTTCTCAGAAGTTTCCAGAACACCAGTGTACCCGGCACAGGCCCATAAGCTCCTGTCAACAGTGACACGTCCCCACTGATGCGGTCGAACTCCCAGCGTGCGGGGTCTGCATTCCGCAGGCAAGGCGCCTGCACACAGTGCACTCCCGTGACATTCCTGAAACAAGACGGTATGGAAATCGAGGCCGGAAAGGTTAAATGACGTCCCCAAGGCTAGAAGCCACCAAGAGTCTGGAAGCGGAACTCGAAGCTGCAGCCAGCGTCTGGCTGTGGGAAGCCTCGCGCTCACTGTGGGGAAACCCGCGCTTCTCCCGGTCCTCGGAGCTTCTGACCTTCTGGTGATGCTGCAGGAAACAGGGTTCTTCAATAAATGCCTCTCCCTGACCCCAGCCCGAACTCCTGAAGATTTAAACTGGGCATTCGGCATTTTCTAAACACTGTTGCCACATCCCAACAGCTTATATAGTGAGCACAATGCAGCTCTGAAGAAAAATCCCCAATGAATTTTAATTCTCCTTTGGCAGGCGGCAGCGGCAGGACTGCGAGGGGAGGCAGCTCCTCGGTTTCCTTCAGGCTGCGCTTCTGAGCTGAGATTAAAAAGGGAAAACTCGGCCGGATCAAAGGCGACCTCTCTATGCGGGCGTGTGTGCTGCCTGCAGCCTTGTGCTCAGTGGAGAAAGAACATTCTGGAACCTTCCAGCTTTGTGAGCCGCCTCCTCTGAGAGGTGTCCCTCCGTGCCTGGGGCCGGCCACCCCTCGCTCCGCTGTGCGCTGCCCACTCTGCACAGATCTAGAGCAGGCATCCCCTGGGGACCCCCACCCAGATGGGGGTTCTGGGAGGGGGTCTCGCGGCCCCGAGTGCCCGGCAGACACCGTGGGTGAAGGAGCCAGGCTCCCGCGGCCCGGGCGTGCGAGCCTTTGTTGCAAACACAGAGGTGAGTCCCCTCCCGTCCCCGCTTGGGACACTGAGGCGCAGCACGCAGGGACCCTCCAGCGTTTGTGGGCGGGTCAGTCACGCAGCGTGCATCGGCCAGTGTGAGCACGCGGCCGGGCTGGGACACGTGTGTGCTCACTGAGGCTCGTTCTGTAGGGCCACCGAGCTGCACACGCCACCTGAACCGGCTCCTGTCAGCCTCACAAGCGACCTTTGAGGAGTGGCATTTTTATTTTCCACCCAAGAAGGTGGAGAGATCCCGGGCTCCCGGGGTCACAGGGCTGGGAGGCGGGCGAGGTGGTCGAATACCCAAGTCACAGTCGGGCCTCTGAGCCCGCCTTCCCGACTGCGCTGCCCTGCAACGAATCGGCGCGATTCCACCTCCTGACACGTGGCTCTGTGGCCTCGTTAATGGGCTCATTTCTCGCAGGTGCGCTCTCGCAGGTGCGCCCTCGCAGGCCTCTCCGGGAGCCCGGTCCTCGGCCCGGAGGTGACGAGCCCGCCACGTGCACCAGGGGGCGCTGCAGGCAAAGTGGCCTCCAGAGCCCAGAGGGCGGGCGGGGCAGGAAGCCGGGCTCCCACCTGCCTCGCTTAGAGACGGCCTTGCTCTGTTCCCCGGGCTGGAGTGCAGTGGCCCAGTCCTAGCTCACCGTAACCTCAGACTCCTGGGCTCAAGCCATCCTCCTGCCTCCGCCTCTCAAGTAACGGGGACTACAGGTACGTGCCATCACACTTGCTTGATTTTTTTTTTTTTTTTTTAGAGACGGATCTCACTGTGTCACCCAGGCTGGTCTCAAATTCCTGGCTTCAAAGTGATCCTCCCACCTCAGCCTCCCAAAGTGCAGGGATTACTGGCGTGAGCCACTGCACCTGGGCCCTAGGTGCACTTAGATATCCGTTTTTAGGTGTGTGAAATCAGGAAAACGTTTTAGTAAAAGGAAAGCAAACATCTCTGACCCATGAGGAAGCTGGTGTGGGCCCAGCCTGGGTTTGGGTTCCAGCTCTGAGTTGCACCGGCAGCCTTGGCCCTGTCCGCCTCGCTGGCCGCGGGGGAGCAAATGAAGCAATGGATACAATCACAAACTGTAAAGTGCTTTCATGCCCAACACCATCCTATCAACCCAGGTGCCAATGAGGGAAATACGTTATTTGATGACTGGCTGTTTCCTTCCATTTTGGCTGATTTGTCTGTGGCAGAACTTCTTGGAGTTCTGTGTTGAATGGCAACGGCCTTTGTCAGTGTGAACGATGACAACAGTAACTGAAAACAAAATCTTGCTTCTCGCATTACTTTGTCTAATTCTCACGCTGAGTCCTCTGTCCTGGGACTCAAATGAGGGCCCGAAAGAAGGAAACATTTCTCAGGTCAGGGCTGAAGGGCCCGCCGTGGTCTGCACCCTCAGGGAGGTCCAGTTGCATCTGTTTTCCTACTGATACTACGCTCTTCCCCGGCAGTAAGAACTCATCAAAACAGGCTATGTTTTCTTTCTCTTTGATAAATTAAAATTACTTTTATCATTAATAGAGTGGAGGAACCTACCCCTCATTTTCCGAGGCTCTCTCCAGAGAGCAAATACAAGCTGAGACTTCCTGTAATTCAATTATAGATGGCCACACGTCCTTACGGCACACTCAGCTCCCACGATAGCTGCCATGGTCACTGTGACAACAGCAGGCCTGGAGCATCCTTGTCTAGAAGGGTGTGGACCTTTGGGGATCCATGGTTTTATTTTTATTTATTTATTTATTTTGAGACAGAATCTTGCTCTGTCACCCAGGCTAGAGTGCAGTGGCACAATCATAGCCCACTGCAGCCTCCGACTCCTGAGCTCAAGCGATTCTCCTCTCTCAGCCTTCCAAGTAGCTGAGGCTACAGGCACTCACCACCACGCCTGGCTAATTTTTCTATATTTAGTAGAGATGGGGTCTCACTCTTCTCAGGCTGGTCTCAAACTCCTGAGCTCAAGTGATCCTTGGGGCTCCATGGTTTTATATGAACCTTCTTATAGGCTTTTCAAAAAATAATTAAAAAATATTTTATTTTTTCTTTCGGAGAGGTGGGGGGTCTTGAAATGTTGCCCAGGCTGGTCTCGAACTCTTGACCTCAAGCAGTCCTCCCGCCCCAGCCTCCCAAGTAGCTGGATTGGCTTTTTTTTTTAATTGAGAGAATTTACATGCCATAGGATTGACCCTTTTACACTGTCCATGTCAGTGGTTTTCAGTATATTCACACGTTTGTATAACCCTCACCACTAATTCCAGAACATTTTCATCACCTCAGAAAGATACCTGTACCCATTTCCCCCTCCTCTCAGCCCCTGGGGATCTACCACTAATCTACTTAAGCTTATACTGTGTCTTTTTATTGCCATTTGTGTTCTATGGGGATTGAAAAAAAATAGACGGCTTACTTCATGTGTCTCAGAGTAGCAGACACAGTTGTGGGGACCTCCTGCAATTAGAACACGGGGTCCTGCTACTCCTCACGCTAATGAGCTGGGTGAACACAGAGAAATGATAAAATCTCTCCGACCTTCCATTTTCTCATTCTGAAGGATTAATAATGGTTAATAATGGTACTTGTCCCACTTACAAGGAAATCCTACCTCTCATAAAAAATAGAACCCCAAATCTGCCTGAGTTTGATGCTGGGAGGAGAATCTTCTAGAGGCAGCAGGATTAAGGAGCTGGCTCTATCCTCGCCTCTCCCTCTCCCATTAGTGCGGCCCTCAGAGGTACTGCTCCCCACGCAGGCACAGCCCCTGGGGTCCCCCAGCCCAGCTGTGAGGGCTGACACTGAAGGAGACATCCTGAATATTCAAGATTACAGGGAAAGGGGAGCACAAAACACATTGTTTATTCATACCTGCTTCCTGACCGAAAGTATTTGTGGTGGCTTGCAAAGATGCATTCAATATGACAAGATTAAAAAAATTCATGAGGAAATTAGAAATAAAAACAAGGGGAGGAAAAACAAAGATGAAGCCAGGGTGAGGTTGGTGTGGAAAATCCAGACGGCGATTTAAGGAGCACTGACACAACACACGTACCACATTCCAAGTGCCATAGAAGTAAATAAAGCCATTTAATCCTCACGACACCTTATGAGGCAGATGCTATTATTATCCCCATTTTACAGACAGGGAAGGCCAGGCGCAGGAAGGCTGTGCAGCTTGCCCAGCGGATCCCAGCTACGACCAGCAGACCTGCGTTTCAAACCTGGGCAGCCTGGTGCACGAGTTCACGCCACCCCTCCCGCTGCTTTGTGATATCACATGGGTGTGCTGGGGGCAGGCAGGGGAGCCTGAGCTTAGCACGGCAAGCAGGGAATGTCTTGGACGTCTTGGATCTGCTCTGATAAACCATGTGCATTTCTCAATTTTTCCCATGATGTTTCTAGATCTGTGCAACAGAATGTTGAAAATGAGATTTTTTTCTGAGTTTCACCTGAGGCCCCAAAGGGTGCTGAACAAAGCACAAGGTGTTAGGTAGACCATCTCCGTGGGGAGCTGAAACCTACTTCTTTTTTTAATTATTTATTTATTTATTTTTCCGGTCAAATTTAGTGAAACCTACTTCTGCCAGCACTGACCCTCACTCACCTCCAGGGGGAGGTGACAGGACTGAGCGTTTGTTTGGGGAGGTTAATGAGACTGGTGCAGGGATTGCTCAGGAGAGATTTCCCATGTGCTCTTCTCTCCCAAGTCCCAGGGAGGCGTCCATAGGCTGGCATGTGTCTCTGGAATTGGAGGGACCCAGAGACTGTCGTCTGAGCCCCCTAGAAAATTCTCATGATGAGAGGCTGTGGCACGTTAGCTAAGAGGCTGGTGTCGGGAGCTGCCCCTCATGCATTCATTCAACAAATGTTTATTGAGGTCCAGCATGTGTCTGCATGTTCTAGGTACTAGACAGTACAACTATGGACAGCACAGATTGCCCTATGACCTTACATTCCAGTAATGAGGGTAAGGTCTTCAGAGGGACCCTGTCCACAAGTAGGGGATGAGGGCTTGTGGGCAAGGAGTGGGCTGCAGGGGTTCTGTTGGGATGGCTGGGAGAGGCGTCGGGCCTGTGGCCGGATCCCTGCACTCAGTGTGCCCTGAGATAATGAACAGCACAGCATTTATTGGTAGCCTACTGTGTGCCAGGCACTGTACATACAGAATCTCTAATCCATGTACCCCTAGAAGGTAGGGATCATCACCCCACTTCATAGAAGGCTCCTGGGAAGGTGGGTCCTGAGGTCACATAGGGCTTCTTTTGCTCAGAGCTGACCTCTCTCCTGCTGCTCTGATGAGCTTCTCTTGGTGTCGGAGAATGGAGAAGGCAGGCACGGAATCTCTTTGAGCTCCATCTTCGCTGTGATCTGACACACATCCCGAGTTGTGTCAATTTTCCACAGCCTAGAAACTCTCAGGCTGTGTGAAGGTTTGGATCTGGGTGGAGCCCCAGGGAAGCAGGCGCTAAGCAATTCTCTCTGATCATTTCTAGGTTTTTATCTTATGAACAGTCCCCAAGAGTTTAACTGAGTGCTAATACCATTGAGATTGTCTTCTTAGTGATTACCTTGGCTTGTGTTAGGAAATGGCTTAATTAGCAGTCAGTTTATTTCAGTCTAGAATGCTACAAGATTCTAGGTGGTCTTTCTACAGGACATATTTCCCTTAAAGCAAGATCTCATTATCTGACTCATTTCTAGGAGGAGACCTGTGACTGACCCAGGTTAAGGGTGTGGCTCAAGGACACAGGAGGTGACAAATAGGAAACAAAGCTATCTCAGTCCATTCAGGCTGCTATAACAAAATACCATAGACTGGGTGGCTTACAACAACAGACATTTATTTCTCATAGTCTGGAGCTGGGAAGTCCAAGATCAAAGCACCAGCAGATTTGGCGTCTGGTGAGGGCCCATTTCCTGGTCCACCAATGACCATCTTCTCACTGTGTCCTCACCAGGAAGAAGGGGCAAGGCAGCCCTCTGGGGCCTCTTTTATAAGGGCACTGATTCCACTATCCACCAGCACACTGGGCTCTAGGATTTAACATATGAATTTGGGGGGGGACACACACATTCAGCCTGAAGCCAAAGCCCCAACCACGGCCAACGTTCCATCTTCCCTGCATGTGACTGTGCTGTTCCTCAGAAACCAGGACCTGTAATCAGAGAAAGTTCTGGTTTCTTGCTCTGCATCTGGAGAGGCCTGTGTGGAAGTTTCCTCTGCCAGGACCAGCCTTATCTATATGAGAAGTCCCATAGGACACTAAAGGGTTCAGCAGGAAGTGGCCTTGGTCAGCAGCAGACCTGACCATACAGTATTTGCTAGAACACCAAGGGGAGAGAACAAAGGTGCTGAATTTTAGGAAGAAAACCCAGACTGTCCAGGGTTTCTTTGAGGTGGTTGTTATTTTTAAAAATCTGAATTTGTAAAACCCTGAGTATGTAATAACAGTATTTTTCAGATTTGTATTCTAATAAAGTCTGAAATGTCAACAGCTAAGTCAACAATACTTGTTGAGCACCTACTACATGCCAGACACTGTTCTCGGTGCTGGAGAAACAAATACAGTAATCTTAGGTACAGATGCATGCAGGGAAGGTTATAAAAGGAGGCCATGTGGCAGGGGTGACTGGGAGGCCAGTGCCAGCTGGTCAGGCTGGCCAGGAAGGCCTCTCCTGGGGGAGATGCAGAGTGGAGGCCTGCATGAGGAGGAGGAGCCAGTGTAGATGCCCTGGAGGACTCAGACCAGGTCCAAGGAGTGGCCTCAGCAAAGGCCTGGGACGGGGTTGGCGTTGGGCCTGGCGCCATCTGGGTAGGGAGAGATGCGGGTACAAGACAAAAGAGGACCGTGACCATGGGGCAGAGCGTGGATTTCATCTGGGCTGGGAAGTCTCTAGGGTTTAAGCAGGGCAGGCTGGAAGGAGACTGCAGGCAGAGGGTGTGGTGGCAGTGGGTGGGTGAGAGACAGACGGGAGTTTTGGTGACTTGAATTAGTGCCGTGTACCAGTCAGGGGAATTTGAACAGGGAAAATGTAGTAAAGAGAATTATCAGCTAGCAAAAAATTATGTTATGGGTTGAATTGTGTCCCCCGAAGACATATTGAAGTCCTGACCCCTGGTACCTGTGAAGGTGACCTTATTTGGAAATAGGGTCTTTGCAGATGTGATCAAGGTAAGGTGGATCATTCCAGGGGTGGAATGCCATGGTGTGAGCACATACGTCCCTCTAAAATTCACGCTGAGCCGAATCCCCGTCACGGTGATATTAAGAGGTGGGGCCATTTGGGAGGTGATTAGGTCCTGAGGGCTGTGCCCTCGTGAGTGGGATTCGTGCCCGGACAGTAGAGGTTGAAGGGCACGTCCTAGCTCCTTAGCCCCTTCTGCGCTGAGAGGACGCAGCAACAAGGAGCAGCCCTCACCAGACACTGAATCTGCTGGCACCTTGACCTTGAACTTTCCAGCCTTCAGAACTATGAGGAATACATTTCAACGGTTTATAAACTATCCAGTGTAAGGCATTTTGTTATAGCAGCCGAGTGCACTAGGACACCACAGTCTTTGGTCTCTGCTGATATAATCAAGGGTATTAGTGTGGGCCCCTTACCCAATATGACTGGTGTCCTGACAGGAAGAGGGAAATTTGACACAAAAACACTGGGAGTAGATGGCCACCTGATGGCAGAGGGAGGGACCGGAGTGATGCAGCTGCTGGCCATCAGCAGGAGCTGGAAGAAGGCCGGGAAGGCTCTCCCCAGGGTTTCAGGGGAGCACAGCACGGGAGCACCTGCTGGCATCTCGACTTCAGACTTCCAGCCTCCAGAACTGGGAGAAGAAGTTTCTGTTGTTTTAAGCCGCCTATTTGTGCTACCTTTGTGATGGCAGCGCTGAGATACTAATACAGGTGGTTAACTGCTAAAAGGGGTAAGAGAGGTCTCTAAGGAACCCAGGAATAGCAAATGCAGGAAACAGCTGCTACTTGGAAGAGGCTTCCACCCCGTAAAGCTGGGACCCAGACCTTTAGGGAGGGTGTGCCTCCTGCAGGAACACAAAGCCTGCTGGTGGGAGACTTGCCAGAGTGGGGGCGAGACTGGTCTACAGGACCAGCCCATGCAGTGGCCCCAAACTCACTAGAGGGAGAGCAGGCCAGAGCTAGCCCATGAAAGTGGCTCCCAGGGTGTGAAGTTTGAGGCAGAATGAATGCCACCCGACTCCTGCACACCAATCCTGCCCACAGCTGTGCCACTGGAGAAAACGCTGTGCACTGGCAGCAGAGTGAGAAGTGCCTTCCTCCGCGCTGGCCTTGTGGCCTCCCTCTGCTGCCCTCTATTGACAAAGCCTAGCATTGCGCCAATTGGCAAAGGAAACGTTTACAGGGTCCCCCTCCAGCATCCCAAAGCAGGGCAGAGAAGGGTGACTTTGGAACTGAGCGACAATGCATTGATAACTGGCATAGGTGGTAACGAGAAAGGTGGGGGACTGGTGTGAGGGGACAAGGGCTTGTGCCCCCTACAGTTCATAGTTCTGTGATATCAAAAACCTGCACTGAAAAAATTGTGATAGAGATGAAACCGTACTCTACTTAACCTCATAATCCACATCTCCTTGCTGTCATCTGCCCTCTTAATCCGCATCATTTTAAATCATCCCTGCTGCACAGGTGAGTAAGTAGAGGTGCAGAGGTGTTGAATGACATGTTTGCAGTCCTACTGCTAACAAGTGGTGTCCATCTGCCTCCGAGGCCTGTGTCCTGGCTGCTATACCTGCTGTCTTTCCCGCAGGGAACTGGAATGCCTGGTGCATTGTGCTCCTGAGAGCTCAGTGCTGCCTTCATCAGCCCCGAGAGGACCCTGGACCCTGAGCGCACAGGGCACAGGGGACCTAGTAAGTAGATCTCACCTCTAGGAGGGTACAATCCAGTTTCCAACTGCTTCTCTTATTTACCACTTTAAAGGGGTTCTGCCTCTTAAAAATGGAAGGATTTCTCCTTTGAAGGGAAGTGAGCTAGAGACAGTCCTGAGCACCCTTCCTGCAGAACACCTCCTCCTTTGGCTTCCCGGTAGATAGCAGTCTATACCCGCATTTCTAGATCTCAGAAAATAGAAGAATCTGGCAGGTGCAGAGATGAGCTTGTCCGATAAGGACTGGATCCAGCCAAGTGCCAGCTTGGGTCAGATGTCCCATCCCTTCGGCAGGAAAATAGATGCTCTTCCACGAGGAACCAGAACTCCATGGAGAAAGCTGTGAATGTTGTGGGCCAGCTCTTTATGGAAGGTTATAATCGTGCACCCTGTGGGAAAGTCACTTCTCTTGTCTGAGCACTAGGGCAAAAGGGGGTTGGATTTTTCTAGAAGAGCTTTAAGGATCCTTCCAGATCCTGTATCCATCAGTTCATATATTTATCAACATTTATTGAACCTACTATGTGCCAGGTACTACAGTAAGATCTTTCATGAGTTATTTAATCTTCACAACTGTGAGAAGTGGGCACCGTTGTCTGTGTTTTACCGATGAGGAAACTGAGGCTCCGGGAGGTTAAATAAGCAGCAGGCAGTACCGTGGGGAGACTTGGTTCTAGCGGTTTCCGGCAGTCTGCCTTTGCCGTGCATCCCCTTCTCTTCTGGTGCGCTCCGTGCAGGTCTGGCCCGGTGTGTGCTGGTGCACTTGCCTGTACGTCCTCCCGGCCTTGCCCCAGAGGGCTTGAGCTGCTGTGCCAACGTACAGATGAGGAGGAGAGTGTGTGGAAGATTCAGGGCCCAGAAAAGTACAGGTAGAGCGAAAGAGAATGCCTGCAGGAATATTAATGTGTGCATATTCAGTTACAAATCCGGGCAGAGATTCCTAAGACCTAAAGTAGAGAAACAGATTAGTTAACGTGTTGACTACTATACACCAGGTACAATAAACTAAAGAGTCCTATATGAACCTGCATTTATAGATTTCAAGAAAAAAAAAAGTGGAAGTTTGAGCAGAAAGGCAGATGAAGAAAAGAAAGCTCAGAGAGGTTAAGTAATGGGCTCGAGGTTGCAGAGCTATTAAGTGGCAGACCCAGGATTCAAATCCAAGTGTTTCTGCATCTGGAGCTGGGCTCGAATTTAGGGCACCACTTTTTTCTTCCATCCTGGCCCTCGAGAAGAGGAGCGGAAGCAGGTACACAAGTGGTTCCTCGTGCTCCACTGTGGTGAGTGCACTGGAGTGTGGCAGGCTGCGTGCAGGGGTCAGAGGCGGCACGATGGGGGTGCGCTGGGGCCGGGTGGGTAGCCAGGCATTCCCGCGGAGGGCACAGCATGAGCAAAGGTCTGCAGGCTGCACGTAGCTGTGTGCAGGGAGGCCATCAGCAGTTCAGTGTTTCTGGAGTTTACAGAGCTGGGCCGGGGTCACGTAGGATGAGGCTGGGGCGATGGTGGGTCCGCCGAGAGCTCATGGTCCACAATGAGGAGGATGGATTATAGCTTTAGGTTACCCCATAGAGTGAGGAGATAATTTAATGTCCACACCAGGACACTTGTGAGGAAAAGGCGCTAAAAATAATTAGCAGGTGTTAATTGCTCTATAACAGGCATAAACTGACCTTCAGAGACACCCTTGTCATTCACAGAGAACTCCTGGAGAGTTTTAAGTAGAGTGTGACATAACCAGATTTGCAATTTGAAAAGTCACTGGCTGCAGTGCCAGACGGATTGGATGCATTTCGTAAAGAATTCAGACAGCACGGAAGTATGCAGTGGCAAGTTAAGCCCCCCTCCTACCCTTATCCCCAAGTTCTCCTTCTCAGACGCAGCAATCATTGTCCCCAGTTTTAGTGTTTTATTCCAGAGATAGTCTGAAATGTGTGTGTGTGTGTGTGTGTGTGTGTGTGTGTGTATAATCCCCTTTTAGTGCAGGTGGCAGCACATTATACACCCTGTTCTATACCTTGCTTTTTATTTATAGGCCGTGTAAGTCGTTCTATATTAGTACATGTAGGGCTGCCACAATCGTTTTTATTGCCTGTAAAATGTTCCATGGTTCTAGCATATTGTATTCAACTTCTTCTCCATTGACGGGCATTGATTCTAATTTCTTGCTATTATAAACAATGCTGCAATTCATATCCTCATACATAGGAATGTGTGCATGGAATGAGTTCCCTAAAGTAGAATTGCTGAGTCAAAGGGTATATGCATTTATAATTTTGATAAATATTTCCAAATCGTCCTCCATGGGAGGGAGGTTCATTCTCTGCACACATTCCTGTGCTTGGAGATACTAATTGCAGCAGTTGCATTGAGCCCTGGATGATTGGGTGAGGCAGGGAGAGTGATAATGATGACAGCAGGAGTACAGGAGAGAGGTGATGAGGGTCTTATCCAACATTGTCCTGGTGGGGATAGCTAGGAAGCTATGATTTGGAGAAATACATCACATCAGGAAGGGGCTGGACATGGTGGCTCACACCTGTAATCCCAGAACTTTGGAAGGCAGAGGCAGGAGGATTGCTTGAGGCCAGGAGTTCGAGACCAGCCTGGGCAATAGATTGAGACCCCCCCTCGCTATGAAAAATAAGAAAATATTAGCTGAGCATGGTGGCACACACCTGTAGTCCCAGCTACTCTGGAGGCTGAGACAGGAGGATTCCCTGAGCCCAAGAGTTTGAGGTTACAGTGAGCTATGATTGGGCCACTGCACTCCAGCCTGGGCAACAGAGTGAGATCCTGCCTCTAAAAAATTAAAAGACAGACAGACATCAGGAAGGAAGGAAGGTTGCTTTGAGGTATGGGGGTGGGGGTTGGAGGGTTTTGAGGGTAGCAGGGGGCTGGGAGGGGAATCCAGGTAGAGACATCCAGAAGTTGGATGCACAGGCGTGAAGCCAGGGAGAAACTCCAGGCTGGAGGCACAGGCTCGTGGTGAGGCCACCAGGTGCCTGGGATGCAGCAGGTCCTCGCTCTGGGGCACAGGCACTGCACTTGCACACCTTGAGAGGTAGGGCCTCCTTGCATTGTGCTGCCCGGGTGCCTCTCTTGCCTCACCCTCGTCCTGGCCCTGGTGAGGGGCCCATGGTGTCAGCCATATACTTAAGGGGCTGGCTGAGCAGAGAGACTCAAGGGAAAGAAGAAAGAGGTACAGGAATTCGTGGAGAGGGAGGTGTCCCAGAGGGCAAAGTGCTGAGCTCCCAAGTCTGTGGGAGAAGGCAGGGGAGGACCAGAAAGTGTCCATTAGATACACCAATTAGGAGGTCACCAACACCCTCGGTGAAGCTGTTTTAATAAAGTGACAGAGGCTGGGTAGTCTCAGATTCTATAAAGCAATTATAGCAAGTCAGGGTGTTTACTCATTGGTCGTATCCTAGCAACAGTGTGTTCTCAACAGGGGCAAGTGTTCTAGAATGTGCAACCAAATTATACGAGAACACAGTATTCTAGAATGTCTGCATGAGTTTGCCAGTCAATTTCTTACTTAGAGGTACTCAGGAGATTGTTGAAAACTATTCCCTTTTTCTCTAAGTTTCCAGGTAGTCAACGACAAGCATTTATGACACTAATAGAACTTAAATTCTTAAATGCTCTGCCAGGGTCACTTCCCCGAATTCAAAGTTAATGTGAGGGAAGAAGATTAAGAACAGTGTCCCAGCAGGGAAAATGAGCTGTGAGTTGTACTTCGCCACCCTTTAAAGCTAACAACACTTGATGTTCTTCAGAATTCACGTGGGATTATTTGTTCTCCCAAGACAGCATGAACAATGCATTCCTTTCCCTCACTCTGTGGGTCCTCGCCCCCTGGCAGTAGTGGCTGATTTCACCCAAATTCACTGTGAGCAGCTTTTAATTATGCACAGAAATTTGGGGGGTGGTTTGTCTAATCTAGCCTCTTCCTCCAATGCTGCCATTCCTGCTTGGGCCTCCCTCCTGCAACCCTGCCCACCTCACCTAGAG
>CM052437.1:6156848-6169860 GCA_028533085.1 Varecia variegata
TGGCATCAACAGGGGAATGGGAGACCAGGAATGGCATTCACGGACTGCTGTTACTGAGCAAGTTGGGGGACAGTTCCTCCCACAGCTTCCTTACCCGCGAAATTGGGAGATGACAGCTCCTTCCTGTGTGTTATGGTGCGGATCACGTATGTGCGAACACTCTGTATTAACTGGGGAGGTCTGAGGATTCTTTGCAGAACAGATGCCTTTCAGAGAAAACAAGACAGCTGCCGTCCAGGGAGGGGGTGGTGAGGGCCAGTGCATTTATAAGGCAGATTCTTCAGACCAGGAAAAATCATTTTCAGGAAGCTCCTGGGAGCACTTGTGCCCCATAAATTCTTTATGAGGACATTAAACCAATAGGCTCCAGTCCCAGTTCCTCCATAAACTCTGCACTGTCTTGGGAGATATTAAAGCTATTTTTTTTCTCTGAAAGACTTAGTTGTGTCTTCCTTGGTGGTCTAATGGTTAGGATTCGGTGCTCTCTGAAAGACTTAGTGATGGGGGAAGAAGTTCTTAGAGCTTGTTCCATTCAATGCTGAGCTATTTGGTGTTTGAAAAATCTTTGTTCATCAGCTCAGGCTGCCCTAACAGAATCTTAAATAATAGCAATTTATTTTCTTACAGTTCTGGAGGCTGGACGTCAGAGATCAGGATGCCAGCGTGGCTGGGTTCGGACGAGGCCCTCTTCCTGGCTCCCGATGGCTGACTTCCTGCTGCGTGTCCACAGCACCAGCAGAGAGCTCTGACGTCTCTTCTCACAAGGGCACCGGTTCTACTGGGTGAGGGCTCCACCCCGCATGACCTCATTTAACCTTCATCTCCTTCTTATTTCCAATACAGTCCCATGGTGAGGGGTGTTAGGGCTTTAATATATGAATTTTGGGGGCTCACAATTCAGTCCATAGCAAACCTCGTGTTGAGTCTGCAAGAGGTCGAAGGGGGTTTAGGAGTCAGAGTGACCCAGGTTCAAATCCTGCCCTGCTGCCTGTAGCTGAGGGACTCGGGGCAAGTTATTAGCCTCTCTGATCCTTTTTCCTCCTCTTTGAAATGGGGGTAACAAGACCACACATCCCAGGGTTTGTGTAAGAATTACGTAAGGCAACGATTGTGAAGCTCCAAGAACTCCACCAGCACCTTGCAGTAGTCGATGAGTCAGTCCCTTCCTTTCCTGCCCTCTCTTCAGCTGCCACCTCTTGGCTTCTTGCTCCTTGAAGGCTGAAGAGGTTGGGCTGCCTTTAGGGTCCACGTCTGCTCCTCGGGTCTGGGGCTCTGTGAGCGTGAGACTGCAGCGCCGTGCCTAGCGGGCCCGGGGAGGATGAGAATCCCTAACTTTCGAGGTTACAAAGATTAACCAAGATACTTAACTCACTTCGTGGCGTGCAGTAGATAGTCCAGCAACGTTCTTGCACCATGGCTCTGATGAGCCTAAGTTGGGAGGATGTCAGTCAGCAAAGATTTATGGAGCACGTGCCATGTGCCAGGTGCTAGGATGTAAAGAGGAAAAGGAGGTGCAGCCCCTGCTCTTATGGAACCGAGGGTGCTTTGGAAGGAGGGAGACATTAAACGGATCATGATGAAGGATAGATAGGAAGAGCAGTTTTGGAAAAATTGTATTCAGAATCAGAAAATGATGTGTCTTCAGGGGCCGTCCGCCATGGTCATGTCCACAGAGATCCCACAGCGAGGCAGTGGCAGAACTGTTGGCCACACCCTCTGCTATGCCCTTGATCCGGGCAAAGGGTCCCTTCGGGAAACTGAAAACAGACAAACTAGGGTGGCTGAGCATGGAGCTGGGCAGAAGGGCACCTACGGTGGGTGCTCAGGAAATCCTAGCTCTGGCCCTGTGTTTCCCTCATCCAGCCTGCCGGGCTGGGGCACAGGCTGGACCCAGCCAAGGGCCAGCCTGTGGGCACTGGGCCCACTGTGCTCCTGGAAAGCTCTGAGAGGAGCAGTTTGGGTACCCAGCTCTCCCATCCGCCACCTCCAATCTGCCATCAAGAGACAATGCTGCCTTTCACTGCCCGCCTGCTCTGCCCTGGCACTCTGCGCAGGGTTCAATATGTGATCTCATTTAGCTTGTTCCCCAAGCAAAGGCCTACGAGGGGCCCTTGATCCTTGTCTACAGGATGGAATGTTCCCAGCAGCACAAAGCTAGCAGATGCTTGAGCCAAGGTCTAAACCACCCCTGTGGGTCTCTAGGCCCTCGCATGGCCCACCCCATGCCATGGCCTCTGGGGCCTGCGGGACACAGGAGGTGAAGTGTGGGGCTCTCCTGTGGCTTGGAGCTCACGTCTGTAATCCTGGAGCCAAGACCCCTTGACTGGGGTCTCTGTGCCTCCTCTTACTGCATAGAAGGTGTCCCTTGGAGGCTCACCCTTGGGCCCTGCCAGCTCATCCCTTCTGGGAGAGGTGCCCCAGGAGCGGAGTGCTGGAATTCCTGCCCTAAGTCCCTGGCGCCTCATCAAGTGCCAGCTCAGCTTCCAGCTATGCATCTCCTCTAGACCATCTCCTGTTTTGGTGTCCTCCGGGCAGCCACTCCAGGTCTCAATGAGTCACAGAGCCTCTGCTTAACTCCTGGTCCTGCTCACAGTGGGAAGCAGAATTCCGCTTACTGCAAACACATTCCCAGGAGGTGAGGAGCCTCATTTGCTGATACTATCAATGCACAATGATTGAAGATGCTTTGGCCTGGGGGTTGGGAAATGTAGCTTCTGGTATCAGCTTTGCCAGGGACCTGCTGGGTGATACAGGCAAATTTCTGCACCTCCTGGCGGTGTGTAGACTTTTGTGGTCTGCAAAATGCATTGGGGGTTAGGTGATGTGAGACAGCCCCATTGGGTTTAAGCAACACAGATTTGGCAGAAAGGCAGGTTTGGGATTGAATCTTACTTATGCCAGTTACAAGCTGTGTGACCTTGAGATGGTCACTCAACCTCTTTGAGCCTCGATTTCGTCATCTACAAACTGTAGACAGTAATCCCCATGCCATCGGGTCGTTGGGAGGATCCCATAAGAAAGTGAGCATAGGAATGCTGAGCCCAGCCTGGGCCACGTAAGTGCTCAGCTAGAGATCACTTCTTTCTCTCCTGCTACTGTGAGTTGAATATGTCCTCACCCCTAGTACCTGTGAATGTGACCTTAGTTGGAATAAGATCATTGAGGATCTAAGCAAGTTGAGATGGGGTCATACTGAATTCTGTGGGCCCTAATTCAATAGTGATGTCCTTATAAGGACAGAGAGATTGTGAGACACACAGACACGACACACAAGGAGATCACCGTCTGAAGACAGAGGCAGAGACTGGAGTGCTGCAACTACAAGCCAAGGATTAACAGCCAGCACCAGAAACGAGGACGAGGCAAGGAAGGATTCTATTCAGGGTCTCGGGTACGGGTGGGCATGGCCCTGCCACCACCCCCATTTCAGACTTTCAGGCCCCAGAGCTGGAATTTCTGTAGTTTTAAGCCACCCAGTTAGTGCTGATTTGTTGTGGCAGCCCTAGGAAACTAATTCGCTGTCCTTCTGAGTCCCTTTCCAAATTAGAAGTTTCAGGATTGTATCAATTTAATAGCTCGGTTGAAAAAGAAATATGCAGTTGCAGGGGAGGTACTCAATGAATAGTGCTGACTCAGAAGTGACATGGGGTAGGGGAGCATGAGAGAAATGTGGTCGAGAAAACATGGGAGTCCTGTTTCTGCATTCCCCAGGAAAGACTTAAAGAGCTCAGAGCTGGGAGGGCTCTACTCCTGTCTTATCTCTTAGGCCCATTTCAGTGACAGGAAAACTGAGGCCTAGGCAATGGGTGAACAATGGCTAATGCTATCAATACCTGGGATAGTCCCAAAAAAATAGCACCCCAGAAGACATCCACTTTCAATCCTTGGAATCTGTGAATGTCACTTTATATGGCAAAACATGTGTTTGTTAAGGATCTTGAGAGGAACCACGACAGAGGCAACCTGGTTCTCTGGGTCTCCCTGAGTGCCCAGCAGCAAATGCTTTCAATCTGTCTGTATCTTTGCATCTAGAGTGTGTTTCCCGTAGGCAGCATATAGACGGATCCTGTTCTATAAATCCAGTCTGACAATCTCTGCATTTTGATTGGATTGTTTAATCCATTCACGTTTAACGTCACTATTGATGTAGTTGGCTTTACATCTATCAGATTACTTTTTGTTTTCTATATGTCTCGTGTCTTTTTGTTCCTCTATTCCTCCTTTACTTCTTTCTTTTGCATTAAGTGAATATTTTCCAATGCAACATTTTAGTTACTTTAATGATTTTCTCCATATTTTGGGGGGGGGGGGTGTTATTCCCTCAGTGGTTATTCTAGGGCTCACATTTTAACTCATCAGAATCTACTTTAGATTTACACTAACTTAATTCCATGAGATTTAAGTTAAGTTCCAGTGAACTTACTCCTACATAATTCTCTTCCCTTTCCCACTTTTCTGTGATATTTATTGTTAAACATATTACATCTATATATGTTATAAACCCAACAATACATTGTTATATTATTACTTTATATAATTTTGTATCTTTTAAAGAAGCTGAGAAAAGAAAGGAGTGTAAGTATATATTTTTAGCTTTTGTTGTATTAATCTCCATGTTTCCTATTTCTGGTTCTCTTCATTTGTTCCTGTGACTAGAGTTCAATGAGGAGTTATTGTCTTAGCTCAGTATAGCTTTGTGCTCACCCACCTTTGTGTTGTTATTGATGAATAGGTGTCATTTGTATAAGTTTAGGCCTGACAATACAAGTAAGTACATATTGTTTTATATAATTGCTTTTAAAACCAAATAAAAGAAGAAAGGAGAAGAAACATGCATTTATAATGTCTTTTATAATTACATGATTATTTATACCCATGGTCTTTGTTTTTCATGTGGATTTCAATTACTGTCCTGGGTTACTCACTTTCATTCTGAAGAATTTATATTAGTATTCCTTCTAAGGCAGGTTTGCTAGCAGTGAATTCTCTGTTTTTGTTTATCTGGGAATGTCTTTATTTTGTCACCCGCTGTGGGGTGAGCCCCTGAGCTGGTCCTGAAGGCGAAGGGTCAGTTTTCTGTCAATAGGGTGACATCTCTGCCCGCCGGGGGCCTTGTTCATTCAATGAACATGAGCCGGGGTCTCTGTGGGGCTTGGTGTGGGGCCTGTGGGAGGGGGCACCCTCCCTGGACCCTGCCTGGCCCCACATTCTATGTCCGCCCCTGGGGTATCACGGGTGAGTGCTGAAGATCCCAGTTCCCAAAGTAACTTTCATGGAACACTACATTTTTTTGAGAAAAAAGTTCTGCTGTAAAATAAATTGAGAAAATGGTGTTTTTCCTCTTTTTTGGAAATTCTTGCAGGTTGGCTCATTAGAGTCTCTGAGAAGTAAAAATCACTTTGGACTTTGTATATTAGCTTCCTAGGACTGCTGTAACAAACCATCGTAAACTGGGTGGCTTCAAGCAACAGAAATCTATTCTCTTGCAGTTCTGGAAGCCGAAGCCTGAAATTACGGGGTTGGCAGAGCCACGCTCCTTCTGGAAGCTCCAGGGGAGGGCCCTCCCTGCCTCTTCCAGCTTCTGCTGTTGCTGCGGCCCTTGGCATCCTTGGCTTGCAGCCGCAGCTCTGCCTCCTCCGCCTCTGTGCTCACATGGCGTCTTCCTGTGTGTCTGTGTGTCTCTCTCTCCTCCTTTTTTTTTTAAAGACAAGGTCGTGCTCTGTCTCCCAGGGTGGAGTGCAGTGGCATCACTGTAGCTCACTGCAACCTCTAGTTCCTTGGCTCAAGCCATCCTCCTGCCTCAATCTCCTGAGTAGCTGGGACTATTTTTCTATTTTTTGTAGAGACGGGGTCTTGCTCTTGCTCAGGCTGGTCTGGAACTCCTGGCCTCAAGTGACCCTCCTGCCTTGGTCTCCCAAAGTGCTGAGATTACAGGTGTGAGCCACCACGCCCGGCCTCTCTCCTCTTCTTCTAAGGACACCAGTCATATTGGCTTAACGGCCCACCCTACTCCAGTATGACATCTTATTTTAATTAATTACATCTTCAACAAGCCTATTTCCAATTAAGGTTACAATCTGAGGTGCTGTGGGTTAGAATCTCAACATTTTTGGGGGGAACACAATTCAACCCACGAGACTTTATTGAACCTAGAATTTCCCACAGAACTTATTTTTTTTCCTTAGAACTCTCGAAAATGCCTCCATAGTCCCACAGTCCCTCAGACCTGGTGGTGAGAGCAGCTCCCTTTAGGAAATGCTGCCAGAGGTGGACACGATGGAGCCCACCTCGGGGGAGGGGGCTACAGAGGAGGCCCCACCCCCACCTCCCCCTCCCCCGGGGCAGAAAGGGGAGTCTGGCACCTCCCTGAGGCCCTGGGAGGGAAGGGCGCTCACAGCTTTTCCAGACTGCACGAGGGGCAGGGGGAGCTCCTGTTCACCCAGCCCCCTCCCTCCCAGGCCATCCTGGTCCTGGGTGAGTGCGGGGTGGGACAGGGTGGGGGCCAGGCCGTGGGATTGCACAGGGGCTTTGGGACTTCATGACCCGGCATGGAGGCCGCGGCTGAGCAGCCCCTGGTGTGTTCTTGTTCCAGTCACACCTGGGCCCACGCTAAAGGTGTGGGCGGCCTTTTCAGATCTCCTGGGCCTGGCTTGTGGAAAGCAACCAAAATAGACCACAGGTCTGTAAACAAGTTTTCTTCCTGCTCCTCCATTTTCCCCTCAACCGGCCTTACAGGTGGGTCCCTCCCTCCACCCCCTGCCTTTCGCTTTGCTGCTTTGGGAGCGAAGACTAAGGAAAACCCACACTCTGGTCTGTGGTCAAAAGGCATGGCTTCAATTCAAGTGCCGGGTTGTCACGGACCTGCTGCTCTTCAACTTGACCTTCGCATATTTATAAAACAGAAGCAATAATAATACCGGCCCTGCTGGCTTCCCTGGGCTGTGGCGAGACCCACGAGTGAGAAACAGGATAATAATCCTAATAACTGCCACTTTCCTCATCTCTATTCTGTGCCAGCGACTGTTATAGAAGCAGAGACTCTAAAAGTTCCTTGTCAGGTACAATGTGCATCATGTACCGTGTGAGTGTGATATATATCTTTATTTATAGCTCTATGCAAAAATATGGCATTTAGTCATGTATTAATCAGAGGAAATTGGTATAAATAATGCTCCTTTTCTCTCATTTTAATAATAAACTTTTGCTAAAAAAGGAGAAAACAGTCCCTGAATATGGCAATAATGGTGAAAAAGTTTTAAAGCTAGGTTTATTGAGGTGTAACTTATATACCGTAAAATGTAGGTGTGAGATTTGCCAAATGCAGACAGTTCCGTCAACACCCCCACGGTCCACACGAATATTTCCATCCTCCCCAGAGGTTCGCTCCCACAACTTTTGAAGTCAATCGCTCTACGCCCCACCCCGGCCCAGCAGCCATTGATTGGATTACTGTCGTTAGTGGGTTTTGCCTTTTTCTGAATGGTGTATAAATGAAATCAGACAGCAGCCTTTTGTATCTGACTTCTTTCACTTAGCGTCATCCCTTTCAGAGGCATCCACGTCGTTGGATGTGTCCGTGTTCCTTCCTTTGCCCTGCTGAGTAGTATTCCCTGGCACGGATGTGCCACCCCGTGTTCATCTGTTCACCTGCTGAGGGACATCTGGGTTGTTTCCCATTTGGGGCTATTACAAATACAAGTCTTAGGAACATTCACGTACAAGTCTTTTTATATTGTTTGTTTTTTTCCTGGCTGGATTCTATGGTAGGGCATGTTTAATTTTTTAACAAACTGCCAAATCTTTTCCCAAAGTGACTGCCCACCAACAGTGTGTGAGAATTCCAATTGCTCTGCATCCGGAATGAGCGCTTAATAGTGTCAGTATTTTATTTGCTTATATTTTCGCCATTCTTATAGGCATGTAGTGGTTTCTCCTTGTTTTAATTTGTAGTTCCCTAATGACTGATGTTGAGCATCCTTTCATGTGCTTATTTACTGCTATGGTGTGACTATGTCCTCCCAAAAGCATGTGTTGGAGACTTAATCCCCAATGCAACAGTGTTGGGAGGTGGGGCCTAGTGGGAGGTCCCACTTTAGGCCATGAGGGCTCCACCCTCATGATAGATTAATGCCAATTATAAAAGGGCTGAAAATTGTGGGAGAGAAATCTCTTCCTGAAACTGAGGAGGCTTGTGTGGGAGGGAGGTGCACTCTTTTGCCTGGGTCCTGTTTACAGAGAGCTGGGTATTTAGCTGTGTTCATTTAAAAGTCCATTTACCCCAGGAGATGGGGGAACAGAGTGTTCAAAAGCTCAGATGGTGTGATTCTTGCAAAAGTCAGACTCTGAGTAAATCAACGCTGCTCCCATTTGCAAACCATCAAAATCAAGGTCCTTTGTTAAGCTGTTGATTCGGTACAGACAGGCAGCCAAGACTGCAAATGAGCGGGGTGCTTGGCTGTCATTCACCCCCCTGGCTGGGGGGGGCAAGCTTCCCTCTCGCGTTGAGGGTCCCCATGGCTTACCACTCAGGCCCTTTCCTCATGCCTGTGCCTGGAGCATTTCTAGGGGCTGTGGCGAGAACCCTGTGGGCTAGTGGGTGACAGCTGTATTAAAGATCAGGCTGTCTCTGTCAGAGGGATTCTCTCTTCCCTTGGTGCTGGAAATAGTTAACTCCTGCTTTGCCAATTGGTTTTTCACACATTTACATACTCTCCAAAAGGACCGTCTGTGCTCGAGGGCAGGGATCACGTCTTACACTTTTCTGCAAGGCCTCCGTTCTCTTGCACATAGTGTTCACTAGATATTTGTGGTTTTAGGGTGCATGTGTGCACACATATATGCTCTGAACTAAAATAAAATTTTAAGGCTCACCCCCACCACCGGCTGACTGAATGGACCCCCTCATGGCCAAAGGAGTATCCTAAAACTAAATTGCCTGCCAGGAGGAAGGAGGTCAGACATGCCTTAGCATGCCCCCCTCCCTTTTTGAGGACATCCTTTGTAACCCATTAACAGGCCTAAGGGTGTGCAAGACAAACCTACAGGTCCTCAATTTATACAGCAAATACATGACCGGTGGCTTACCTCTGATAAACAGCAACTATGTTAAAACATTCCAAGCCTTTAGACAAAGCTTCATGTCTTTAGCCAATTATAAGCCAAAGAATCTTTAAACCCACCTATAACCTGTAACCGTGCCCCCCCCCTCGCCCCCACACTTCCAGATGGCCCATCTTTTTGGACCAAACCAATGTATGCCTCGCACATATTGATTTATGACTTTACCTGTAACCCCTGTTTCCCTGACATGTATAAAACCAAACTGTAACCCAGCCACAGCCAGTCCACTTGCTCAAGGCCTCTTGGGCGTGGGTCCGGATCATGATCCTCAAATTCGACTCAGAATAAATTCTTTAAAATTATTTTACAGAGTTTGGCTTTTTTTTCCGTTGACAAGATTGGCGCCCAGACGTGGGGCTCAGAGAAGACTCAGGACCGCCGAAGGAGTAGCCTGAACTTGGTGCCAGGTAACGACATGTCCCTTTTGGGCCCTCCGACTCTGAGCTTCTCCTTGGGTGGAACTGGTAAGTCCTCCTGAGCTCTGGACCTCCCATTTTTGGTTAATGGTCTTGGTTTACTCTGAGTTGGTTCTTTTCCTAGGAATTGTTGTTAGGGATCCTAACTTAGATTTGGAGGTGCATTCTAAAGGGTCTTCTCCATTGTCTTTTTATCCTAAAATTAATCTCAATTGGCTTTTCTGTGCATTTTTGAAAGAGGAAACTGAACTGTCCTGTTTGTAGATAAATGAGAGACTGAGTTCCTCAGCTCTGAAGAGAAGGGGCATCTTACTCCTCCCAGCCTTGGCAGCCCTGGGTGACTGGGGTCCTGAGTGGGAGTTGCCTGGGGCGATTCCCCGAGGTGCGAATGCCCCTATAGGGAACCCCCCACAAATTAATTAAAAGAAGGCTCGTCCAGGAAACGCATATGAGAGCTGATCACTCAGCGTTTTGAGCCCTCTCAGAGGTACTAGACCCCTAAGAGAGAAACTGAGATATGTAAGAGGGTGGGACTGACTCAGTGGTGAGACACTGAGGAGCCCCACCCATAATCAGCACACTCTGATCCTTGACACCAAACCCTGTATTACAGTTCAGTTGCTTCTTTTAAAGAAAAATGGGAAATTCTTTAAAAACAAAGAAAGACAAGGAGAATGATCCCTGTTGGGCACCCCAGTTGGTTTGTGGCATCTCTACTTGCAAGTATTTGTGTAAATGAAAAGATACAAAGGCGTATCAGGATTTTCTAGGGCTCCAGTTGGTTATAGCTAGTTCTTGTGCACAGGTTTTTACAAAAGAGCAAATTACATCAAGGAAAATTCAGAGCTCCAATGGTCGAGCTACCACTATAGAGTTAATATGTCTCAAGCTCTTTCTCTCTCTTCTTTTCTGGCTACTCAAAAACTTGCTAACTTTTTCTATTGACATTAAGATAACTCATTGTTTATGGTATTTACAATTGAAAGACTACCTGGAGATCCTACTGCCAGTTCTAGCTAAAATGCAAACTTTGAAAACTCATTTTGAACTGGAGGGGAAAAAAAAATGGTAAAGAGGTATTTTTTAAAAAATCAAACTGCCATGGAAACTGCTTTACCTAAAACTTTGATTCACGGGCCTAATTAGGTTACCTATCAGGGCAACTAAAGGTTGCCATGTGAACAAGTTCCAGTTTTGTAAGAAAAAATTTGGATCCAGCTGTCTTTTACAGACTGGTGAGTTTGTGTTACCATCTCATGGCTAGAGTTCTAGGGTAAAATCTATTAGAACTTTGCGTGCATGTGTATGTGTGTGAGAGTGTATATGTCCATGTATTACGTTTGTACTTACATGGTTCAGGATTGGCTTAAAAATAAGGGCACGCTAATAAATTAAACCCAAATGGTTCATGAGAATTTAGTAATCTTGGTTAAGAAGCTGGATTATTATTATTAAAAAATAAAAAGGTGTTATTCGTAAAGTAATAGTAAAAATGTTTTCAAATTGTCAGCATACATTTGTTTTTGCCTGGGTTTTACTGGATATTTTTTATGTTCTTCAGGTGTCAAGATTTGACATAAAGGTTATGAAAATATAAACTCAGCCAAAGAGAAAATAATGTGTGATTTTTGATAAGTAAAGTAAATTTAATATTTGATCTAATGATAATCACTAAATCAGAGTTACCAACAAAAAATGCCTATGTGTTTAACTTTAAGGTAAAAATGCAAACATGCCTAAGTATCAAAAAATTAGAATAAACAAAACACCAAGTAGATAGAGCTCAAAAACAAACTTATGGTCAAAGGTTTATGAAAATATTTTTGTTTTGGTCTTTTAATCCTAACTGCAGATATAGTTTTCCACTGATTCAATGTCTGTAGAGAGGTACACAAAACATGTTTCTAGCTCAACATCATCTAATATTAACAGTACTGTTAGGGATTCAAAGTTGTCCTAGAAGTTGTAGTTAGAAAAGCTTAAATTGGAAATTTCCTTGGTCTTGTCCATTTTTGTCCCGCTCTTTACAAGCTAGCTGATTATGTGTACATTATGTCGCTATAACAAAGTTTTTGTGTAAGAAAAAATTTCTAAATTAGCAATTTTTGTGTAGTAATTTATTTTAAGATAAAAAGTGAATGATTATAAAATCCAAAGAGAATCCCAAAACAGTCTTACTCTTTAGAAATATTGCATGTACTCAAGTTTACACCCAAGGAAAAAAAATGTTTTGAGAGTATATTGTTTTTAAAACAGCTTAATCTTGATCCTCATGTAAAAAGGATGTTAACACTTTGTAACATTGTTTGAGGTGCTAAGGATTGGTGCTAAAGGTTTTTTTTTTTTCAGTCTACAGTCAGGTGATCTTCTGTTGATGGGATTCAGAAAACTAACCTAAAATGAAGGCTTCAGAAGCAAAAAATTTCTGACCTTGCCTTGTCTGCCTGCCTCTTGTACCAATTCTTCCCTGAAGCTGGCCATAAAAACCAGAATCCCTTTACCCAAGGGAGGTTGTAAAGACCCGAACCCCTTTTTCTGAAAGCTAGCCATAAAACCTAAAATTATTCTATGTAAAATGGTCATAAAGTAATTATCTGATCTACTTTGTTTTTACTTGGTTTTACTGTAAAACCCTATTCCAGAAAGGGCCTTGCCCTCCACCCAGAAGGGAGGAATGCACACTCAGAGAGGCCAAACAGAACTAAATATAAAAGCTTTGCTAGGATCTGCCACTCAAACTGATAGAATTAGCTCACACCCTTTTTGTCCAATCATATTTCTACATGACTGTTCATACTTTAAACATAAAAAAATGGACAATTTCCCCTGCATCTTTTGAGTGTTCATTCTGAAGGTGTCCATGTATAAGTTTTAATTCTTTCTCTATTAATCTTCATGTCAGTAAATTTTCACCAGGTCTTTATGGGAACAGTGGCCTTTGCTCCCAAACTTTGGGGACCAGGGACACTTTGATCCCTATGATGTCAATAGATTTTGTTTTGGGATGTGATGTTTTGGAAGGATCTAATTAACTAATACCTTTAAACAGGATATTCTAAAATGTCTACTATGTTTATAAAATTTAGAAGTGATGTTATATTTTTTTAAAATAGCAAGTCTTATTGAAATATTTGCTTTTCTTGGTAAGATTTATCAGTTTAAAAGAAAAAAACAACAATTAAAACTATATTTTGCTCCCTGTTTTGTGTTACATATCTAATTTACAGGGTATAGAAATGGTTAACAGAAAAGTAACTTAAATTGATAGCTGTAATCTAAGTGAACTGCTAAGATAATAAGATAAATTAGATAAATACAAATGAAATTTTCATATAATTTAAAATCTTAAAGTCATTATGTTAAGTTAAAAAAGATAATCATAAAATGGCTGGGTCATTTGTAAGGTAAAACACTAGAACATTAGTTCTTAAACATAAGTTTAAGCTTATACCTTGATATCTTATTTTTATATTTAG
>CM052437.1:6169960-6225878 GCA_028533085.1 Varecia variegata
GCATGTGCCACCATGCCCAGCTAATTTTTTCTGTATATATTTTAGTTGGCCAGATAATTTCTTTCTATTTTTAGTAGAGACAGGGTCTCGCTCTTGCTCAGGCTGGTCTCGAACTCCTGACCTTGAGCGATCCACCCGCCTCAGCCTCCCAGAGTGCTAGATTACAGGCGTGAGCCACCACGCCCGGCCTATAAAAAATTTTTAATAAAAATGTTGTAAGACATAAGTTAGTTTTGTTAAAAAAATAATTTTGCCTAATTTATTGGTTTTTCAAACTGCTTTAAAAATTCAGTATATAAATGATCATTAAAAATTAAGTGGATATAAAAATTAAAGGTTATAAAAGGTTTATAAAAGTCTTAACTTACAGTCAAATTGATTAAAATTAGATGGATTTGTTTAGAAGATTTTATTAAAATTAACTTTATCATTAATACACTAATACTATGAAAAATTTGGCTTTCTCTTTTGACCTGGATTTTCATATGGTATTAATACAAAGAACAAAAGGTTTTTTATTCACCTTTTAATAAACTGCAAAAAGGAAAAGAAGGAAAGACACAGAGTCAGCCTCCTTTCAACTTGTACTTCAGTCTATTAAGACTTATGCTTGTTTGAGAAACTGAGTCTCCTCTCTCAAAGAATAGGGTTTTTGCATTTTAAAAAACTATTTGAATTATCAGTTTGGCTATAATTTTATAGTAACCTGCAATCTTGCTTCATGAAAAGTGTCTTAGGATGAACAATTCATGACTTCCTGCTCTTTAAGCTTTCATTAAAATGTAAAGTTACTAAAAATAAGAATTCTAGTCAATGCACGTAATTCTATAAAGTGTACCAAAGAATAAGATTGTTTTTAATAAGAAAAATTATTAAAAAAAAACCAGAATGTGTTCTTATTAAACTATATAACTTTGTCTAATTCAGAGGTTATTTAAAGGTTGAATCAAAATGAATTTAGAAAGAAAATAAAAACAAAATTCCACTTGTGAGTAAGAGAAAGATGTAAAAAAGGCAATGAATATAGAAACATATTTTTTGGTCAGAAAGGTTAAACAGAAAGAATAATGTAAAGAAAGGATCTTTACATTATTAGGAATTTTTTGTCCTAAAATGACTGGTTATTTAGGAAAAGGGAATGTTAGGACAAAACAGAAAGTTTTTAGGCATGTTTTGTAGATAGTGTATGGTACGTGCAGGTTGGGATAAAGTTTATAAAAAGGAATTTATTAAGGAATTTTGTATGTGGTCCAGTTGGCTATAATTAAAAAAAAATCTTTTTTTTGGCTAAAACAAAGATTTCTGTAGATATTAATTTACTCTTAATGAAATGACATGAAGTACTCATTTTGATTCTATAACATTTCCCAGAGAAATAGAGGTCCCCGTTTGCCTGGGAGGAGAGTCGAAACAACTCTTTCATTGAAAGGCAGGAAAAGCCATTAAGAACAAGAAAAATCAGTGGCTGGTTGAACCACACAATAGATTGAAGAGAGTTGATGAAGCCATCAGTGTAGTGTACAAAATCTGGTTCTACTTGTCCTTCCTTTATTGTTGCTGAGATATGTACATCCTTTTCCTCTTTCTACTGTTTCTGTGTTAACTGCAAATCCACTTCTTACTCTCAGGAAGATCCACAGGGAACACCCCAGAGTCCCAAGCAAAAGCGACATGGAAGAGAGTCCTCTGTATCTCCCTCTGCGCATGGTCTCCCTCCCTCCCAGCCATGCTCTCACACCGGTCCCGCCAAGACCATCGAAACCATCCCTGCGGGCCAGTGCTGACAGCAGGAGGGGACCCCCCCAACTCCCCCTTTCACTTGTCCAACTGAAGGGCTAGACTTTTCTTAAATTTAAATTTCATTTTCCTCTAGCCAGGGAATACAGATTCATTCTTTATATTTAAAATCCAATTCCAGTTTTATTTGTTGAGATTTTAGTAAAAATCTCTAGCGTTTTGTGGTTTTTTTCCTTAGAAAGGCAAGCGCACCGAGTGTGTTAGTCGGCGCTGCTACAGCAAAATCCTGCAGACTGCGGCTGACAGCACAGTTGTGGAGGCTGAAGTCCAAGGTCAGTGTTCTGGTTGATTTGGTTTCTGGTGAGGCCTCTCTTCCTGGCTCACAGATGACTGCCTTCTCACTATGTGGACAGGTAAGGACAGCCCAACAGGTCAGGTCCAGCATTGCCACCACGAACCTATGAAAAGACATTCTGTTTCCGGAATGGCCAACTGGGGGTTGTGCACTCTAACAACTCCACAGATGTCACACTTCTGGTGGAAGGAGAAGAAAAAAGTAGCTTACTGAGAGTTAGAAAGCTGGTTAAGTCTGGGGCCTTCCTCCAGTGGCCTGCTCCTGGGTGGTCCCAGGTGCTCCAAAGACAGAGGGAAGCCTGTCTGTTTGCTAAGGGGGGGAGCCCAGCAGTGGCCCCCTCCGTGTTTGTCCAGAAAGGCTCTCCAGCAATTCCCCATCCACTGCCTGCTGAGCTGCAAATTGCCCCCTCCCCATATGCTGAGGTGTGCAGATTTTACCTCCAATCCAGGGTGTAACTAACACCTGCCAAAGCAATGGGCTGGGACAGAGAGGGATTCTACTCTCCTCAAAAAAAAAAAGCTGTTCTTCAAGAAGTATTCAGTGTCTAGGAAGAAAATTTCTGACTTGCAGGGATTAAAAAGTGATCTTATTAAATGAAGAGGCAGGTGGTGTTTATCTGGGCTAATGCCTCTGAGTTTACATGTTTGATTTCAGCAGGCATACTGACAGATGCCTGCCGAGCTGCGAAAACTTATTTTGTTCAATAATGGACCCGTAGCCCCACACATTAATGCCAAATCTGGGAATGACATTTTACTTTGCTCCCCTTGACTCAAGAGACTTTTCTGTGGGTAGGAAGAAGTTATTTGTTTTTTATCTCCATAGTTATTTCTTATAAAGCAAACCAAGGGGGTGATAACCTTAGAGGCTCTGTTTATGATAAATTATTTCAAGGAGCTCTGCAATCAATTAAATGTGCAGTGGCAAATGAATTGCTGAGAAGGTTATGGTTTTATGGGACATAGTTGTACTTGTCACCAAGGTTTTTGTTTCAACTTTGAAAGATGCCCAAGTTGCTCACACACAGATAGGTTGGCTGGCCCCAGTGGTAACAGTGATGAACACTGCACCAGATCTTTCGGTTTTTGAAGAATTTTCACAGTCACTGTCTCCTTCGCATCTCGCGTCCTTACGTAGTTTCTGTTCTGAAATGTCCAGTTTGTAGACTCACATACAGACTCAGTTTGGTTAAATGACTTGGAGGAAATAGGAGGAACTGACATTAGAAGCCATACATGTTCCCAGAGATGAATCCTCCATTCTTCTGCCTTGGGAGGTTTGGGTGGAAATGGTGACACAACCCTTATAAGGACACCAGTCATATTGGATTAGACTTCACCATGATTCATAATTCATCTTCACTTAATTATACCTGCAAAGACCCTACTTCTATGTAGGGTACTAGGAATTAAGACTTCAACATATATTTGGGGAGGCACAATCGAACCCATGACACATTGTTAATAATGAGTTTTGTGATGCCACAGATGGTCCTGTAACCTGTCATGCCATTGAGCACAACACAGTTGTGTGATCTCTCATTGCAACACAGCCTGAGGACATAGGGGAAAAAAAAAAGGAAGCCTGTGCTGTCTCAGATTACATCATCAGCGACAGGACTGTAAAGGGTCAGTCACAGATTACGCTCTGAGGCTATGAGATGAGGGCTTTGGCTTTCTCTAGGCACAGCCCTAAAGGCAAGACTCTTGGAAGGGCAGGGGTTGCAATTCCAGGGATGCAAGGGTGAGGAGAAAAGAGACTTGAGTCAGGGAAGGAGGGAAAGCATATATCACAAAGTGGTGCACGACCAGGTAGGCCACAGCTCTCTAAGGAGAACTGAGCTGATTTTAAAGTCCTGTACACATGGAGAAGCTATAATGTATGAACCACTGCATTTCGAACAATCTGTCAGGGTGGAGGAATGGCTAGGAACGGCAAGAAATTCACCAGCCAGCCTCTCTGGTCTCCCGTCCCTCAGTAGTTAAAGCTTCTCTCATGGCGATTAACTCCTCCGTGGTGCTGGGTTGTATCATTGCGTCCGTCTGGCCAGCCACCGAGGACACCAGAACCACGAGCTGTGCTCCCACTGGGCTCTGGAGCTGCAGGAGGAGCCAGGTCTCCTTGGTGGCAGGAGCTGCCAGCAGCTCCCACGGCGGGTTCAGGCAGCCCCTGTGCTAGAGGCAAGTCTGGACAGTATGGTCTAGGGCCGGCTGCATGTGCTGGCCCCGGTGCTGCGGGCCAAGCGGCCACCATGCCCATCCAGGTTGCCCACCTGGGGTAGGAGTGTCAGAGGCTGGGGCCAGTGGGTGCCCTGGCTACAGCCCTACACATGGCCCAGAGCCGGAGTTTGGGCAGCTCTAGGGGGCAGATCCGGACCAATTCAGTCTCTAAATGTCTGCCATTTAGCTGTGGATATTTTGAATGTATAAGGTTGATCTCATGGGTTTTCCAAAATGCTGAGCTGCCAGGTGTGGGCTCTGACCTGCCACAGCCTCCTGCTTAGCGCCTGGCGACAGCCAGTGCTCAGATGGAAACTGCCCTCCTCGAAGCCCCTGCAGAGGCTTCCTCCTAGTTTCACATGGGACGGTCTCTGCCAAGTCAGCACTCTCATTCCTAAATTCGAAGCACAGACGTGCAATTTGAAAGTCCTCAAAGGAAATCAACCATATTGCAGCTGTCCTTATGTGACTCAAAATCTGGTGACATGAATCTTCTTTAAAGAGAGCAGGGATGTAGCGATCCCTCAGCTCCACCTGGGTCCCCGTCCAGCAAGGGCTTTGTGCTGCTGCTGTCTGCTCCTCCAGGGTTTGTGCAGCTGCAGAGAGTGGGCAGGGAAGGGCCCTTCCCAGCATCGTCCACTTTCAGGGACTGTTCAAGGCGGAGGCTGCAGGTCTGCCACCCTGGCCTGGTTCTGCTGGGGGACCCACTCCAGAGGTCCCCACAGGGCTGGGGAGTCTTGGCGGGGCCCACACTGCAGCTTGGCTTCTTCCTCTGTCAGGTCCTCCTGCTTTGTCCTGTTCACAGGTGTCTGTCCCTAACTGTCCTCTGGCACAGTGAGCACCTCCTCAGCATCTGCTTCCAGAGAAATCAACATGCAGCACCTTTGTGACAAGGTCTTCTTCCCTGTCCTATGACATGTTGGACATGGAAGATGATGCCCTTGAACAGTCCTTGTTGAAAGAGTGAGTTAGTAGATGCGACAGGTTGGGGACTCGAGAGAAGGCCAGGTGCTGGTTCACGGATGGTGCTTTTGGCTGCAGGGACCCAAAAGGAATCCATCCCATTGTGCAGCACTTAACACAGTCGGCATTTTAGAGCAAAGAAGGCCATGCTGGTTCATCCAGTCTAACAATGCAGGTGAGAAGTCTTAGGTTCAGAGGGGGAGGCTGAGTATGGTGGCTCACACCTGTAATCCCAGCATGTAGGGAGGCCAAAGCAGGAGGATTGCTTGAGGCCAGGAGTTCAGGACCAGAGAGATTTCTCAACTTTGCCCAATGAAAGAGCCATACCTGGAACTGGGTCTGCCTGCTCAGGCCATTGTCATGTCCGTTTCCTGTGTGCCCTTCTGATGATTCTTGAGAGAGAAAGAATGTAAGAGAGGTCCAGTGCTGTGCTTGTCCATGGAGCATCTCCTACATTCTGTACACAAAAACATCCTCTTCTCTCTACATGCTTCCCATCCCCCACCTGCAAGACCCCTCAAAGTCAGAGCCTTTGCCATCCATCCATCGCACCCATCCTCCCACCCCACCCTACCCCTCCATCCATCCACCCACCCACCCATCCATCCATCCATCCCTTTTCACCTCAAACATTCACCAAGTCCACTGGGTTGGCATTAAACAGGTGGCATCTGTCCTCAAAGAGCTCACTGTTGAGAGGCGGGGACTGGCATGTAAGTCAATGATGGCCACCCAGAGTGTGAGGAGCCTTGGCAGAGGTCAGCAAGGAGTGGGGACCTGGGAGGTGCACACTGTATAGCTTGGGATCAAAGGTCGCTGGAGATGGTGCTCAGGGTTGCGGTTGCAAGGGACTCAGCCAGGCATTGGCGGAGCAGGTCAGGAAGGATGTGTAAAGAGCCGGAACCAGGAACTGAGCTTGGCTTTGTCTTGCTGCTCTGGCCTCCAGCCCGTTAGGGTGGAGGCCCTGGCTCCACAGCTCTGCCTGCTCCGGGGCTGTGCTGTGTGCAGCCCACAGTGCAGCTCCCAGGGGTTCAAGTCGCATGCCTGCAGCTCCCCCAGGCTGGAATCTTGCCAGTGGCTCTACCTGCCTTGGGCCTCAGGGGTGCACTCACCTTCACAGCCTGCTGGGCATTGCCCTAGTGGGGCTCTCTGCAGTGGCCTAACCCTGAGGTGGCTCTCCGTCTGGGCCCCCAGCTCTCCAGGGCAGTGCGTGAAATCTAGGTAGAGGCAGACGCAGCCCCGCAGCTTTGCAGGGGGTGGCGTGGGCTGCACTGGGCCCTGCCAGGGCCGCAGGAGAGCAGCTGGGGAGTGTAGCGTGGTGACTGGGAGTGCGATGTGAGGCAGTACCAGGCGGCGCTGTCCTCTCCTTTGAAACTGTTCTGCCCCACAGGCCCTTGCCATCTGTGATGGGTCACTGTCTTAGACAATAGGTCCTGGCTTCTGCAAAGATGACTGACTGATGTCCCTGAAGTCTGTAGGAAGAACCACTAGCTTTTGCTGAAGTGCCCCATCCACACTATCTATTAAACTGCGAGGCGGACGGGCTGGGATGCTATGCTGCTGCGTGTGGGTGCTGCAGCGAGGGGGACGGGAGGAGTCCACGGGGCAGAGTCCGGCGCCCGGGGGCAGGGACCCCCCCTACCACTGGGACCCCCCCCCCCGACCTCCAGGGCGTGTGGGAGGCCGGCGACAAAAGAAAAGGCAAAAGCCTACAGCACCCAGTATTCCCAGGTGGTCTCCCATCCAAGTACTAGCCAGGCCCGACCCTGCTTAGCTTCCGAGATCAGACGAGATCGGGCGCGTTCAGGGAGGTTTGGCCGTAGACAACAGAGTGTCCTCCTAGACGCCTTAAGAGGCCGTGCTGCTGCCTGTCCCGGCCCAGTGCCGCCCGCCGCCCGCGCCAGCGCTAACCCCGATCGGCCAGAGGGGGCGGGCTGCTCCTGCACACGACGCGCCCGCTCGCCGCAACCGACAGGCCCGGCACTGTCCCGCTGCTGCACGGCGGGCCGGCCTCCCAGCCGCTCTCTCGTTCCTGGACGCTCCGGGCCTTCCTCACGCCCGGCCGACTCCCGTCAGCCCAACAGACCGGCCGCGCTCAGGGCGGGCTGTGGTCCGCCGGGCCTCAGGGCCCAGCCCCCGCGGCCTTGGCGGTCCCCCTTGCCCGTTCCGGGTCCCTCGCCGCCCCTCCGGCCGGCCCCATCTTGCCCCACCCGCCAACCGGTCCAGCCCTGCCGCTGCCCTTCCACAGGAGCCCCCTTGCCCCCCGCCCCGCGCACCGCAGATAACCCCACCACCACCACAAAACCCCGGGGGGCCGTGGGAGCCGTTGCTGCCCCTCGCCCTGGCACTTCGATAGACCACGTGTCCTTATTGGGGGCAGGGGGAGACTGTTGGGCTGCTGGCGAGACCCGAGTCCGCGTACACACGCTCACACACACACTCCCAAACACACGGACACACCCCCGTCCCGCACCCCAGCGATCAACCCACAGGCACCCACGCAGAGACAGACTTCCAGACATGGGGTCAGAGAGCCAGAGCCAGAGGGTGAGCGATAGAGGACCCTTTCCCCACGCGAGGGCACGGTGTGGGGGGTGTGTGGGGCTGGGCCAGGACAAGGAGGCAGGGCCGTGGGGCTGGCCCTTCACCGGGAGGTCCTGAAGACGCGCAGCCCCGTGTCTGGGGAGGCATGTTCTGCCCCGATTCCTGTCGGGCCTGCATGTGGCAGCACCCACGGGCCTCGGAGCTGGCTTTCTTGTTGCTTGGTCGGGTGGTGGTTGGGATGGGTTGGGTGGCTGGTAGGTGGATTCCTATGAGCGTTCCTTGGTTTGTTGTTGCGTGTCCTCCTGCCTGGGTGGCCCAGACTTGCTGAGTGCGTGCACTGCGCTGTCTCTCGGGAGCCCTGGCCAGGAGCGTGCCCATCTGGAGGCCTGGGCCTGAGGCTTGGGTGTGTGGTGGAGACCAAGTCAGTGAGCTGGGGGTCTGGGAGCCCTCATTTTTTCCAGTATGAATAGGCAGAGAGTTTTCCAAATTTTAAGTTCTGCTTCCCTTAAGATCAACAATTCCTTCTTTATATCCATTCTCTTTTCTTAAATTTTACTGTAAACAGTCAAAAGGAACCAGGCCACACCATCAACACTTTGTTTAGAAATAGCTTCAGCTAAATATCCAATTTCATCACTGGCTAGTTCTACCTTCCACAAAACACTGGGACACAAACGCAGTTCAGCCAAGTTCTTCGCCACTCATAACAAAGATTGCTTTTCCTCCAATTTCCGGTGATACGTTCCTCATCTCTGAGACCTCAGAGTGGCCTTTTCCATCTGTATTTCTACCAGCGTTCTGTTCACAACCACTTAGGCACTCTAAGGAGACTGAGGCTTTCTCTACACCTCTCACACAAACATTCGTAGAGGAGTGGAGATCTGTACACTTTTAGCTTGAAAGCGTTTTGCCCGGGTCCTGGCTGTCTGTGGGCCTGGAGGCAGGCAGGACAGCAGTACCAGGTGCTCGTTACCCGGCACTGCTCTTGCTGGCGAGCAGCCCGGGACATTAGCCCTGAGCAGGAAAGGGACTCTGCACGTGCCACTCTTCCCTGGCTGCCTCCGTACTAGGGATGAATGTCCTGTGCTGTGCTCTGGGCACTGTCCTCCCCCAGGGAGGAGAGTCCCTGTAGGGGATGTGGTTCCTTTAGCCACCTGCCCCGGGCTCACCTCAGAGGGGACACCTGCATCTTCTTGCTGGAACCATCTTTGTTGCTACCCCTCATCTGCCTCAATTTCTGCCTTCTGTGCTGTCCTTCCTGCGACCTTCCGGCTTCCCCCTGCATGTGACGGCTGTCACTTTCAGCACACCCCATCTTTCCCAGTCAGCGTTCACCTTGACCTCAGCTCTGCAGAGCACAGTTGAGTTCTTCTTCCTGCCACACCACCTTGGGGGCCCTCCAGTGAGCACCCTGCCCTGGACCCCCGCATGTCGTGCATCCTGAAGGCACCCAGACCAGGAGCTCAGCCCCCGCGAGTGGTGCTCCTCCTCAGGAATGCCCTCCGCCCTCCACTGGGAATGCACAATATGCTTGAAGATCACTCAGGCTCCAAATCATGGGCAATTTTGCCAGTTTTCAACCTGATCAGTGGGAATTATATTTTAGCTACTAGCAACCCTGCACTGGGGCTGTGTGGTCAACTGGTCAGGGAGGTAGGTCCTGTGCTCCTGGCCACTGGAGCCTTTCTTATCCTTCCAGATCCTTCTGGTGGACTTTCTCTTTCTATTTTTGCCCTCCCAGGCCTCAGGAGCACCCTCATCCAGTCCTCCTCCCCTCCCGCACTGCCCAGTGGAAAGAGGCAAGAGATTTGCCATAGACAGATCAGGATCCCAGATGCTCAGTGGCCATGTCCCTGACCTGTACTTTGTCCCAGCCATGACCAATGGGTCCGAGGAAACGAAACAGAGACTCCTAGCTGGGTTCTCTCCTCCGCTACGCTTCCTGCCTGCCCCACTGCCTCAGCTCCCAGTAGCAGCTCAGGGAGATAATTTGGCTTTTCCAGCTTTGAAAACTTCAGATTCTGGGCCTTAAGCTCTTTAGGATGGCAATCTAGCTTTGCTAAGAGAACCGAGAAGGTTCTTTTATCGAAGTTACACTTTCTTCTCTTCTGCTTCCTGCTTTTGGTGGGATTCCTGAGCCTGGGGCTTGGGGCTTTGCTCCTCGCAGGACCTCGCAGAAGGCAGAAAGAACCCACCTCCATATCCTGCTGTTTCCTTCTATGCTCCCTAATGCTACAGCCTTGGTTTGCATCCCCAAAGCCACAAACAACTGGTAAACGCCTGTTTCACAGCTGTGAGACAAGAGCCCAGGACCCTGCTACTTGCTAACTTCAATCCAGCCAATTCCAGAGTTTAAGCTTCATTGTCATGATGACATTTCCTTGTAATTGGGATGCCAAAAGTTGCAGCCCCAAGTGGTTTAAGCAATAGAGGAATGTATTGGCCCACCGGACTAGAAAATCCAGATGTGGTTCAGGCTTCAGGATCAGCTTGATCCAGTATTTCAGTGACACAAGGACATCTATGGATGTCCCTCCATTCTTCCTTTGACTACATCCATTTCCACTGCAGGCTGGCTCTCCTCACAGTTGCAAGAAAAATGCCAACAGCTTCCAGAGAAACAAGCTTCCTTGTCCATACCCAGAAGGAGAGGGAGTTTCTTTTGCCTCAACAATCAAACAAAAGTCACTCACTACCCTTTGGAGCAACTTGGATCCAGTCCACTCCAGTGGTTTGGGACTGAGCCCCTCCTCTTTCTCCAAAACAATTATGGAGACAAGGGAGATGTATGTCAAGAGGACCCTGCAAGTGGCTTAGACTGATCAGGACCCCCTCTGAAGTTGGAGGGGGTCCAATCCTATCCGGATGCCACAGCTCCCCCACACTGGGTTGGGGAGGAGGGATGAATGTTGAAGAGGCCAACAAGGCAGGCAGCAAGGCTGCATTAGTGCACGCATGAAGACAGTGTGATACGGATGGAAGCATCGCCCCAGTACCTAACCTCTTTCTACTCTATTTCCACCTGACTGTTTGTACATTTTTACAGACAAGGACATGAAAGTTCATGAATATGTTGGTGCTAGGAAGCAAAGAAGTTTGTATCTGATTTCTTAGGTCCCTTTCAATGCCAATATTATGAAAAATAGGTGCAATGAGCCATTCTTCACATTACAGTTCCCAACGTGCATTTTTTCCTACACAGTATTATTTCCATCTTGTGGAAGAGCCAACTGAGACTCAAAGAGGCAAAATGACTTGTTCAAGGTCGCATAGCTAGTACACAGCAGCAGTGGGACTCAGCTGAGTTTTCTGACTCGAGATCAAACCTACCTAGATAGATACTGCTTTCATGGTCTCAGGGCATGGAAATACTTCACCATCAGGAAGTAGGAAGGGGCCTCTTTTCTTGCCAGGAGTTTGCATGTTGTACCTTTCCCTGTTCCCTGATTGTCATGAGCTCACCATCACTAGACGCATCCAAGCTGAGATTGAGTGCCTGCCCGGAAGAATACAGTGGCAGAGATTTCTACTTGGATGGAAGGTTGACCTAAACGTTTCAGACACTCCAGAAACTGAGCATCTCCAAGGATCCATCTGTACACTTGTGAAGTCCTATTTGATTGTCATGACCATACGAGGAAGAAACTTCTATTCCCCAAGGGCCGTGTGGTGCAGCCCATGCTATGACTAAGGCACAGGAGGCTCCGAGGATGCGTGAACCATGTACATCCGATGACTGGGTGCTGGTTTGGAGGAAGGCACTGAGGACCATGACTTCATAATTATTTGGTTCTTTTGTACTGAAACAGCCCACAAATGACAGTAATTATCAAGTCCTGCCTGACATGACATTTTCTTCCAAGCACTGGAAGAGGTTCTGGAATTTTCTCTCTCTTAACTCCCATTCCACCTTCCCACCCTCTCTTCCTCCCCCTCCCACTCTGTTCCCAGCTCATGGTCAGCCCAGAACACTTTCCGCTTCCCACACTGTTCCCTTTTTCTTCCTCCCCACCTCCCCCTCTCTGGCCAGGATAGATATAGAGTTGGGGACACCAGGACTCAGCAATTGTCATGTCCTTTGGCCACTTGTATGCTCTCTTTGAGAAACTTCTATTCAAATCTTTTGTCTGTTTTTAATTGGGTTATTTGTCTTTTTATTACTGAGTTAAAAGAGATTTTTATATATTTGGGATACTAGCCCCTTATCAGATAAATGATTTGCAAATACTTTCTCCTATTCTGTGGGTTTTCTTTTCACTTTCTTGATAATGTCCTTTGACACACAAATGTTCTAAATTTATCTATTCTTTCTTTGGTTGTTTGTGCTCAGAAGCATCTCATTGCTTGATCTAAGCTCACTAAGAGCTAGGTTTCTTTTTAAGAGTTTGATGGTTTTATCTCTTACATTTAGGTCTTTGATCCATTTTGAGTTAATTTTGCATATGGTGTGAGATAGAGGTCCAACTTCTCCCTTTTGTATGAATGGTGTCCCAGCACCATTTGTTAAAAAGACTATTTTTCCCCCATTGAATTGTTTTGGCACCCTCTTTGAAAATCAATTGACCATAAATGTGAGGGTTTATTTCTGGACTCTCAATTCTATTCCATTGATCCACATGTCTATCCTTATGCCAGAACCACACAGCCTTGCTTGCTGCAGTATCATAGGAAGTTTTGATGATTTGCTAACATTTTGTTTAGGTTTTTACATCTCTGTTTATGAGAGATATTGGTCTGTAGTTTTCTTGTTTTTTGTCTGGTTTTTGTTTCAGGGGAATGCTGCCTCATAAATCAAATTGGGGAGAACTTTCTCCTCTTTTATTTTTTGGAAGAGTTTGTGTAGGATTTGCATTGCTTCTTTCTTAAATGTTTGGTAAAATTCCTCAGTGGAGCCATATGTACCTGGAGTTCTCATTGTGGGAAGGTTTCTAACTACGATTTCAGTCTGTTTATTAGATATAGGGTTATCCATGTTATCTATATTTTTCTTGAGTGAGCTTTAGTAGTTCCTGTCTTTCAAGGAATTTGAGAATTGCAAATCCTTACACCTAAATTCAATATCTTGAACTAGACTTTACTGTAATGCCCATCAGAGTGGATACTTTTTATAGGTGAGAACAATACCATTTCATTTCTATATTTTCCATACCAGGCCCAGAGTCCAGCATGAAACAGGTGCTCAGTTAATGTCTGTGGAATGAAAGGTAATGTGTTGTACATTTAAAAGAGTCTAATGATCACAATCTCTATCAAAGCAGCTAAAGTTAATGACTGAATACATTATCTAATAGAGTTCAGAAGGGCTTTGCTTTAACTAGAGAGAGAGAAATAAAGGTGATGAATAACAAAAAAAAAGGAATAAAAATAGAGCTTCTAACATCATTGAATTGTACTTCATCAATAATCAAAGAAATACAAATTAAAACATGGCACCATTTCCACTCTTCTGGCTGTCAAACCTTTAAAAGATTGATTATATTCAGAAATGGTGAGAGTTTGGGGAAATAGAGACTTTCACCGAGGGTGCCTCTTTGCAAGGTATTTTAGCAGTATGTATTAAAATTTAAAATGTCCATACCCTTTAGTGTAGTCCTTCCACTGTAGGAATCACTCCTACAGAGATGCATATGCAAGGGCACAGGATGTGTATTTATTACAGCATTATTTTGATAGTAGAACATTATAAACAAACTTAATATCCAGCTATAGGAGAGTAGATAAGTTCTATGAGTACTAACATAGAATAATGTCTGTGAGGCATTACTAATTAAAAAAGAAAGCAAAATGCAAATGGAAGAACCTTTCTTCCTTTTTTTCTATCTACCCATCTATGAAAAAGGTCCAGAAATATGAAGACCAAAATATGTGCAGTAGAATCCTAAGATGGCCCCATGATGCCTGGCCCTGGTGTCCACACCGGGGTAGAGTTTCCTACCCGTGAGTGTGGGCAGGACTGTGAAGATGATAGAAGTCAGTCCTGCAATCAGGTTATATGGCAAAAGGGAAGGGGTTCTGAAGATGTAATTAAGACCCCTACTCAGTTAGACTTTGAGGTCATCAAAAGGGGGAGATCCCGGGGTGGGCCTGGCCTAATCAGGGAACCTCTTAAAGCAGGGTCAGACCTTCTCTGAGGCCAGAGAGATTCTACCAGCCGCCTTCAAGAAGAACGAAGCCTGCTCGCGTTCTGTAGCTGCAAGGAAACGGACTCAGCGAAGAGGACTCTGTGCCTCAGATGAGACCGAGGTTGAGGCCAGCACCTCAACTGCAGCCTGGCGCAGAGGACCCAGGTAAGCCGGGCCCACACGCCTGATCCATGCAAACTGTGAGGTAATAACGGTGTGTTGCTTTAAGCCGCTACGTTGGTGGTTAATTTGTTCACAGTAACAGAAAACGAACACACCATGTTTAGTTCTGAACTTTGGGCAACAGAGAATTTGGATGCAAATATGGACTCACATTTTTCACATCTTTACAGTAAATATATATTGATTTTGCTATTAAATAAAGGAAAATGCTAAAGGATTTGTTTTTGGATAGTTTTCTTCAACCATTTTGTTTACCCTCCCAGTGTGCTTCCAAAGCCAGCGCAAAAGCAAAGGGCCCCCCGCCCCTCACCCCAAATTCGTGGCGCAAGCAAGCGCAGCTTTCCTTCCTCTGTCGTTTGCTAACGGTGTTCGCTCTTCCTACATCTCCGGCCCAGAGGGGTCCCTGTCCGGCCGCCGGGGCAGCTGCACTCATCCACAGTCTCTGACACCTTGCCACACATCCGGGCGCACGGCACCTGTCGCGGTCCTCCCACCTGCCGCCCGAGCGGGCTGAGTCACAGATGAACCGAGGCTGGGAGCGGGAGGCGGAGGTGCGCGGACCCGAACGCGCGACCCTGGGAATGCGGGAATGGGAGGTGGGGCGTCAGCTCCCCTCCCCGCCCGCCCCCGCCTGCTGTGCCCTCGCCTGTCCGCGTCTTGCGTTTACAGAGCCTGTTCACACCCGGCGTTTCATTTGTTCCTTAGGATCTTACAGTCGGGAAGGAAAGGATCGCTAGCTCCATTTTGCTGATGAATAAAACTGGGCCATAGAAAAGAAAAAAGCTTAGGCGCTGGGGCGATGATTCAGTCTGATATCCTTCCCCCTCTGCCCCATTTCCGTGGCGTCAGCTCCCACCCCCCGCCCCCTGCACTTGACTTCCAGGGGCCAGAGTGTTCAGACAGGAGCAGATGGGGGGGGCCTTTCCTCAGTCAGCTCTTCCCGGCGGGGGCCGGGGTGGGTGCGGAGGAGAGGGGGAGGAGGAGCGGAGGGGCCGCGCACTGGTGCTGATGGGTGCACAGCAAGTAATGAAATGTAAATTTTCCATGGAGTACAGAAGTGAATCTTAATGAAAGGTATTATTAAATTCAGCAAAACACAAAGAAATTTTAACAGAGCAGAACTGATTAGTCCACAAAAAGGGAATAGATTGCAGCTTGCATCATTCACAGTCTAGACAAATCATGTAGATACACATGTGCTGGTTTTAATTAGCGCCATGGAAATTCGGCATTCTGTAGCCCAAAATGTTATTGTTCAAGAAATAATAAAAACATTTTAATAAAAAAATGCAGCCCAATCACTTTCCATAATGACTAAGTAGACTGTGTTTTTTTCCCCTCCTCCTCATTTAAATGAAAAACCTACATGAGGTCAAAATTGCTGCTGCTTCTTGTGTCTAATAGAAAATTCTGTGCTCCCCTCCGCCATGGTGTCACGAAATGTACAATTCTCATAGAAGTCGTATGCAGAACTGAATACATCACAGCAAGAAACTTTCCATTTTTAGCTAAAAAGTCCAGACTTTTTTTTTTTTGCTGGTTTAACCCTTCAGAAAATTCTAAATGGATCCAGGCTACTAGCTCAAGGTTCTATGCAACAATGACCTTTAGTGAGAAAGTGAGAAGGCAGTGTATTGATTTTTTTTTTTTTTTTTAACCTGTGGAATCCCAGCCTAACCCTTCACAAAATCCAAAGAGCGTCTATGGGGGGAGAGGATGAAGGGCCTGTGTGTGTCCAGAGCTTTGAGAAGAGGGAAGTGTAGAGAGTACTTCCCAGGTGGGGGAAGGAGGAGGATGTACCAGTCAGCTTGGGCTGTGGTAGCAAAGCCCACAGACTGGGGCGCTCCAATAATAGACATTTATTGTCCCACAGTTATGGAGGCTGGAACTCCAAGGTCAAGGTGCTGGCAGGTTTCATTCCTTTGAGGCCTCTCTCCTTGGCTTGCAGATGGCCACCTTCTCACAAAAAATAATAAAAAACATGGTGGAGGGAGAGAGCAAGATCCTCCTCTATCTTCCTCGTCATATAAGGCCACCAATCTTACTGAATTAGGGCCCCACCTTATGGCCTCATTTAACCTTAATTATCTCATTAGAGGCTCTAGCTGCACAGGTAGTCACATTGGGGGTTAGTGCTTCAGCATATGGATTTGGTGTGGGGGGCGGGGGGATGAAACCATTCAGTCCATAACAGAGATGGCAGTGCGAGGCAGAGAGAGCATGGTGGGGCAGAGTCACCCCACCTGACCCACAGGCTCCGTCTACTCTGGCCAAGCAAATGGAAAAAGCCCAGTTTCTTGCTGGGGTACGGTGGGATTTGAAGGGGAGGCACCTGGGCTTGAGCACGTCAGTAAACCAAACCCTGAAACTTGCCAGGGTCTGACAAGGAGGCTGGGGCATGAAGCATGCAGGTTGGAAGGGAAGAGGCCTGTGTCCTGACCATGGAAAGAAGACCACCCTGTGTCTGCCCCTCAACCGCTATCCCAGCCAGGCCCAGCCCCGCTCAGCTCTCAGATGACTCTCACCTCCTGTCACCTCCCTGACAGGTCTGGGGCCTGCTCAGCCACACCTCAGAAACCACCGAAGCCCAGCTCTGTGGGATGGCTGAGCAAATTAAGGTCCAGCATAGACCGTGTGGGTCCTCGTGGCTTTCTCAATTGTGTGCATCACTCTGTTAGTGTGTGATGAAGCTGCCTCTCATTCCTTCTCTCCGCACACCTACCCGGCACCTGAGTGTCCAGGCCCTGTGCTGGGCACAGTCGCAGAGAGGAATAATCCAGATTGTGCCAAGGGTGGGGCAGGGGGCAGACAGGCCAGCACTGCATGAACTGACCCTGTGTGGCAGAGGGCTGTGTGAGCACAGGGGGAAAGGGGCGCAGTCCCCGGAGACCTCCCGGAGGCAGCGCAGCACGCGCCAGGGATGGGTGGGCGCGCAGCGCTGCAGCCAGAGGCACCGTGTGTGCGGAGCACGTGGAGGCCAGCACAGTGCCAGAACCCAGGCTGGGGTCTCCCCTCCGCCGTCTGCCTGGGAGGCCCGGCCCCACTCTCACTGCCCCGCGTGACCTGGCTCAGCGTTCTCAGACCTCCCCCCAGCCAGTGGCAGCCACTGGCCACAAAGGGCTATAAACAAAATGTGGTCAACTACCTACCTCCTTACCAACCTCCACCTCTCACACACCAAGTCAGTATTTCCCTGTCTCTAAATCATCCCTGGGCCGGGGGCCAGGCAACCAGAGACCACCCCTGTAGTCCAAAGCCCACCACAATCATTCCAACCAGCCAACCCTAGCCTGCTCACTCTGCCTGCTCTGCCTTCCCCTGGACACCCCAGTAGAGGCTCTGGCCTTGTTTTTGCCTCACCCCTGCTTCTGCATGGTCTCAGGACGTGTTAGTAATGAATCCTTCTTTCAACAGCGTTGACCTCTCTGTGTCAGCACCCAGTCCATAAACTAAAATCCTGGGAGTGTCATTTTAGTACACAGCCTCTCCTGGGCTGGCAGAGGTATCTGCAAACTCCTGGGTTCCTGCAGCACCTTGTACAGAGTGACGGTACCGAGGGGTGGGCGTCTGCCTGAGGGATCCGCATCAGACACCCGGATGCAAACCCAAGCCAGCAATCTCTGTACTTCTGAGCAAATGCAGCCCCTCCGTCTTCCAAAGAGAGGGCCACCCCTGGGCTCCCCCTGGGGAAATTCAGAAAGCACCACTTCTTGTGCCTACTCTTGTTACACGGATTACCCCAAACTGTAATCATTATTCACAAAAAAATATATTTTCCACTATAGTAGAATCCCTGTCCCCACACCTAGGAGAGTCCGTGTGCACACGTGTGCCATAAGAGCTCAATAAATATTTGAATAAGTGATTGAATGAATGGGTGTTACTAAACTCATTCAGCTCAGACTAAGATACAATTTGAATTTAACCCTCCAGGTACTAGGGAGCAACTAAAGACAACTAACTAGGAGTGTAACACGAATAAGGGCTGGAAGATGAAGGTGGAATGTGTGTAGGGGGCGTGTGTTTCACTGGATTAGAGAGAAGAATAGAAGAGTAGATTAGAGAGAAGAGAGAAGAGTCTCAGAGCCGCAGGCCTGTGGTCATGACCAGCTCCCCTGGGTGATCTCAGCAGGTTACCTGACTTCTTGTTTCCTCAGAGTTGCTGTGCGAATTAAATGAGAAAAATACAAAGCAGTCAGAGTGCTTGGTGCACAGTACATGTAGAATAAATGTTAGCTGTTATTAATACTCAACCATTCGGAGCCTTAATTTCTTACTCTGTAGGAGCATGTCATTAGCTGATTCTAAATGGGAACAAAGTGAATTTGTAAAAACAAGTTTCACCAAACAATACTTGCTTTGTGTGATGTATCCTAATATATTCAGTTTTATACTATCTCATTAAAGAAAAAAAATACTGTTAGTGACCCAGTAAATTGATTTCATTACCCATTAATGGGGATGACCTTAAGTTTAAAAAACGCAGCCTACAGAATACATTTTTACAGACTTTCTTTTTTAGAGCAGTTTTAGGTTCATAATAAAATTGAACAGGGAGTTCTGTCTTCGCACCAGGGCTCTGTACTTGTGACAGTGGATGAACCCACACTGACACATCTTTATCACCCGGAGTCCAGAGTTTACATTAGGGTTCACTCGTGGTGTTGGACATTCGCTGGGTTTTGACAATTGTATAATGACACACAGCCACCATCCTAGTGTCACAGCACAGTTGTTCACCACCTGTCCCTCTAGACTATTTTTCAGCAGAGTCTCCAGGCCATGGAGACTGCTCAGTAATTTGCAGTGTTGATGATGCTGAAGATGATGATGGTGAACTGGAAGCAGGGAGAGGCTTTAAACTAAGCCAGTTAGGAAGCTGCTGTAATGGTTCAGGCAGGTGAGGTCAGGACGCTGCTGTGGCTCTGGAAGCTGGTGGCTGTGGTATTGGACTGTGGGACAGGACATGGTGGACAGCGAGAACTTGGAGGCAGAATTGAAATCTGCTGAACAGCGGGGGTCAGTCAGCTGGGACAGCCAGAAAGCTCTGGATTAAGAGCTGGTCCACCTGGGCTCTACTCCCAGTTCGCTGTGACCTTGGGCAAGTCCCTTCTACAAGGAGGAGACTGGACTAGATGTCCTCATCGCACAGCGCTAGGGGGGAAGGTGAGCTTGTGCCGCCAACATCAGGGCAGCGTTAGAGAGGGGTAGGAAACGCTTCAAGGGTCAGGGGGGATTTTCCCTGAGCCGCAAAAGACCGGTGGGGTTCTAATACCCCCGCAGGGACCGCGGACTCAGGAGCAGCCTCCGAAGGGGCTTCCTTGCGCATGCTTTCCTGCCCAGCAACAGGCGGCCTTGTTCTTTCACCATCCACCCTCGCAAAACAGCAGTGAAAGACAAACTTTCCAGCCCGAGCCCGCCTGCCGCTTTAAAGCCGGGGTTCCTGGCCCCTCGGTGACCGGCTGCGCCCTGGGAGGGGCGGGCGCTGGCGCGGTGGCGGCGGCGGCTGGGCGGCAGCTGTGTCCGTCTGCCCAAGGGTTAACCCGTTCCCCTGCAGCTGCCGCGCGTGCCTTGCAGAATTTCACCAGAAGAGGGTACAGTTTGAAAAGCGCTTGACGTCAGGCTGGAATTCCTATTGTGTTTAGAAACGGCTTGGGCAAAGCCAGACCAAGTTCGCTCTCCGCGCACCTCGGCGGACAGCGTGGGTCCGCCAGTTCCGGGACCAGCCCGCCGCTGCCTGCGCGCCCCGGGGCGGAGGACTGTGCCCGCCGCCCACGAGGAGACCCCGCACCTGCAGGAGGCCGAGCCGAAGCCGCGGATCGCGCTGCCCGCGAGCCGGGGGTGAGTGCCCAGGCGAGGCCGGTGGCTGCGAGAGCCTCGCCGGCGCGCCCGGCGCCCGGATGCCCGCCCTGAGCCCCGCCGCCGGGTGCATGCCTCCCCCGCGGCGCGCCCCCGCCTGCTGCTGCCCGCTGTGACCACCCTTCCCCGCAGGCGGGCGCCGGCCGGGCTCTCCCCGAGGGCCACGCACTGGTGGCACCCGCCAGACCCCCGGTGGCGGCGGCGGCAGGGGGCGCGGAGCCGAGGCTGCGAGGGCGCGCGCCGGGAGGATGGACGGGTCCGGGGAGTGCAGCCTCCCGGAGCAGGGCAGCCCCGGCTCCGCGGCCGGCGACGACATTGAGATAGTCGTCAACGTTGGGGGCGTGAGGCAGGTGCTGTACGGAGACCTCCTCAGCCAGTATCCCGAGACCCGGCTGGCGGAGCTCATCAACTGCTTGGCCGGGGGCTACGACACCATCTTCTCTCTGTGCGACGACTACGACCCGGGCAAGCGCGAGTTCTACTTTGACAGGGACCCGGACGCGTTCAAGTGTGTCATCGAGGTGTACTATTTTGGGGAGGTCCACATGAAGAAGGGCATCTGCCCCATCTGCTTCAAGAACGAGATGGACTTCTGGAAGGTGGACCTCAAGTTCCTGGACGACTGCTGCAAGAGCCACCTGAGCGAGAAGCGTGAGGAGCTGGAGGAGATCGCGCGCCGCGTGCAGCTCATCCTGGACGACCTGGGCGTGGACGCGGCCGAGGGCCGCTGGCGCCGCTGCCAGAAGTGCGTCTGGAAGTTCCTGGAGAAGCCCGAGTCGTCGTGCCCAGCGCGGGTAGTGGCAGTGCTCTCCTTCCTGCTCATCCTCGTCTCATCGGTGGTCATGTGCATGGGCACCATCCCCGAGCTGCAGGTGCTGGACGCCGAGGGCAACCGCGTGGAGCACCCGACGCTGGAGAACGTGGAGACGGCGTGCATCGGCTGGTTCACGCTGGAGTACCTGCTGCGCCTCTTCTCGTCGCCCAACAAGCTGCACTTCGCCCTGTCCTTCATGAACATCGTGGACGTGCTGGCCATCCTCCCCTTCTACGTGAGCCTCACGCTCACACACCTGGGCGCGCGCATGATGGAGCTGACCAACGTGCAGCAGGCGGTGCAGGCGCTGCGTATCATGCGCGTGGCCCGCATCTTCAAGCTGGCGCGCCACTCGTCGGGCCTGCAGACCCTCACCTACGCGCTCAAGCGCAGCTTCAAGGAGCTGGGGCTGCTGCTCATGTACCTGGCAGTGGGCATCTTCGTCTTCTCCGCCCTGGGCTACACCATGGAGCAGAGCCACCCCGAGACGCTGTTTAAGAGCATCCCCCAGTCCTTCTGGTGGGCCATCATCACCATGACCACCGTGGGCTACGGGGACATCTACCCCAAGACCACGCTGGGCAAGCTCAACGCGGCCATCAGCTTCCTGTGCGGTGTCATTGCCATTGCCCTGCCCATCCACCCCATCATCAACAACTTCGTCAGGTACTACAACAAGCAGCGGGTCCTGGAGACGGCGGCCAAGCACGAGCTGGAGCTGATGGAACTCAACTCCAGCAGCGCTGGCGAGGGCAAGACTGGGGGCTCCCGCAGTGACCTGGACAACCTCCCGCCAGAGCCGGTGGGGCAGGAGGCACCGAGCTGGAGCAGCCGGCTGAAGCTCTCCCACAGCGACACCTTCATCCCCCTCCTGACCGAGGAGAAGCACCATAGGACCCGGCTCCAGAGCTGCAAGTGACATGAGGGTGCCCCAGGCAGAGATGAATGGGGTGGTGGATGGACAGATGGTGTGGCAGGCATGTCAGCCACGGCAGAGAGGGGCTGTCCTGTGTCCCCCCATCCTCCCCTGAACAGACTCTCAAGGCCCTGCAGGGCATCTCTGACAAGGCTGGGTAAGACTCCTTTGTGTCTCCTGCTGTCCAGAAGCCGGGGAAGGGCAGGGGGTACAGAGCCACAGGGCCGCATGGGGTGAGTGGAGGCCATGGCCCGGCTGGCGGCAGGAGCCCATGCCCGCTTCTGTATCTCCCTCAATAAAGCCTCCTGCTCTGTGCACCCTCCTGTGTTGTAGGTTCTGTCACAGGCTGGCTGTCGCCCCCAAGAGTGGCTCAGGCACACCCCAGTGCCAGGCCAGGAGGTAGGTGTGCCGCCCGGGGAGTGGGAGCTATTTTTAGTTGAGAGCTAATTAAAGTAGGGCTCACAGCGCCAAGGAGCCTTGCCACATTCCGGGAGGCTCTGTGCAGGCCACCCTTCCTTCTGTTTCCTTCTGGGGAAGAGCTCATTCCCCAAGCATGCCCGGGCGGCGTCAGTGCACCCAGCATCCGGGGCAGTGGGGCCACGGTTTAGTTATCACTTATAGAGTGCCCTTTGCACAACTCTTCCTATGCCTTCAGTGACCCTGCTAGGTAGGTAGTCCCATTTTACAGAAGAAACTGAGGCCCAGGGTCACATGGAGCAGGAATTTGATCCCAGATCTGATGATCCCAAAGTCTGTGTGTCATTCTCTCTGACACCGGGTGGTCTTGGGATAGAGGCATCTGCTCGGGCTCCTGAGGGAAGGGTATGCAGACCGGGAGAGTGCTGAGCTTCCCCTGTGCAGGAGTGCCTGTCCCCCAGCTCTTCTTCCTTCTAGCCCTGCTACCTTTATCTGCTGAAAGGACAAACCTGAGCATGGCGCCTGGTGGCTCACTGCCAGCCCACTCAGAGAGCCCCAGGGGAACAGAGTCAGACAGAACTGGGTTTGAAGCCTAGGCCATGCACAGGGGATCTGAGACACCTTTGAGCTGGTGCCTCTCCTCCACTATTCCCTTACTAGCTGTGTGACTCTCAGCATGTTGATTAACCTCTCTGATCCTCATTCTGATCATTTGTTAAATGGGGATATAATAAGTACCTCAGAGAATCCTGGCCCTTACTCTGTGCCGTGAGGGAGGGTGTCCACAGATCTGGCTGGGCTTGCAGGTGGGGAGGGATGCAGCAGGGCATTGTCACACTGTTCTTGAAGACTAAGAGTTGGCCCTGGCAGGCCCCTCTCTCTGGTTTTCCACCTTCTGTGAACCCCAGAGCTCTGTTCTTTCTTCCCCTGCTGGGGCAGCTGGTGCAGAGGGAGGGGTCCTGTGGCGGGGGCAGGGGAGACTGTATGAAGCAGTGGGCGGTGGTCGTCCCTGGGCTGTCACCAGCCTAAGCCTGTCTCTCCCCTTCTGTGGGCCGGTTTTCCCATATGTCTAATGAGGGATGATATCTTGGGGCCCCTTCTAGGCCTGACCTTCCAGGATTTTGAAGCTTGGGGTCTCGGATGCTCTGTGGTGGGGACTCCAGGAGGTGGGAGCTGCCACGTTGTAGGGGGCCTGGGAGGTCTTGGGAGAGAGCTTGGGTCATCCCTGTGGGGTGAAGGGCTCAGCTCCAGGGTTGCAAGTGATATGGGAGCACCCCAGGCAGAGATGGACTTGGTGGGGCAGGCAGTCGGCCCCGCAGGCAAGGCCCCTCTGTGTTGCCCTGAGCCCTGCTGTGTCCCCTCCCTCCAAGCCTCTCCGGGGAAGTGCTGGGTCAGGGCACATCACAGGCAGAGCAGTGAGAGGTGGGGCTGCGGCAGTGAGGCCTCAGTGGGAGTGGGGAGAGGGGGCCGTTGTGAGGGGTGGTCTGTGGTCCCCGGGCTCAGTGGGGTGCTGAGTGTGTGTGTTGCCTCTCTTTATCCCCTTGGCCCCGGAGTCCTGGGGAAGCCCGGGGCCGTGCTGGCCTTCTCTGAATGGGGAGAGGCTTGGGGAGTGCAGGGAGAGGCCCCGGGATGAGTCTGGACCGGAGGCTGCCGTCCTGTCCTACCTGGGCACAGGCGAGGGCGGTCAGTGGAGAGCGCTTACGGCCACACAGCCATCTCGGAGCTGGAGCCGATCTCATCCGTTGTGACCGAGGCCCAGAGGTGGCAAGCAGTTTGTCTGAGATCTTCGTAAATTAGGATCAGGCAGGATCCCGATCCCAGAGGAGCTCAGAGTGTGAGGCTGCATCACAGAGCAGCGACCTGGGGACTCTGGGAGCCAGGAGGAATCCGGGAATCTTTCTGGGCCATGGGTTCTTGAACTTTGCTGTACATTAGAATCACCCGGGGAGCTTTAAAAAAATCCCAATGTCCAGGCTGTACCCGCTACCTATTAAATTAGAATCTCTGGGGGTGACATCCAGGCATCAGTATTTTTTAAACTTTAAAGTACATCCAAGCCATCTGGAGATCTTGTTAGAAAGTAGACTTTGAATCAGTAGATCTAGGTTGGCCCCCGAACTTCTGCATTTCCAGCAAGCTCTCAGATGAAACTGACACTGCTGGCCCAGGGACCCTGCTCTGAACAGCAGGAGGCCAGAGGGGAAGCTGGCAAACTATGGCCCGTGGGCCAACTGGCCTGCTACCTGCTTTAGCACTGTCTGTGAGTTGAGAATGGTTTTTATACATTTAAATGGTTGAAAAATTCAAAGGAAAAATAACATTTTGTGACATATGGACAGTACATAAAATTCAGCCTTCAGTGTCCACAAATAAAGTCTTATTGGAATAGAGCCATGCCCATTTCTTCCGGGATCGTTGGGGCTACTCTTGAGCTACAAGGATAGAGCCGAGCAGTCGTGACAGAGATCATGTGGCCTTCAGAGCCTAAATTATTTACTCTCTGGCCCTTTACAGAAAAGGTTTGCCATTCCTGGGCAACAGGAAATCTACGTTAGGCCTTGAAGGACGGGTAGGAGCTCGCCTGGGAGGGGAGGTGGAAAGAACATCCCAGGAACAGCAGGACACAGACACAGGACCCGCCCCAGAGAGGGACAGAGTGAGGCCCCCTCTTAACACACGGCAGTTGCAGGGATGTCAGCGAAAAGCCCTCCCTTCTGTCCCCCTCACAGTGTCCCAGGGCTCACAACTCCCTTCTTTCCTTCTTACCAAGAACCCCCAACTCCCGGTTTCTACAGCAAGTTCTCTGCAGTCCTGGCTCCGCTTCGGCAACTGGCTTCTTTCCCTCCTTTCCCGACCTCTCATCCACAGTCCTGTCCAATCTCCCTGCCCTGGGGGTCAGCGCCTCACATGCTCTTCTGCTTGGGAGAACCTCGCAAGCTCCTTGTTAGCTGCTAGTGACTACCCAGAGAGAGAGAGAGAGAGAGAGAGATGCTTCTTGGAGCTGCACAATGTCCAAGCTAGAAGGACAGTCAGGCACCGTGGGGTGCAGCCCCCACTGCACAGACGGGAGCACTGTGGCCGAGTCACGCACGGTTGGGTGAGGGGGCTTCGCTAAAGGCCCCTTATGCCACAGCCCCAGCGAGGGGGCGGGGCCACCTTGTTCTACTTCTGATAAAGGTGGGAGCACACAATGAAGTGCATTTCAAAAATAGAGAATTTTGGGTGCAAGACTGCGTGTGTGTGTGTGTGTGTGTGTGTAGACAGACAGATGTCTGACTTCTAAATGAAAGGACATGGTAGACGTTTCACAAACAATTTCATTTTGGCCTCAAAATAACTCCATTCAGTGAGCTAGTTATCCTCAGTTTTACAGATGGGGAAACTGAGGCCCGGAGGGCAGAAGCAACAGGCTAGTGGCTGTGGCACTCGTTGGTGGCAGAGGGAGCAGCCACGCCCAGAGCGTCCGGCTGACACACTTACCGGATCCGGATCACGCACCTCTCCAGGCTGCCCCGAGGACTCAGCGCCGAGGGCTTCAGATCTGGCCTGAGCTTCCTGGTAAGGCGAGGCTGCCACCGCCCGATCTCTCTGGAAGGCTCACTGCACACACCAGGCACTGGTTTCGGTGGTGGTGTTTTCTAAGGAAACAAAGAGAAGGCAAACCGTTTCCTTGGGTCAGATCCTCGGGCCACATGGAGTTCGGGGTCCACCTTGGCCATTATAGGAGAGGTCTGGAGGTACCACATAAAACAAGGAAAACTGGGGGAAAAATCTGCGAAAATGGCAAGATCTGGAATGACTTCACATACACTCCCTGATGAGAGCAGCGGAGGCAGGTAAGTCACAGGCAATTGCCCTGGGCTCCCTGTAACCTGCCCGCCTGGGGGGTCGGCCAGAGCCCAGGCCCGCATGGGGGGTGCTCGCTTCTAGGGCAGGGGTCTGGCCTCTCCTTCGCCCTCTGCAGGGGCTGCCAGCCCCTCCCACGCTCCTGGGTGCAGCTGGTCCCCTCCACCCGCCACCCCAGAGGATGAGTAAGCCTCCTGAGTCTCCTGTCATCGCCCCAGGAGATGAGGGACGGGGGTGTTTCCAGAGAAGCCGCCCACCTGTCTGCCCCGGCAAGGCAGCCCTGCGCGCCACACCGAGAACACGTCCCCGCAGGCTCGGGCGGGGGCTTCACCAACACCCAGACTCAGGTGGAGGTTCCCCCAAATGCTTTTCTGCACTCGGAGCAGCCCAAGTCATAGCTACAGTGAGGATGTAGGTTTCCAAAAGGAACAAACAAAACAAGGATTGGGAGGCTCTATAAAGCTTAGTCATTTTTTGTTTTTGAGACTGTCGCTATCAGCCAGCCAGGCTCCGCGCCAGGGCCGACATAGTCACAATGTTATTTAGCTGTCCCCTCAACTGGCAGAAAGGCACGATTGCTCTGGCTGCAGGTGAGACCCGTGAGGTCCTGTGAGTCCCGGGAAACTGTCAGCAAGTCACACGGCTCAAGAGAGGTCAGTGTGGGGCTCCAGCGTGGGCCTGCCCCTTCCCTCGGGCAGTGTCTCTCCCCAGGGAGGGAGGCATGGTGGCCACCACTGCTGACGCTTCGCTCTGGCTTAGCCTTGGGTCACTTTCTGGGCCACAGGCCTGGCTGCAGGTGAAGGAAAGACCTGCCCGGGTGGCACTGCCGGCAGCCACATGTCTTCTCCCCAAACGCAAAATATTGTGCCTGCTGTCAAGGGCTTGGCTGTGAAAATGGGGTCTGTGCTTGCAATAGTGACAGCCCAGACCCAAGCGGAGGTGTAAATATTAATATATACAGGCCGGGCTTCTGCTGGTGCATATGTTGGCTAAGCTGTCAAGAGCTGTCACTCAAAGTTGGAGGCTTTGTTTCCCATATTCTGGTTTTCTTGCTCCTTGCTGGATTTAGCTGGGTGGGTCTGACTTGGCCTTGGAGCACAGACCCCAGGGGAGGCCCCAGTGGAGACCCGTCCCCCTGACAACCAGGTTACAGTTAAACTGGAGCTTCAAGGAGCACCGCTGCCACCCACACCTTGCTCCTGAGTGGGTGCGGGAGGCACGGGCCAGATCCCTTCCTCTCCCCGCTTGCAGTGTCTCAGGCCACGTGGCCACGTGCAGGCTGCTGGGCGGTACTCAAGGCCCTCCACACTCCGCTCCAGGTGCCCCCCTAAGTCATCTCCTGCTCCCCCAGCCCTGGGCCCTCCCTGCCATCCTCTCAACTGTGCACCATCAGGATTCTACCCCTGCCGCAAGACCCTTCTCGGAGGTAATGCTGCCCGGTATGGCCTAAAGAGGGGGTCCTGGCTTTGTAGGGGCAGAATCGGGCGGCGGAGACGCTAGGGTAAAGCCACCTCACTCCGAGTCAAGGGAATGGACCCTGGGGAGGTCATGTGACTGTCTGAAGCCACACAGCAGCTGTTGGCGGTGGGAACCAGGCCCCCGATCCTGTCTCTGCACTCACTTGCCTTCTGTGTGTCCCCACCGCACCCACCCCACCCTCTCCTGCCTACAGGTGTGCGCCTAACCAAGTCAGAGCTGAGGTTTTTGAAACTAGGCTGGAAGATGGTCCCAGCTGCAGCTTCCCCGTCACCCACACGTGTGGCGTGCCAGGGCATCAGAACAGAGCCTGGGGCTCACTGTCCTCCAAGTCCTTGGCACACAGTCCTTGTTCATTTCAAATCTTCATGGAAACTTCTTGGTGTTTTAAAGGCCTGAAGTTCACAGCCAGACTGAGGGATCCACCTTGTCCTGCTTCTCATAAAGCTGGGCGCACACCATGAGTGTGCCAGTCCTCGAGCGTGCATGCGTGCGTGCGTGTGTGCGTGTGTGTGTGTGCGTGTGTGTGTGTGTGTACAAATCCGTTCCTGCTTTCTAAATGACAGGAGGAAGACCACTGCGTGCTTTGTAGCTCTATACCTTCCCCGAGAACCTGGTTCACAGCCAACAAGGCAGGGACTGTGGATGGCTTTACTTCCTACCCCTAGAAATGCCAGCCACATTCTGCTCCTGGGACCAGATGGACATAAAATGTTGGGGGTAGGGGGCCCCAAACGTTCTTTTGGGCTGGCTGCCCAGAGCACACTAGAGGCGAGGGCAGGGGAGCAGCTGACCTCTCTCAGTGACCGACACTGTGCCCAGCATTTGGCACATTTTCCAGAAACCTCAGGCTCAGGAGCCTAAGTGACTTGTCTGGGCTTTCCGTCAACATGTGGCAGATTGGCTGGGCCAGGGTGTGCACCCCACCCGGGGACCAAGTTCCTCTCTGTTGCACCTCACACTGCCTTTCCTTGGTGCTCCTGGTTGTGGGACAGTGGCCTGAGATGTGGGGTCAGCCCCGGGAGGACAGGTTTGTGTTTGGGTAACAGATTTGGGTAACAGGTTTGTGTTTGGGTAACAGAGCGGTGCCTGGCACATAGTTGGTGCACAACAAATGTCTATGGGATGGACTTATTTATCACCCGAGCTGTGCATGGTGCTCTTCCCTGGGGTGGCCACACCTAGACTTTCTCTTCCTTAAATTCTGCGTGTGGCTGTCTCTTTAGAGTGGGGCTCACTGCATCTCACCTGTGTGCCCTGTGCCTAGCACAGCGTCTGCTGGCACAGAGAAGTGCCCTCTCTAAATGTTCACATGGAATACTTGAGCACCTAATTGCATCCCCAGTGAGGAAACTCAAAGACTTCTTGGTCAGAAAGCTCAAACGTGGGGATTTATAACGAGCATCTGCCCAGCCGGGATAGCCCTCTGCAGAGTCCCACTCTGGGTCCCAGCCCATTGCCTGGCCTAGTGGGGGAGGGACCCTCAGACCTGTTGCAGACACGGGGTGTGTCCATGGGGCCACGTCCACGTGGCTTGTCCTCTCTGCCTCTCCTTCTGGGGCAGCCCCACAGTGGCCCAGCAGTTGGAGACCCGGGATTCAGCCTGCATGTGTGACGTCTGCAAGCCCCCTGCACTCTGGCCTGGTGCGTCCCTGGACAGGGAGAGGGTGGGCTCCTCCAGTTGGTCACAGAACACCCCTCTGCGTCTCCCATAGGTGCGGTGAGCTGAGGGATACCCGCTGAGAATGTCAGCCCTGGTATTTTCTTTCTTTCTTTTAAAAAGGGTCATTACTATAAATTTTTTTCTAACGCACAGAAAAATAAAATGAATGCTATAATGAACATCAAAATACCCACCAACTAGATGCAACAGTTTTTAGCTTAGTATTTCCCATTGTCTGCTAAACCGTTTAAACGTGCCAGACACATAGATACGCTTCTCCTAAAGACTCCAGCACGCGTCTCCAAATACAAAACAACGATGTTCTCCTGCACCCCCTTCATCACCACCATGTGATGCCATACCTGACGACATCTCCAGGTGTTTTCTAAGCCACCCCCCTTCTGTGACTCTGTCAACACTGACCAGCACTGGGGGCTGGTGGGCACCCGAAGAGGCTGGTGCCCCTTCTGTGCCCTTGACCAAGTCCCTCCCCTGCCCTGGGGGATCCGCAGGCCTTGCCTGTTCCCCGCCCACCCAGCGCAGGCCGTGGGAGTTTCCAGCCACACCTCCCTGGGCAGGGCGGAGCGAGCAGGCAGATGAGGGACCCGCGAGGCTTCCTCTGTTCCTGAGGGGCTCGCTTCAGAGTGGGGGGACTCACTCAGAGCAGGCAGCACACGATGTGCAATCGTATTGGGAGATGGGAGGGGACTGTTTTGTTTAATATTTGCAGCCCCTTCCCCAGAGCCCCTCAGCGCCTCTCCACTTCCAGCTGTGGGTCCAGCTGTGCACCTGCGTTCTTCCCAGAGGGTGTTCTGAAGTGACGCTGACACCGGAATCCAAGGTCCGCCCCCCACTTCCCAAGGAAAGAGTACAAGCAGAGGCCCAGAGGGGTGGACCGACAAGGCAGCTGGAGGGTCTCAGCCTCGTCCACTGTAGCCTGGTTCACCATAATGGCCCACTCACTGTCCCCTGTCACCAGTCTTGGCTATTTCCTATGTAGCAGAGGAATTTGTCAAAAGTGCCTGCAGATTGAACAAGTTATCGCCTTGCTTAAACCCCCAGTGCCTTTTGGGTGAGGTCCAAGCTCCTTGGCATCCCTTGGAGCCCTCTCTGCTGTTGCTCCCTGTGCTCCACTTGCACACGGGACGTCCCCTGGCAAGAGACCAGGAAATCCAGACAACACTGGCTCAAGGCTAAGGGCATGTGGGCTTCAGGGTTGGCTTGATCCAGGAGCCTGGCTCTGCCTCTTCCACACGTGGGCCTCCTCTCTGGCTGGTAGAAGGAGGGCTGCAGCGGTGTGTGCCTCACCTCTACAGAAATGTTCAGACAGAGAACAGGCACTGTCTTCCTGAGGATTGCTTCAGAATGGAGAAAACTTTCCCAGGAGCCCCCAGCAGATACCCCCTCATTTTCACTGGCTTAAATTGGATAACATGCCCAGTTCTGAATGCATTCTCACAGTTAGAAGAAGGCCACTTGCTGAGGCCTGGGTTTACTCTGTCCTTTCACAGGGACAGGATTATTGTGGCCAGCTTGGACTATTCAGGGCCTGTGTGGGTCCCCCTACCGCATGGGTGAGGGTGGCTGAACATTGGAGACTCCACAGACTTCACCTTTGTCAACCTAGTGCTCACGTGGACACACACAGTCCATTTTGTTAAGCATCTACTAAGTGCTGGGCATCATTCTGGCCCCTAGGGATAGCATAGTGAGTGACAAAGTGCCAAGTCCATGACTGATGGAGTGTGTACCTATGTAGACTTCAATGTCAACACGGGATGACACGCCTTTCATATCTACATGCAATTCAAATGTCTTCTTCTCCAAGGCAGGTACCCAGAGGCTCCTGTGGTCACTGTGTCGAGATGGCCCACCAGGTCTTTGCCAAATGCTCCTGTCCCCTTCAGGTCTGGACATTGAGCCTCAGAGTTTGGTGGCCTATGTAAATAAATAGGTCACCTATTTATAATCGTTGACTACCCACACACCTGAAGTAGCCAGTATTGGAGAAAGTGGCAGTGAAAAGCTCACATTTGGAAAATGGGCAGCCCAGTTGCCCCCGGCCCGCGGCACTTACATCTGCTGGTGGTTAGGAAGAGCTGCTTGGTGAGTGGCCGGGCAGCCTTTGCTTCTGCACTTTGGGAAAACATCCCCAGTCCACTGTCCCCCACCACCCCTGGGAGCCTATCCTCTGTGGCCTCCTCCAGCGTGGCTGCGAGGCCCTCCCAGGCTGTGTGGGGCCTGCCCTCTGGGTTTAGGGTTTCTTTGACACTTCTCCCTTCAATGCTTTGTAGGCTTCCAGCCAATTCCATGGTCTCCAGTAGTTACAAAGATCTTGTCCCTCTTTTCCCCCATGGGAACCCATCTCTACTGGTGGCAAGGCTCTGTCTCTGCCCATCACCCCCAGACCTGTGCCTGGGGACAAGGAAGTGATTGTTTTAAGTGGAGAGGCACCAACTCGTCACAGTCCCCAGGCTGGTTAGTCACCTGTGGGAAGCTTAACAGGAGGTACTGGGGGTGGCCCAGGTTGGGGTGTCAGGCTTGTGGGGTGCCCCTCTTATCTGCTGTTGGCTGTCCTGGATCCTCTGCTAGCATGGATAATAGTGGAGAATTTGGGGCAATCACCCTGTTGCCTCTCACTGGCCAGAACTGGGTCATTCCTGTGGTTGGGGCCAGCCACGCCGTGATTTGAGTGGGCCTGGGCTCCTGAAGCCAGCGCTGCTGGGGCGGGGGCAGCAGGCAGAGAAGACGCTGAGGAGAGATGCCCACAGCACCACAGGAGACAGGGGTAGCAGCATCACCCCACCCTCGCCTTTCCGCTCACCTCCCAGCAATTATCTTGACGCTCCTTCCAGAGGGAACAAGGTAAAACCACCCCATTTCTACCTGATTGCCTCCCGGTTATGCTTTAAGGCACATCTTCTGGGTCACCTCCTCCAGGAAGCCCTCTCAGACCACACACAGTCTGGGTGTGCTGTCCTTCTCTGAGTTCCCTGGCCTTTCATATCAGGGCATCTTGTCTCACTATCTTGTCATTGTTGCCTGACCCCCTCCTTCCCTCTTCTTCTCCCCTCCTCCTCCTCCCCTCTGTCCCTCAACCCCCAATGTCAGTTCCTTCAGGGCAGGGACTCATCTCTGCATCATGGAATTGACTGGAGCCTGCCACATGCTCGAGAGAGATGTGTTTCAAAGAAATCCTGAGCCCAGCCTCGCCCAGGCCGAGTTTGTGCCATGAGTGAAGTAGTTAGCAAGGGGCTGGGCTTGGGGGGGCTTTGTGGGAGGGCCCAGCTGCCTACAGAGCAGGGAGGGGCCCTGGAGGCACTCACCGGAGTGCTGGCACAAGCCCGGCTCTGAGAGGACCGGGAGAGGACCGACCTTGCCGACGCGCGTCCATGCACGAGGCTTCTCTCCACGCGGCCCCCGGTGTGACCAGAGCCAGGGAGGGTTTGGGAAGCTCCCAGGGTGTGTCCCAGGCCCTGCCTCTGCCCCGCCAGCCTTCCATCAGAGGGGTGCACAGACAGCACGATGGAAATGCGACAGGGGAGTGGTGTGGAGAGCTCTGCCATCCAGGGCCCGGTGTTGACAGAGGAGACCGCAGTTCTTGCTTGTTTGAACAAGCAAGACTTGAACAGACGTCCTCCGTTCCAGTCTCCATTCCGAGGCCAGAAAGCTCCATCTGAAAAACATATCATCTTCGCCACCCTCCCCGCCAGTGTGCCACACGATCACAGCCGCCCGAAGCGGGAAATCAGAGCGTCTTGGCCTCTCCACTGCTCGCTCGCTCGCTCTGCCCTCTAACCTGTTGGTTTTCTTTCCTTCTCGTGCTCCCTCCTGCCACAGGGATTTGCCCCTCTGTGGCAATGTTCTCCCCTCAGTGTAGCTTTGTTGTACCCCAGGGTTCAGCCTCACCACTGCCTCTTTCCCTGGTCTCCCCGCCTGAGCCCAAGTCCTCCAGGCCACACTCTTACTGCGCCGTGTGCCTCCCCGGCGCCCACCACATTTGCAATGTTACCTTTATTTACAGGATTTTCATTTATATCGTTAATATCTGTCTCTCACACTGGACTGTCAGCTCTTTGACGGGAGGGACTGGGATTTTGCTTACTACTGACCCTCCAGCATGCAACACGCTGCCTGGCACACAGTTGGCGATCAATAAATGCATGGCGAATGGGTGAAGGAGTTTGCCCCTCGCGATGAAGTGAGCCATTTTAGCAAGCTTATTGTTAACAACACTTCCCAGCAGCCCCAATCTCTGCCAGGCGTGTTTCACAATTTTTACTTCTCTAGTGAGTGTTACTGCTTTACATAATCTGCTTAAACTTCTGCTTCTCAACACACCAAGTCTAGTCAATCCCTCCTGACTTCTGCTCCTTGAAAGTGAGATTAGGCCCCTAATTCCCTCTGCCCCCCGCCCACTTCCTGCCCCCACCTCTCATTTGTACATCGCCAAGCTGGAAAACTTGTATGTTCTCTTCCATGACTAGAGTTATTTCTGCACTTTGACAATCAGCTGATTCTAAACAGATTTAAAGCAATGACCAGCATTTTTAATGTAATGATTATGTAACTATGCTTCCCTGCTGATATAGACGAGGAGATGGAATCCGATGCCACTGGGTGAAGAAGGCTGTCCGCAACTGTTACAAAGTTTGCATTTCGATATGCCATCTTCTTGTCTCTAAGACTATCCCGCTCCTTCATCACATTGTTCGTTAAAGATGAACATGTTTTTCCTCTTGGAGACATTCCCTTCAGGACTTTCTCATTTCCTGATTGGACTTGCGCCATTTGCTCTCAAGGTCTGGGGCACACTTGCCATCCCATGGTTTTTTTCCCCACTGCATCCCTGGATTTGGTGTGTGGTCTCTTAATTTCTTGGCTAGTATGTCATCTTCTTTCTTGAACTCCTTTTTTGGTTTGCTGGATGTGTATCCTTGGGTGTATCTTTCAGGACAGGTCTGTGGATGATAAACTTTCTGAGTCTGCACATGTTTGAATATGTCTTTGGTTTGCTCTCCCACAGGAAGACAGTTTGACTAGATAGTGCTTTCTAGGCTAATTTATCTGAGGTCAATCTGCTTTTTGTTCCTTTGCAGGTCATTTGCTTTTTCACTCTGGAGGCTTTTAGAATTCTCTATCCTTGGAATTCTGAAATTTCTTGACAACCTGAAATTTCACCTAGAAAGTAAGCTTCTCCCATTCAACACTTTATAGTGATTTTCACTTTGAAGACTCACAGTCTTTCTTCAGCCCAGAGAAATTTACTTCTGTCACTGCTTTATTTCTCTTGTGCATTTCTTTTGTTTTCTCACTCAAGGACTCTTATTAGGAATTGGAGATTAATCCTATATGTATATTAACTTTGGGCTTTTTTGTGTTAGTTTGTTTTGTTTTGTGTGTTTTCTGGTTTTTGTTTTTGTTTTGTTTTGTTTTGGCTGTCTTTGTGCGCTATATTTGAAGATGTCATTGGCTTTAAAGATTGTATTATTAATTTGGTGTTCAACTATGTTCATTTTATCATGCATCTAATTGATAGGTTTTAGAATTATGATCCTTAATTTCCAAGACATCTCTGTTTTTTGAATGCTCCTGTTTGATACTGGCTCATGGTCCCTTCCGTCTTTTTTCTCTGGGGCAGAACTCCAGGAAGCAGGAGGCAATAGTGGCGTTGTGAAGCCTGAACCTGGAAGACTAAAGCAAGTGAGGGTGGGATCTTTTCAGTATTCAAGACAGAGTCCTACATGGAAAAGGCAGGGCCTTGAGCTCAGACAGACCACAGTTCAATTCTTCCTTGGGACTGACCAGCGGTATGATCTTAACTCAGCCGTAGCCTCAGCTTCCCCACCTGTAAAATGGAAAAAGTAACTCCTACCTCGCAGGCTTGCAGTGGGGGGCGATGTGGGCAGAGCTCTTGGTGGCCTCTGCATCTGCACACCGGTGGCGAAGGAGTCTCCATCAGCTGGTCCAGCACAAAGCCCTGCTCTCTGGCCACACCCTCTCCCTAGAGTGGCAAACTGCCTTTTGTTATTCACCCCCAGTGCCGTCTTGCTTTCTGACTATCTATATGCGTGTATGTATGTATTTTAGTCATTTCTGGGCAGCTTCTCATGCATATTCAAACGCAAGCAGTTAGGGTTCTGGGAATGATTCAAATGTTTGTTGCACAATGTAATTGATCTTAATATAGCCATGTCACCAAAGGATGTGATTCTACGCAGGTCTCCTCCACTCCCCCGCCATCTGTTTGGGCCAAGGAATATCAACAAATCTGATAAACTTCCGCCCCAGGCCTAATAGAGACTTGGTCGGCAGGGCTGAAGGGCTGTTTGTCTCCTGGCTTTTGGTTTTCTTTCCTCAACATCCTTCCTACAGCCAAAAGGGGAGAGCTGGGCAGGTCGTGCATGTCCCTAAGCTCCAGGTGGGGACAGTTCCTTCCACAGGCCCCATGACTATGTGTTGGGAATGGCCTGTTCCTGCCGCACCAGACACACAGAGCTGAGCAGCAGCCCCCTGGGTCCAGTGTGGCCCGGGGATGTGGACGCAGGCTCTCCAGGTCGGCTCTGGGTGTCCCGTGGGTGCCAGGGCTCCCTCCTCATGGTGACTCAGGACACTATGGGTGTGTTGTGTTGTGTGCAGCCCTCTGAGCAGAGGGCTGTCATGGTGGACCCTCATACAGGTAGGTTCCTTCCGGGGTTGGCTTGTCTGAGGCTGGATGGTCCCCTAGCAGTGGCTACCGGGCTGGACCAAGGCCAGTGTGACAGTGGGGGTGGCGCGTCCCTTGACCAGCACTCCCTGGGGCCAGGCAGGGTGGCAGCTGAGGGGAGAAGGAGTGGGCTGGGAAACCCGCGGGGGTTGCTGGACACGCCTGCTGCTCCCGGCAGGCTAAGTGCCCAGCACCCACCAAGCTCCTCCAAGTCTGGCCAGTTGTCCCACATGGTTCCCTGAATGGGCTCTGGGGTCCCAGGACATGCGTGGCCAGGCTCCAGGCATGACCAGAGACCCAGACCACAGCTGGTGGCTTCAGTGCCTGCAGCACATGCTTCAGAGCAGCGCTGCCTGAGGTTCCACCATTCATGGGTTAACCCCCATCACCCCTTTCTCATCTTTTAAATAGGAACTCCTCACATTTCTAGAGCACTTTATAACAGACAAAGCGTTGAACGTGCATTGTCTTGCTTCACTCTTTCCTGGGGCTGCTGCTCTGAGGACCGTGTGGGCCTGTTGCTGTGACCTGCTGCCACCTGGTCCTCACCCTTCCACACCAGGCTCTCAGTGGGGCAGGCTCTGCTCAGTGTGGGCCTCCTGCTCGTTTCCAGATGAGGAAAGTGGGGCCTAGAGGTGAAGTGACGTCCCAGACAGGCAAACAGCACCCTGGCCCTGTTCCACCAGGAGGAGATGGGCTGGGCTACAGTTCTGCTCGTGTCCTGTCCAGGGTGACACCCGGGACTGGCCTGCTCCCCCCGGCAGTGTCCGCCTGCCCTAGCCTCTGTTTTGTGTTTCCTTCCACGTGGAGTCTGAGGGCAGGAAACATGTCTGCCTGGGTGGGCGTGCTGGGATCGGGGTACTGTCAGAGGTTCCCCCTGCTGTCCTTTCCTGATGAGACTGTCACCAGCATGGGCAGAGCACTCTGGGAAAGGCCCAGGAGGCTCCTTGTCACAGGGCTGCCCGGGGACCCCAGGCCAGACACCGTCCACGGCCCCAGCAGGCCCAACAGCACCCCAGCAGTGACAAAGCCAAAGTCCCCCATCTCCCAGCCATTGTGTCCCCTTATAAGGATGTACATGGTCCCCAGAAACACAGGAATCTCGGAGGAGGGGCAGGGAGCCCCGGGGACAGACACCTGGTCTTCAGGCAGGAGAAAGAGATCTCAGGCAGATAGGGGTGGGGGGACAGGCAGATTTCAGAGCCCTGGGAAGTAACTGCCCCCAAAACACACCTCTTCCAGGCCCAGACACAAGGACTTTTCATTCCTCAATGAGAAAAATGACTTAAAGTGTGTGCCACCCTATCACAGCTGCTGTTTCCTTCCCAGTTCTACTTGCAGAAGAAAGTTCATGCTCTTTGGTGTTCAGAGCCCTTTGTGGGAAGGCCCAGTCCCCCTTGGGGCCTCCTGGCCACTGTCACACTGGTCCTGCCAGGCTGTCACTATACCTGCACCTGCACTAGGTGAGGCCTCCTCCACCTGCAGAGCTGCCCTGTGGCTGGACAGTCCCCGAGGCACACAGCACCCTGGACCTGCACTCTCTCCCCTGAGCAGCAGCACCTGGGGGATGGAGCTCCAGGCAGGTCCAGGCAGGAAACAGGTGGCACATGCAAATTGCAGAACTTGAACATTATTTCATAAAGGCGCTATTTGCACAGAGGTGGGCAGAAAGTGGGAAGGCCACACGGTAATGCAGAACCCAGGAGCCCAGGACTACGCCGGTGTCCTGAGGCCTGCAGGACACAGGCAGAGCCTCCTAGAACCTAGACCCTGCCAGGCCACCTGACCACGGCCATAAGCTCCAGCTCAGGGATGTCGCTGGCCTGTGGCAACCTGAGAGAGGAAGTTGGGGGGATGAAGACATCGTCCTCACTCCGCCTCGCTGATCTCCGGCAGCACCAGGGCCACCCAGAAGGCAGGGCACAGGGCCCAGCAAAGCAGGGCCTGCAGGACAGCCTCCCGGGCAGAGTAGGGAGGCCCTGGAGGGACACGGGGTGCTGCTCTCAGATGGGCGAGTGCCGTCCAATACTTCCAGACTCCCCACTCCCACCGTGACCATTTGAGCACCGGACGACCCCGGCCCTCGGCTCTTACCAATGACCTTGTCTGTGTGAGCCCCCGGCCCTGTGGGCCTTGAAGGGGTGGCCCCTGCCCACATCACTTCTCATCCTTGTACCCCGACTCCAGCCACACTGCTGATCACCCACCCCATGCCTTGCACATTCCTGACCGTGCTAGATGCTTCCCCGCTGCCCACTGCTGCAAGGCCGTTCTGCACCCGGATGCTGGAACCCTCCTGTGGCCATTCTGTATCCTCAGCCCCAAATCGTCCTCCCTGCCTCGGGGCTCCCACACCACATTGTACATCTCCCAATCCTAACACTCACCGTGAGGGCCTGTAACCACTAGTCCTGCCGGCATCTCACGGCTGTGTCCCTAAGAACCTGGCCTGGGGCCTGGTCCTCCCTCCCATCCTCTGGGGACGGGTTCCAGGACCCCTCGTGGACACCAAAATCCATGGGTGCTCAAGTCCCTGATAGAAAATGGCATTTTCATATAACCTGCGCACATCCTCCTGTACACTTTAAATCATGTCTAGATTACCCGTAAAACCTATATAGTGCAAATGTTATCTAAACAGTTGTTATACTGCATTGACTTCTTACTTGTATTTTTTATTGTTGTATTGTTTTTATTTATTTATTTGAATATCTTCCACCTGCGGTTGGTTGAACTCGAACATGTGGAACCTGCAGCTACAGAGGCCCCTTGTACACAGCAGGTGCTCAAAGAAGAATGAGTGAATGAGTGAATGAACAAATGAATGGGTGAACACTTCAGTGCCTATGGGAGGGGCAGCAGGAATGAGAGTGGGTGAATGAATGAGTGAGCCGACACAGGAATGAATGAGTGGGTGACTGAGCGAAGGAATGAGTCAGTAGATGAGTAAGGAAAGGCCAGGCACGGTCGCCGGAGACGGTGGCTGGATGAACGGAAGCAGGAGGTCCAGTGCCGCGAGGGGTAGGGACGGCCGGTGCCCTGGGCGGTTTCACCAATAGCGTGAAATACGCCAGGGCTGGGTCAAGCCTGACTCGCCGGATGGCCCCCAGCTCGGGCTGCTGGAAAACCATGGCAACCGCCCAGCCCCTGTCTCCGGGAAAGGCTCCCACAGCAGGGCCCTTACCCCAAAGATACGGAGAGAATCCACCTGCCCATCTGTATGGGAAATTTGGGTTTTTTTTCCTGAAAACATGGGGCTTGGGATGTGGCCCTGTCCTCTCACTTTTGCTCTTTTCCATCAGTGTGGTTCTCATTAGACTCTCACTCCTAAAAATTAATTTATGTTTTGACACGATGTGCTGTGGTCTGTGTGACCTCAGAAAAATCCTTTAACCTCTCTGAGCCTTGGTTTTTACGTGATAAAATAGAGAAGACCCGATTGTCGGACAGTGCTGATGAGATAATGAGCAATTTGTTTTGTCCAGAATTTAGGTTTTATTTTGTGCGATGCCCAGAACTTCCCTACTTTTTGCTCCAGCCACCTCCTCGCCTCCCACCTAACTGTACCCAACAGGTACTTGCGATCACAGTGCTATTAATGTGCGTCTGTCAGTGCCCGTCTCAGTCTTCCCCACCAGGCCGGGAGCTCCCGGTAGGCACAGAGTTTGTCTTATTTTGCTTCTTCCTTTATTTTCTCCATTTAAACCACGTCCTGGGTGCCTGCTGTGCCAGGCCATGGGCTATGCAGTGGGGCCACAGAGATGAATGACTCCCGCCCAGTGCCCGCCCCCTGCAGCTCCCAGCCCTGGGAGAGGCAGCCACACCGGTGAGCAGGGAACGTACAGAGCTCTGGCTGCAAGGGTGGAAGTCTGTTCCAGGCACCGACAGGCCCAAGAGGTGGCAGAGCAGTGACTTCCATCTGGCGGGTGGGAGAGGTCATGGAGATTGAGTCGGGCATCCCCGAGGCCAAGGTAGGCAAGTAGGAAGTGTGTATCCACCAGTGCATGATGGAGAAAAAATGAACAGGTGCAAAAACTTATGGAGAGAGAAATAGATGAAATGAGAAAATGGATTTGAAAGAACCTCACGAATTGTTCCTGCCCTCGCGCATGTTGGAAAATCTTTATTGCTGTGATTGTTGGAGTGGGGACTTGGTGTTATGGCGATGGTGATGCTCTCGCCCTTCTGGGCACCTGCTGCCATCCAAGCATCACGCTGGTCATTTTACCTGTCATTTCATTTGCTCCTACAACAATCCTGTGAGGTCGATGCTATTCTTATTTTACAGATGAGGAAACTGTGGCTCGGAAAAATTAAGCAACTTGCACAGGTAAATTCAGATTTCAAATCCAGGTGTGGTTGACTCCAAAGCCATGCTTTGCATTGCTGTATACGTCTATGTGAGAAGGGCTGGGGTCCACCGATGGGGTCCCCAGACATCACGAGGCACGAGGAAGGGTGGACAGAGACGGGTGGGGGGGATTTCGTTCATTTTCTATCCATCGCCTGCGCTGGGAGCCGGAATGACCACATGCCCCAGTTTGCTCCCGACAGCTCCCGTTTGTGCCCGTTGTTCTGTGTAATTGTTAATAACATCTGGGCTTGGACAATGCATCGTAGCAGTCACTCTGCATACAGTCCAGAGTCCAGGGTGCCACATTTGCCTGTGGTCATCTCTGCCAGGGACCGTGCACCAACAAGGCAGATGAGGGAAGTGTTGAGGGGGGTGTGGCCTCAAGGCAGACAGGTTTACGAAAAGTGCTAAACCGATGGGTATCATAACTCTCGGTTACTCACCCACGCCGTTTGAGCCGATGCATTTCCACGCCTCCCGGCCTCACCTGTACCTGTAGGTTAGCTTTCTTGGCCTCTAGAGCAAGACAATAGCCCAGTTTCATCCGGAGAAAGAAGGGATTTCTAAATTCCAACAGTCTCCTCTACCTATAAGAATGGGGCTGGTGGATTCGGACTGGAGAGGAGTGAAACGCAGGATATGATGTCACAGAGGTGCAGGGCAGCAGGGTGGGGTGGGATCCCCTCTCACCCCGAGTGGGGGGTCCTGGAAGGAAGAGTCAAGACACCTGAGCCCCCAGGGCAGCCCTGCCTGGTCTCCGGGGCTTGCCGAAGGTGAGTGGGTCTAGGATTTCTTGCCTGTCCTGCAGGGTGCTGTGCGACCAGGTGCAGGGCCCTGGTTACTTCAGCCGTGTGCGGGACAAGACATGGCTCTTCACTCAGATGTCACCCTGGGAAGGAGCAGTGGCCGGGAAGCGCCCCTGAATCTGAACATCTACCTAAACATGACTGTGCCCACTGCAGAGGGAGTTTTAAACCAGAGGAAGGGGAGACGCCCATAACCGGCAGGTTTAAGTTATCTCCCACTCCCCAGCCAGAGGGGGCTCTGAGCAGATGGAGGCAGTGGCGGGAAGTACAGCATGCTACGTTTGCCCCAAATCTCAGTTGTCCTATGTACCTCTTTGACCCCAACCCCAAGATCTGTGCTAAGATCCCAGTTCTGCCACTTGGAGCTGGGGACCCCGCGGAACCTTGAGTCTCCAAACTGGAGACAATGCCACCCTTATTGTGAGTGACTGCAGGGGTCTGCTGTTCCTGCCTTATACCCTCCCTTCCCCATGTCACCACCTTGGCAGCCCCCAGCCTGGACGGGACCTTGTCTGTGCCCCACTCCTGCCACCCTCCTCCTCCCCCCCGGGGGGGCCGAGTGTTGAGCAGGTTTCGGAAGAACCTGCAACCCTGCTCGCCCGGCCTTAGCCCCCCCAGGCCTACCTGGCAGTCATGGCAATGGCAAATGCAGTTACTAGCAACAGCCATGTTGGCGGGACCTGTCACCGCAGAACCTCCCTTGTGGCCTGGATTTTTATAGGAAATAGTAGACCTGAGATTTCCCGCTCCGTCTTAATCAAACTCCTGACAGGCACTAAGTAAGTTTGAAACGTAAATCGTTCAAAGCAATTTCTTTGAGGGTGGAAAATAATCACAGAATGTGACATTGGACCCTATTGGGTGAGTGGCTGGAAGAGAGTTGGGTGCGGTGGGGCCCTCGGCTGGGTCCTCCCACATTTGACCTTCGCCCCACTCTGATCCCGCCTCCTCCGAGAGTGCTGCCCTGGCCAGGTCTTTAAAGGGAGTGCATTGGCATGGATTTCAAGTCTCTGGTGCAGACATTAGAGGAAACAACAGGGTGTGAAGCAAGACGCTGAGGCTGGCAGAGAAGGTGGGCAAAGGGTGGGCTTCCTTGCGGCCGGTGCACCGCGCCCCAGCCAGGTCTCCTGAGCGGAACAGCTAACACTCAGGAGCACCAGGCCCCGCTGCAAGTGACACACATCAACCCCAAGGTCCCGACAACCACCCCTTGCTTTGCAGATGAGGAAACCGAGGCAGAGAGTTGTCCTACAGCTTGTTGGAGGCGGAGCAGGACTCAAACTCTGTAGGTCCAACCCTGGAGCCCCTGGGGTACCCACCGCTCCTGCCACCCTTCTGGGTTAGGATCCAAGGGTGTCTGCCCGAAGTCTCTTGTCTGGACAGGGCCGACCGGGCAGCCTTCCGCATGTCCCCAGACACGGCTCAGGCCAAGCGTCGGCCTGAGAGCTCATCTGGCCCTGCTGCTTTTCTCGCAAACCCGGGTACCGAGGCCTGGAGAGCAAGGGGGGGCTCCCAGGTCAGACGACAGCATCGGAGCAGAGTGTGCGGCCCCAGGGGCCGGCCCAGCTGCAGCTCTGTCCTCTGAGCCCCCCGGGGAGGCAGAGCCCAACAAGGAGACAGCTGGCCTTCCCCACCTCGGGAGCTTTGGGGACAGAGAAGTATTTCAAAACCTTTTTTTTAAATTATTAAGTCCATATTTATGATTTGCAGTAGCAACTAAAGGAATATCTACATCAACTGGTAGATCAATGGAACTGATTTGGAGGAGAAAACATGTATATATTACAAAAAGTCAGTCATCTTCATTTGGTTCTGAGATTTTGACGAAAAAGCATCCAGTGACAGCCCCGACTTCCAGTGACGGAGGACACAGAGGCGTAGCCCATCGCCTTGCCAAGGAGCTGGGCGGAGCGGTGCACACTTCAGTGAAAATGGTAGGGGCTGTTTGACCGCAGGCAGCCGGGACCCTCCCTCTCTGCCACTCTCGGGTGTATCTTTTCTGTCCGCCTCAAGCGGCCAGGAAGAGCCCAGCCCGCCCCATCTCTCTCCTGCAGGTCCCTCGGGACGAGGAAGCCAGGGTGTTGGGGGGCCTCTGGGCAGCTCACTCAGAACGAACTTCCTGAGCTTGTTCTTTCTAATTGCAAACCCGATACACGCCTAGTACACAAAATCAAAATACCTCATGGAGATACGAATAAAAATGTAAATCCAAGCACACGGAGACAACCCATGAACCAGTGCTCACATTTTGGGGCCGTTCTTCCATTTGGGCCCATATGGTTTTCCATACAGAGGAGCACACGATACTGTGGTCTAAAAACCAAGAAGGGAAGGGCCCAGCAGAGCCACTGTCGCCCACGGGAAGGGGTGGCAGGGGACCCTGGCTGAGAGCTGTGTGCCCAGCTGTGCTAGCAACTCTGTCTCACTGCCTCGTTTGTTCTCTAAGGCCTCCAGGGTATGGGTTACTGTCCTCATCTTAATGTCAAGAAATTAACCCCCAATTCTTGGCTGAGTTGGGATTTAAAGCTGGACGCTGGGAGGGCGGCTGCTGTCAGAGATGGGGGGGGCATCCCCACCACTCTGCCCACGGGGGTCCCCTGGGGTGCGGTGGACGCCAGGAGGCTTAACTGCCCAGGAGGTCCTCTGCCCCCACCCTCCAGGCACAGAACCGAGCCTCTAGGAACACTGTGGCTGTAGCATCAACCTCAAATCGGGCAGAATGAGCTCTTAAACATCGTTTTCTCTGGTGATTACGCTGGCTGTTGGGCAAACCTCGTTAGCAATCAGTTTGCAGAGACAGCAGCCGCTCAGAGAGCAGCAGTGGCGTGATCACTGCAGCCGCCCCCCGCTATTTCCGCAAAGGTCAACACCAAGCCCTGGGATTGCTCCAGAGCCTGAGGCCCAGGACTCCGCCACCCACTCTCTAGGTGACCAAACATGTCCCCTTCTTTGGACTCATTTCCCTCATCCCTTCAATGATGATAACAATTTCACCTTCATTCCTGCACTTCATTCGCAGCCTCGCAGCCCTGGGCCCAGGAGAGCTGCCTGGGTGGGGGTGGGGGCAGAGGGACACTAGAGATGAACCCCAGGGACCGGTCAAGCAGGGCATGGAGGGAGCACGTCTGAGGATGGGGCCTGAGACAGGGCCGCGTCAGCTGGGACCATGCCACGGACTGGGGTCTCAGGCCTGGAGGACGGGCTACATCCTGACGGCCCGGGAGCCGCTGGATGGGCCACAGGATCATACACTGCTTAAAAGGAAAACTCTGGAGACAGGGTGACAGTGGCCTGGGAGGTGCAGAAATGGACGAAGGGAGACCATTTAGGGGCCATGGCAGTGACGCAGGGGGGCTGTCAGCCGGCTCAGCCCCCACAGACCTGCAGTGTGTCAAGAAGAGGGGTGTGGCTGATCCACCAGCCACATGCAGACTTTGAGGACCCTTGGGGGGGGGAGTCTGTCGTGGGGCTGGTGTGGGGGACAGCAGGAGAGTGAACAGAGGAGCAAAGGCAGGGAGCCGGCTGCTCTTTGGAGAGGAGATCTCCAGGCAGCGGGCGGGGGCGGGGCGGGGGCGACGCAAGCCCCAGGAGGCTTTTGTTGGGTTTGAGTAAGAGGGCAGAGCCTTGAGTGTGGCTGGGAGGGACGATGGAGCCTGTCCTGGCTGGAGGGGTCAGGCAGCCAGGGAGGTGACTCGGGGCCTTCTCTCAGATGCACATGGGGAACAGGGAGAGGCCGAGTGCAGTCAGAGACACACAGAGGCAAGTGGCAGGGCTCATTCTGTTCCCAGGCCTGACACTGTTGGGCTCTGGGCAACTTTCGTTGCTCTTTGGGCTCCAGCCCAGGTTCCAGAGCCAACACTCGATGACAATGGGTCCATAACCCGCCTCCGGTGGAACGACCTGGGCTTCACGATGGTTGCTGAGCACAGAGGGTCTGGGCAGCTGGGTGGGCTGGTGGCTCGCTTAGCCCTTGCCACATGTCCTCTAGCTGGTAGAACTGTCCCCACTGTGTATGTGAGTAAACGTGCCCCAGGCTGCGAGCAGCAGTGCTGGGGACAGTGGGTCTGCCTGGCCCCGCCGCCCACACCCTCCCCCACATGTCATCAGAACGAGTGCCCCACAGCCACTCGCCCAGTGAGGTGGCCACTGGGAAATGAAAATCTATTTCATTTGTTTAAAAAGTAAACATAGCATGTGATTTTCCTATTGGAGTTGGTCTGTCAAGGACTCCTCCCCTACTTCTGCCTTGCCCTGGCTCATGTTTCCCGTGGAAGCAGAGATCAGCTTGCCAAGGCCAGAGGAAAGTGATTTTTAAAACCCCCAGATTGCCTCCTGCCTCAAACATACAGCTTTTATCACGACCTGGCCAAAAAGAAAAAATTATGGTAAAAGTGCTAATAGAAGGTTACAACATGAAATGACCAGGTCTCTTCAAATGACTACTTTAGCCTGTGGGTTCAGAAATGGTGCCTGAAAACTGAGTTGCAATGTGCAGCCTTGAATATCTCAGGAATCTCTCTAGTTTGTGCCTGGCTCATAAGCACTCCATAAATATCACTGGCTGGGGGGCTGGGTGGATAGATGGATGTTTGGGTGGATGGAGGGATCAGTGTTTGGGTAGAAGGGTGGGGGGATGGATAGATGGATGGATACATAGACAATGTTTGGGTGGATGGGTGAATGGGTAGGTGGGTGGGTGGGTAGATGGGTGGATAGATGGATGTTTGGGCATTTTGCCTCCTGAGAGCCCCAGGCTCCCACCCCAAGCTGAGGTGACCCTGGTACATGTGGTCTTGCCCCACCTTGGGGATGTGCCAAAACCACACTGCCCTTCTGCCCCCATTACTGCAAACTCAGAGGTAATAACAGTGGGTAATTGCTGGGTCCATGGGGACGCTGTGGACATTTCACACTAGGAATGTGTCCTTGGCTTAAATGGCCAAGAAGATTGCAAAGTGGATGCAGAAATTTTCTGACTCCAGGGAAGGAACAGATTCCTAATCACCAAGCAGATGGCCTCCCCAATCCGCTCTCACTTCCCTGCTGGGATCCCACTTCTCTCTGTCACCTTGCAGTGATACAGAATTTATAGATATCTTCCTTCCCTGCAAAGGAAAATCATGTCTGAGAAACAAACTGGGTCCTTCCCCTGGTAAGAGGTCCCATTTCTGTCCAGTGGAACACTCAGCCCCTGTCAGTTTGTGGGGCCAGAGGGACTCCTGGAAGGAGGGGCCATCTGCTGAGGACTAAATGTTTACGTCCCCCCTCAACTTCACATGTTGAAGCCTTAACCCCCAGTGTGATGGTATTTGGAGATGGGGCCTTTGGGAAGCGATTATTTTTAAATGAGGTCACAAGTGTGGAGCTCCCATGATGAGATTAGTCCCCTGATAAGAAGAGAAAGACCAGGTTTCTCTTTCTCTCTCCCATATGAGAATACTAGAAGGTGCTATTTAAGAGTTGGGACCCTCATTAGACACCAGATCTGCCGGCATCTTGATCTTGGACTTCCAGCCTCCAGAACTGAGAAATCAATGTTTGTCATTTAAGCCACCGGTCTATGGTCTTTCATTATAGCAGTTCTGACAAAGACATCGTCCAGGCGTCCACACAGAAGTGGAGAGTCTGCTCTCCCTCCCTGCTGAGGGGCTGGGGTGGGGCTGTGGGTTTCAGAGGGAGCAGGACTGGATTTGATTTTAATTCCGCCATTTACGTGAAAGGATGCTTTGGTGAGTTATGGGACTTCTGAGCCTAATGTTTCCTCTTCCTACAATGAGAGTGATAATACTTCTCAGGGTTGTTATGAGAACTGAACCCCCCAGCCCCACAAAGTGACATGGGCTGAGTGTTCCAAACGGGACCTCTTACCAGGGGAAGGACACAGTTTGTTTCTCAGACCTGATTTTCCTTGGCAGGAAAGGAAATGTCTATAAATCACTCAAAGCACAGGGCTAACCCATAACTGGTACGTAGCAATCTCTCACGGCCCACCTGCGTATATGGAGACGTGTTTTCCTCACTGTGGCTCCTAAGATGTGCTGTGGCTCCCCACAGGGCTGGGACAAGGAACATGGGGGTTGTTAAGGAGGGAGACCAGCTGAGTACACCAAAGCTGATTTGTAAACCATCATGGAAAACCTGATGGGCTATCAGTGCAGGAGATGCCTGCCAGTCAGGGGGAACAAAGAACCCAGCCGGATGCAGCGGCTCCTGCCTGTAATCCCAGCAGTTTGGGAGCTCAAGGCAGGAGGATTGCTTGAGGCCAGGAGTTAGAGACCAGCCTGGGCAACATAGGGAGAACCCCCTCTACCCCCCCCCCCCGCCCCCATCTCTACCAAAAAAAGAAAAAGAAAAAGAAAATAGCGCACGCCTGAGGTCCCAGCTACTCAGGAGTCTGAGGCAGGAGCATTGCTTGAGCCCAGGAGTTCGAGGCTGCAGTGAGCTACAATCATGCCACTGAACTCCAGCCTGGGCAACACAGCAAGACCCCATCATTTCTTTTCTTTTCTTTTTTTTTTTTTTTTTTGAGACAGAGTCTCGCTCTGTTGCCCGGGCTAGAATGAGTGCTGTGGTGTCAGCCTAGCTCACAGCAACCTCAAACTCCTGGGCTTAAGCGATCCTCCTGCCTCAGCCTCCCGAGTAGCTGGGACTACAAGCATGCACCACCATGCCCGGCTAATTTTTTCTATATATATTTTTAGTTGGCCAGATAATTTCTTTCTATTTTTAGTAGAGACGGGGTCTCGCTCTTACTCAGGCTGGTCTCGAACTCCTGAGCTCAAACGATCCACCCACCTCGGCCTCCCAGAGTGCTAGGATTACAGGCGTGAGCCACCTCGCCCAGCCCATGACCCCATCATTGCTTAAAAAAAGAAAAAAAAGACATAACCCAAAATAAGCCATTTTCATTTCGAATGAGTGGTGGAACAAAATAAACAATAAATTCCAGGTGGATTAAACCTTAAGTGTGAAAGAAATCTATAATAGTATCAGAAGAAAACACCGTTTCCTATCTGTATATCCTTGAGGGGAGAAAAGACTGTTGAAACATGATGCCAAAGGTAGAAACCATCAAAGATAAAATTGACAGATTTGATCATAAAAAGAGAACAGCTGGGCTTCCCAAATAAGCCGTAAATACCACCAAAGGCAATCGGCAACTTTGGAAAATATATTTATAACACATACAGCTAGTAATAGGTTCAACAACTACAATATATAAGCAGCTGTTAAAGATCAACAGGAAAGAAATAAATACTTCAGGAAAAGGGCATGGAATGATATCACACAAAAATATACATAATTGGTCAATATACAAATAAATGTAAATGTCAATATACAAATAAATGTTCAATATACAAATAAATCAAGCATTTATTTGTATATTTAGCAATCAAATAAATGCTAAATGAAGTATCATATTGTCATAGTCTTCAGTCGGCAATCATTAAAAGAACACTAATTGGTTGCCAAGGATACAGATAAATTCTTATACACTACTCTTGGGTGTATAAATTGATATAACTTTTCGGGAGGCATTTTGGTAATACATTCAGAAACCTTAATTTTTGCCTCTCTTTGACCCAGTGATTCCAACTTCAAGAATTTATGCCAAGGAAATAATCACAAATATGTGCAGAGATTCAGCTACAGGAACATTTATAGCAGCACTGTTCACAAAAGCAAAAAAGTATAAAAATACACTTTGAGGATTGATTTAATGCTATTTTGAATATTATGTGATCATTAAGATAACATAGGAGGAAAATAATTTAGTGATATAGAAAGAAGTCTAGTGCATATTGTTAGCTAAAAAAAAGCAGATTATGAATTCGTGATGCAATCATGATTTTTTTGGAATATATATATGCATAGAAAGAAATACTGTATATATGTTGACTACAGTAATCCCAAGGGAATAATTTTTATTTTCTACTGTTTGGTTCTCAGCATTTTCTATTTTCCTCTGCAATGAATATTTATTACTTTGCAACAAGACAAAATTTTTATTTTTATTTTAAGAAATTTTTATTTAAAGAAGAGAATACTCTACTTTGGCTACTGCTGATTATATTGTCCTAAGGTTACCTTCTCAGTGTAGGTTCACAAAGGGGACAGATGCAAAGCGAGTGTGAGTTTATGGTAGAAAATACCTCCTACAGAAGGTACTAGAGTGGAACGTCTAGTAACAAAACCTCCACTCTTGAAAAACTGAGTGAAATGGAACCATATTTCAAAGTAAAATCCAAATGGTCTTCAGAGTCCCACCCGGATGTAAAATCTCAGGTGCTCTGTCGTCTCTCCCCAGCTGTGGCTTTGGTGACTGTGGTCCCAGAGGGACAGTCCTGAGAGCGTCTGGTGGCTGCGGGCAGGGTTGGTGAGTCAGGAGGGAGCTGGCGGGAGGGCTCCAACTCTGGGACAGAGGTGACGGGGTCAGGAACGGCCAGGAACGTGAGCGGCAGTCCCTGGACCGAAGCTTCGGTGAGGGGAGGCTTCTGCGGGCTGCAGCCAGGGAGGGGCTTGGCGCCTCCCACTCCCTGTGCTCACTGGTCCTGGCCGATGCCCTCGTGAGACCCTCGCCCCAGCCCCACGCAGCCCTGGAGAAGCCGGATGTGACATTCGTTTGCACCTGGGAGCAGAAGGCGGGCTGGGGAGCTGGTTCCGATGGGGTCCCTCCCGCCGCCCGCCGGGGTATCATGGGATTTCCAGACCCTCTGGAGCACCGCAGAGTTGCCTGGAATCCAAGACAGAGGCTCCTATTCTCAAGGGGTGACGATGACACGAGAGTGAGGCGAGTCTGGCCTGGTGCACCAAGCTCACCGAGAGCTGCGCCGCACATTGTCTCAGGTTCTCCCACGTGCAGTCAGGGCCACGGGGCAGGGACAAGGAGCAGAGGACGCGACCATGGTGTCCTGTGTGAGGAGGAAAAGTGAAGGGTGCTTGGGTACGACTGCAGAGACCTTCCCTCTGGCCTGTGCTGGCCTTTCTGATCTCATTTCTCCCCTGCTTTCAGTGTCCCTCTGACCTCAACCCCGCTGGGCCCTGAGGACACCTCTGGCGCCCACGCCCTGCTCTTGCTTGTGGCATGCCTGCCCCTCTCCTGCTGAAACACCGCTCATTCTTCCAAGCCCAGTTCAAGTGTCCTCTCTTGGACAAAGAGGTCGTTGGTTCCCCGGGGAGGTCCGCCTGCCTGCCTCCGTGTTCCTCCCATCTTGCTTGCACAGGGATCAGGACGCTCCCAGCCCTGCCTTGCGTCTCCATCAGCTGTGTGCATATCTGTGTCCCCACCCGTCCTCTCCCTCCACCTCCCCAGGGGCCAGCACAGCCCCGGAACTCAGCTGTGTTTATTTTGTTTAACCACCTGGTCCAGTCTCCTTGTGCGAACTGCTAAGGTTCTACTTCTGTTTGCTGAAGAGGTCATGGCGGGCCGGGAACGTGGGTAACATGTCCAGCATCAAAGAACTATCCCTGGTGGGGTAGGACGGGAAGTGGGGAAGGGACAGTCAAGGCCATTGTTCCCATGCACCCTCGCCCTTTACTTTCCTTTGACCTACACAGCTACAGCAGACACTCAAGTACAGTCCCGCCCCAGCCATGGGACGTCCCACCCCAACCTTTGCTGAAGGGGCCTCAGGCTTTGCCCCCAGGATCCCCTCTTGCCACAGCCACAGCTCCGCGGGTACCGGCCACCTATGACACAGCTGCGGGGAAAACTCAGCTGCCCTCCCTCTGGCATGCGTGGGAGCATCACCAGGAGAATCACAGTCACAGTGGGAAGTGACCCCGGAAGGAACCACAGAGAGACAAGCCCTGGGGCGGAGTTGGGTGCATGAAATTGGGGAGCCGTGGTGGCAGCAGCGTGGGGACCCAGGAAGGGCAGACCTCCACCGCCGTGTCACTGAGGAGCTGGGGATTCGGGCTCCTGCTACAGAGGCCTGGAACGACCCCCAGTCCCAGCACCACCCCTGCCTCTGGCCCTGCCGCTGGGGGTGCGACCTGTGCGTCCCTGCAGGACACCTCGCCTGCTTTAAGGCTCTGCTGTGACCACCCTGAAAGTCATAATAATTTTGAACAAAGGACCCCACGTTTTCCTTTCAGCTCTGCTCCACAAATTATGATTTATGACCACAACCCCTGTTTTAAAAAATTATTATTGAGGCAAAATTCACATAACGGAATTTACCATCTTAATCATTTTAAATTGTACAATTCCGTGGGTTTTAGTGCAGTCACACTGTTTGCAACCACGATTGCTACTTCCAGAATGTTTTCATCATTCCACAAAGAAACTCCCCTGCGTTACGCAGTCACCCCCTTCCCTCCTGCCCCTGCCCGGACACGCTCCACTACTGTCCGTCTTCTAGACCTGCCTCTTCCGGACACAACACACAGACGGAATCATACGATGCGTGCTCTGCGGGTCTGGCTTCTTTCTCTTAACGTGATGTTTTCAAGGTTCATCCAAGTTGTAACATGTATCAATGTTCCCTCCTTTTTGTGGCCGAATAATATTCCATTGCATAGAGAAACCACATTTGTTTATCCATTTCTCAGTTGGTGGGTGTTCGGCGTGTTTCTGTTGTTTGGCTGTTATGAATAATTCCGCTGTGAACATGGGAATACAACTTTGTATGTGGACATGTGTTTTCCCTTCTCCTGGCAGGTACCCAGGGTGGAACTGCTGGGTCACGTGGTAACCCCGTGTTGGACTCTGAGCAGCTGCCAGGCTGGTTTCCGCAGCAGCTGCACCATCTCACGTTCCCACCAGCATCGACGAGAGTTCAATGTCTCCCTCGCCAACACTTACTTCCTGTTGTTTTGATTCTAGTTATTTTAGTGGGTGTAAAGTGGCATCTCATTGTGGTTTTGGTTTGCATTTCCCTAATGACTAATGACGCGGAGCATCTTTTCATGTGCTTATTAGCCATTTGTGTATCTTTGGAGAAATGTCTATTCAAGTCCTTTGCCTATTTTTTTATAGTAATTGGGCAATTTGTCTGTTTGTTGTTGAGTTGTACCTCCTGATTTCGGATCTCTGTGAGGTTCCATTGCCCTATCCCCCACCCAGATCCTCACAGCAGTCCACCCCTCACCTTGGCCAGCATGAGTAAGACTTCTTTTCTTTTACCCTAAAAAGAACAAAGATATTAATTTTTTTTAACCATGTCTCCATGTCTGCCTCCTTTCTTCTAACCACCTCAAAAGGTGCTAGTTTCTCCTTTAGGTTTTAGTGTAAGTGATCATCATTTCCATCCAGACACATCCCTTTGGGCAATGCTGCCTTGATTCATTGGGTGTTTGGGACTATTTCTAATTTGTCCATTAAACCTTAGATAATTAGTATAACTCTGAGACGTCTCCATTTGGAGGGAAAGAGAGACGTTTGCCTCCCTCAACCTTGGAATCATTAAGAAACCCAAGAGCAAGGGGCCATTCTCGGGCACCCCACGTGGGACAATGTCACAGAAGTGAACAGGACCCTTGGCACTAAGAAACAAGTCCCTTTCTTCCCAGGCCTGAAACAATGAATTTTGTGCTTTGAAGATTTCCAGCACTTCCAACAAGGCACAGAACGTATAGACTGTGGTCCCACCTGCGTTACATTCCCACCTACATGGAGAAGCGTGGTTCATTCCGACCAGTCATTACAGGGAGGTCTTTTCAGCGTGAGCACCAGAGACCTCGCAGGTGCTGGGAGGAAGACCACCTACCTCTCCCTCTGCCAGGGTCTGGCAACTCCTTCTATCCAAATGGAACACACTTAATTGCTCATTAACTCCTTCTTGCTGCCTTTTTGTGTGCACAAAAATAAGCGTATCTTCCAGCTATGGCAGATATTGGAAAAGAAGAAATCAAGAAACTAGAGCAGTTCAGGTCGGGACTAAATACCAACGTCCCAGGTGGAAATGGTTTTAACAACCCAGCCCCCTCCCCCTGGTGGAAGATCTCCACTATATGTTTTGCATGGGCTCCCAGGGGCCCCTAGAGCAGTGGTCCCCAACCTTTTTGGCACCAGGGACCAGTGTCATGGAAGACAATTTTTCCACGGACCAGGGGTGGGGGGCGGGGCGCCGTGGGGGAGGGGTGTGGTGCAGAGCTCAGGCAGTGATGCAGGGCCCCTCTCCTAACAGGCCACAGACTGGTACTGGGCTGCGGCCCAGGGGTTGGGGGCCGCAGCCCTAGAGGGATGAAGCCCGCAGTGGTGACGTCCTCTGTGACATCCCATGACCAGCTGCCTTACCTTCTTCTATGGTTTGGATGTCTGTCCCCTCCAACGCTCATGTTGAAATCTGATCCCCAGTGTTGGAGGTGGGGCCTGGTGGGAGGTGTTTGGGTCCTGGGGGCGGATCCCACAAGACTGGCTAGGTGCTGTCCCATCTCCAACAGTTCCAGCCAGCGAGAGCTGGGTGCTTAAGGGAGCCCAGCCCCTCCTCCTCCCTCTCCTGCTCATGCTCCAGCCTTGTGACATACCTGCTCTTCCTTCACCTTCCGCCTTGATTGGAAGCTCCCGGAAGCCCTCACCAGAAGCAGATGCTGACGTGATGCTACTCGTACGACCTGCAGAACCGTGAGCCAAATAAACCTCTGCTCTGTATAAACTGCCCAGCCCCAGCCAGACATTCCTTTATAGCAACGCAAAACGGACTAACACACCTTCCCTGTTCACTTCCCCTCGGCTCTCCCATTTCTGTGATCACTTCCGTTAACGATTTACTTGCACTGATCTTTGTCTCGGGATTTGCTTCTGGGAGGTCCCGAAGGAAGACAGAGTCCAAACCTGCCTCTGTAGACACCTTCCCACCGTGCCTTGCCACCCTCTGGATGTTGTAGGAAAAGGGCCCCCATCCCCCTGCACTGGCGCCCCTGCAGTCTGGGCCCTGGAGCCTCCTTCAGCTGCCCCTTTGGGGAATGGTCCCACCACAGTCCTCAAAAAACCGCCCCATTACTGTTCCCACAATGTCACACTTGGGCCAGAACACAGGTCAGCACACCTGGGGAGCCCAGCACAGAATACCTAGATACCTTGCTCTTGACACCGAATTTGGAAGACTTTTTTAAAAAAAATTAAAAGTAATAAAGCTGCAAATCTCATTGCTGGTTTATGTGGAGAGAGGAAGAGAAGAAGGAAATGCCCATTCTGCCTTACAGGGGTCCAGGTGCTGCACTAAGGGGTCCCAACTACAGTTTAGCGCTGTGGTCACCTGACACCTTGCTCATTTGGCGACCAGCCTCATCCGTGCACACTGCTCTCTGGGCCCCGCGTCTGCAGGACGCACACCTGCCCCTGTGCTCTGCGGCTTTCCTCCTTCGCCAGGCGCTGGGGGTGATGAGCCTTGGTCCCCCAGAAGCTCAGGCTGAGGGAGTCGGACTCCTGCAAGAATCACATGGGCCAGCCAGATGGTGACAGGGGCTAAAATAGAAGCTCACAGACTGTGGGATGCATGGGAGGGAGAGGCTGGCCATGACTGGGAGTGGGGTGAGGGGCTACTGCAAAGGTGTTTTGGACGAGGTGGGTGGAGGTGGCCCTTGAAGAAGAGCAACGACAATACTAAGGAACGTTTGTGCCAAGGCTGTTTTGAGCACGTGACACTTCGGAGATCATCTGATCCCCACCACAACCCCATGGGGTAGGCACTAGCATTCGCTGTCTTTTTACAGATGAGGAAACTGAGGCAAGGCGATGTGCTATCATGTGATGAAGTTCATGTGACTTGGAAGCGGTGAAGCAGGGAGGTCACTCTGGCAGCCTGACTGCAGCACGAGGCTGGGCACGGGGCGTCCTGGACTCTGTGGACAGTCCCAGCAAAGCCCAGGGAGCGGAGAGCCATGCAGAAGAGACCGGGTGCCGTGGGGAGGTGAGCTGCTAGCCGAGACCGGCCCCAGGCAAACGGGGCAGGGCCTAGAGGGCTGGAGGGAGAGGTTCAGACGCCATAGCACATCACAGGGACTGTGGAGCTCAGACAGTCGAGTAGGGAGATGGGGCAGATGTGTGGTTCCTAAGGATCATCCCAGGACAGGGGCCGCAGAGCGGAGTAGCTCAGAGAGAGGGCGGGAGAGAGGGAGGAAGGCCGTTTGCACCGCTACAAGGTTGAGGACTCATCTGAGCTGTCCTGCGGCTGGACGCAGAAATCAAAGGGTGCTTAGCAATTGCACAGCACCTGGCAGCACCATTGACTAGGTGACCACGGCCTCTCCCTGCCCGGCACGCTGCCTGGAAGCCCTGCCCAAGTGGCAGCTCTTGTGACGATTGTCTCAGCCTCACTCTGATGCTCTCAAGCAATCGGGAGGACAGTCCTGTGGCCACAGCAGGACAGCCATTCCCCATGTGGGTGGCCGGCCTGGGGGAAGCAGGCAGCACTTGGGGACTGGGAGGGGCCAAGTTTGGTTCAGGTGAGGAGCAGCAGAAAGCCAGAGTCTGGGCACAGGTCAGGTCTCCTCCGTCCGACAACCCTTCTCCTGCGGCTCTCCTCTCCAGACGGGCGCCAGCCCTCAGGCCGAAATCTCATCCGTCCTTCACGATCAAGGGTCCCTGTGACAGTGTGGATGGGAAAGAGGTGAGAATGTGGGCATCCTCCTAGGGCTTCTGTGTGATGGGGTGGGGGGGGCTCGGAGGAGCGAGTTCACCCTAACCTCCATCCTCCCGTTGGCCCTGGGGTGGGGGGCCTTTCCCCCAGGGCATCTCACCGAGCAAGATGGCCAGCTCAGCCCGGACACCTCTGCCATTCCTGCTCAGTCCTCACGGGGTTGATTCACATGCTGGGCTCCATTTGACCTGGTCATCCTCAGTCTATGGACGAGGGACCCTGGCCAGGAGAGCCGTGTCCCACCTGCCGTTGTGAAGCCCCTCTGTCTGCAAGCCCGTGGGGGGACCTGCCCATGGCTGCCCATCACGACGCTCCCAGTGCAGGGCCAGGACAGTCACTGGGGGTGTGCAGCC
>CM052437.1:6226378-6281972 GCA_028533085.1 Varecia variegata
AGGGACAGGGAGCACAGGTGTTGTGGCAATGTGTCACCAGGCAGGGCAGCCCAGCAGGGCCAGCTCCCCCAGAACCCCAGCCCCGTGCCAGGTCTGCACCCCTGTCCTCATGCCTCTGCCAGAACTCTCTGCATTGGGGAGCTCGTGTCCTCTGCTCCCGGCACTCTGGCAAAGCATGCTGGCAGGAAAAGTCACCTAAATAGTAATGAGGAGAGGAAGAAGAATAGAAACAATGACACGACAGGAGTCTGGCGCTGCTTCACTGAACCCCCAGACAACCGTCGCCGCCCCCTGGTAGCTGACAGAGTGGCCCAGCCTCGGCGCGGGGCTGGGTGGGGGCAGCGGCCAGCAGCTGGGAGGCCTCAGAGCTCCTGCCCTTCTGGAATGAGCCGATGCTGAGCCGTGGTCGCCAGGGTGCTCTGGTCCCGACTGGGGGTGGGCTGGGATCGAGTCTTACAGCAAAGGGATGAAGGTGGCATTTCTGGAAGCAGGAGGCTTTGGGGGTGGGGACAGGGGCTGAGAGCACCCCACATGGGCTGTTTCCTGTGTCACAGCTGCGTGGGACCAGCCCTTTGAATAGATTCCCAGCTGGTGCCGTTCTAGATGGAAGTCGATTTAAACTGAGTTAAAATATTAAAAAGGATCAGCCTGCAGACCTGGCTGCTCCTCCCGCCAGGGTGGGACGTCGAGGTGGGGGGGGACCATTGAGGAGGGGCTGCATGTGTGGGAGCCACATGTACTTGCAGACGTCCGGTTTTCTCCCTCTGCTGTGTGATGGGCACTTGGCGCGTTGTCACCTGTAATCCTCACAACCGGTGGCATCCCCTTCTGTGGATGAGAAACCGAGGCTCAGGGAGCTCGAGAGACTCAGCCAAGGTCACACATCTGATGAGTGGCAGAACCAGCTTTCACCCCCCAAGCCCCTGGACCCGAATCCATTCTCCACCCACCCACACCACGGGCAGCGTTAAGGAGCAGCACGTCGAAGCCCGATCACAAGTGTGCCGAAAAGTAAGCTGGGAGACCGGCTCCTACGTCCTCACCCCGCTTGTTATTTCTACAAGGGAATAAAATCCTCTTGAAGACTCACAACTGGGCTAAGAATGCCGGGGTTTGTCAAAGCCCTGGCAGCGTTGCGTTTGGTTTTCTCACAGTAGTTTTTGTTCCTCTTTAACTTTAAACTTCTGGATGCAAACGATAAGTTGTCAGTAAGGCACCTGCTCCTTTGTCCAGGCCTGTCCAGGGGAGGAGAGGTGCGCCCTGCCCCCCACCCCCCCGACAGAGGCAGGGGAGTCATGCTGGCGGTGGTCTGTCCCCAGGGAAGGAGTCTGTCCTACGACAGGAAGACGGCCTTGAGCACGCTTCTGCGCTGGAGCTGCTGGGGTGCAGCTCTGAGGCCTGCCCTTGGCTCTGAATTCCCTCCTCAAATCACTCTGATCACTGGACCATGAATTCTCCAGACTCTGAGCAAGTTTTGCTCCTTCAGAGTCAATGGGAACCTCCCTTTTCCTCCCTCGTTCCCCGCAGCAGCAGGGCCTGGGTTTGCGTCCACCTGTGTCTGCTGCCTGCTGCTTTCAAACAGGTCCGGCTGGGTTTTAAAAAGTTCACCTGCTTCCTCCATCAATCTCTGTGCAATGTGAGGCTCTATGGCTCTTTGGTTGCAGTCGATGGAAACCCAACTTGGAGTAGCTCAGATGAAAGGCAAGTTTGTCACACAAGGTAGGCACAGCAGAGCAGGCTGCACACGGACCTCGAGGACACCAGGAGCTGGGATTCTTGTGCCTCCGGGACTTTCTGTCCCCGACTTGGAGTTTTTCTCTCCTAACTAAAGACTGACTTCTGCCTACAGAGCAATATGGCAGGCGACATGCCAGCATTCCAATGGCTTCTGCTTGGTCTGTTAAAGGATTAATATTTTTTAAAGAGTAAAACATGACTCTCATGGAAATATAAAATGAACATAGATCAAAGATTTTATTTAACTAATTAGTTAATGAGAGAACCAGTAAGATGGAAAAAACAATTTCAAAGGAGAATCAAAGGACAGATATATGTACATGTATGTATATATATATATGCACAATCAGGATTGCTGAAATGAATTTGCTAATAGAGGCAAAACTGACTTCTTCCACAGGGGTGGTAATCACTTGCAATTGGAATGGATGAAATTGTTTGCATTTCTATGAACAGAAATAATTTGCATCACCATGAACCCTTCACAGTTAACTTTAATCTTTACAAAGTTGAATAATAATCAAAGACAATAAAAGACAGACTCCCACAGAATCAGATAACCCTGGCAGAATCCTCTAGGCAACATTTAAAATATATAGACATATGCATTTTCACCCATTTCGAAGTCCTGAAATCTTCCTTGGCAGGTCACATGCCCCGGGACAAGTTAACCATGGCCACAGGGGCAGAGCTCTGTGAGTGGCCCCGCTTGGAAGAGGGGGACCCCCCTGCGCCCGGCATTCTGTCTAGAAGGCAGGAGCAGAGCTGCAGGCGCCCATCTTTGGGTCTTTCCCAGAGAAGGTGAAATTGTTGTCACTGGGACACCACCCCCATCTCGTCCCCATGTTGTCTACCATGAGAATTTCCCCTGAAGTCTGTATCTAATGTTTTCCCTGAATTTTCTTTCGATTTCCCACATCTCTTGTTTTGAATGCAAGAACAAAACCTGTTTTTAAGCAGCTTGCATTTGCCCCTAAGTTTCTAATGTTTCTTCTGGATCTGTTTTCTGCTTACCTACCAATTTCTAACTTCTTCCTGCCACTGACTGTACGTCATTCATCGGCTCAACAAGTGTCGACAGGCACAAGCCAGGCTCTGTGCTTGTGTCTGTTGCTGGTTGTGCAGCTCTGAGCATCGTGTGCAAAATCTCTGCCTCGCTGATTCTTCTACTCGAGAAGACACACAACAAACAAATACATAAATAATATTACTTCTAATAGTGACGAGTGCTAAGAAGAAAAGAAATGAGGTGACTGGAGCAAAGGTGAAGGGGTGGGTGGGGGTGGGCGGTCCAGGCGCGCCCTCCGTGAGGAGGGGAGCAGCCCTGCAGAGGCCCTGGGTCCGTCGGAGCACCCCAGGCAGAGGCCCAGCAGAATCGGCCGAGGTGGGAATGAGCTCACCCAAACACACGGCCCCATCACCAACCAAGCGTACTCCATACTGAATTCCACCATCTTCCATGTTTTACGAAGCATATAAGCTACCGCGTTACATATAGTCTTGTCATTTTGTGATTATAAAAGTATATCGGTCAAGATGGTATTAATAGAATGGGACAGATTGGGATCTGAGTTTGCTGGCTTGGTGCGTGACCGTGAAGTGTCTGGACACACAGCGTGTGGACCATGTGTGCTGCCACTCAGGCCCCCGAGCTGTGGGGGAGCTGCGTGGGGCTCCCTGCGGCTGGCCCCCCGAGGTTGCTGCATGACTGTGCATGCTGAACGCGACCTGCTTCACGGCTGTTGTAACCCACGGTCCAGGGCAAGTCCGCCCTGACCCTACAGTGCATTCCCGCTGTTGCTAAGGGCTAGGACCACACTTTCTGCACAAGGGACAGAGAGGGAGGCCCAGTTCCAATGTGTTAGGTCCAAAAGGCCAAGGTAAAATGTGAAAGGCTTGAAGCCCCTTGGAGAGCTCATGAAGGAAGAAAGCACAGGCCTCCCTGGTCCCCTCTCCCTTTCAGACTCTCGGGTGGGCTTGCTGGGACGCAGGGTGGGGTTGGGCGCTGGGGGCTGCAGGGACAACGGTTGGGTACCGAGCAGAGCCGTGTGGCTGGAGATTCTGAAAGGCATTTGAAAGGCACAGCAAGAGCCCCTCTCCTCTGCAGGGGGACCTCAGTGAGGAGCCACTATCAGTCCCTTCAAATTGGCATATAATTTGATGCGACTGCTACTGTCCAGACAATTATGTGTCTGGTTGTTCCTTAATAACACTTGGGTGATGTAAACCTGATTCCTCCGGGGCCAGGCTTTCTTTCCCTGCGTCCCCAGGAGTCTCATTAGCACCTTCTCCTGGAGGCAGACGGAGAAGTCCTGGGCCACTTCACATCTTGGCACAGGGCCACTCATTCCTACCCCTGTCACAGAAGTCTTCTGACTGCCCAGCGTACCTGGCAGACGGGAGGGCGCAGGTAGGGGATACAGGTCACCTCCAGTGAGGGGAAACGAGGGCACGAAGGAGTCCAACAGGCCAGGAGACAATGACCATGACAGACAATGGGATCCGTTGGCCATGTCACCCCTCAGGGCTGGCGGGGATGGCCTCTGGCTGGGGCCCCGGGGTGCCCAGGGGAGAGGGGATGGCGTGTGATCAGTACTCTTCCTCGTTCCCCTTTGTCCCTGTGTGAAGTCACGTCTGTGCTCTGAGGCCGCTGACCCTAGTGTGCTTGTGGGCTGACCCCTAACTGGGGCCGGGCTCTGGCGTCCTGGCTCCACGTGTCTAGTGGCCCCGCAGAGAAGGTCTGAACGAGTGCTGGGCACTGGGCTCCTCTCTGTGCTCCCAGGGAGCAGCGATGGCCCAAAGCAACCCTGAAGTCCAGCAGGAGTCGGATGGGTCATTCCGTGCTTGAGCTCAGGCTCCGGGACGGGGTAACGGCACACGTGACTGGGGGGTTATCGGCTTGTCAGGGAGAAGGACAGTGATGGTTCAGGGATAACGTGTGGTTAATGGAGAGAAAATGGAACATGTTTCAAAGATCATGGTCGGTTTCGTGTGCCGACTTGGCAAGGCCACAGGCCCCGGTTAATCAATCAAACACTAATGGCCCTGAAGGCGTTTTGTAGCTGTGGGTGAAGTCCACAGTCGGTTGGCTGTCAGTAAGGGAGATTGTCCCAGATAATCTGGGTGGCCCTAATTCAACCAGTTGAAAGGGTTTAACGGCAGAACTGAGGCTCCCCAAGGAAGAAGAAGCCCCGCTTGTGGAGAACGGCTTGTGTCCCAGCTGCTCTTGCTCATGGCCTCCCCCGTGGGGCCAGCCCTGCCCCGCGGCCCCACAGTCGCAAAAGCCAGTGCCTTAATTATTAGCTCCTACTGGTCTGTTCCTCTGGTCGGACCCCAGCTGGCACACATGGAAAGACCAGCTGAGAGGGAGAGTTCTACTAAACAGCGGGAGAAGGCAACGGGTGGCAGGAGGGAGAGGAGAGATGAGTCCCCTGGAGAGACTGGCTGCAGACAGGGTGGGGGACATTTGTCTCTGGCAATATAAAGGCGGGGTATGGCTACCGTCTGGGCTTTGGGTGGCATGAGCAGAGGGGGACAGAAGCCTGGGGACACGAATTCTCACACACTGGGGGAAGGAGAGACACTTCCCATAACTGATGGGTCAAAGGACAAAGGCTGTGCGGAGAATCAAACTTACGTAGGTGGCCGTTAGGTAGCCACAGAAGAACTATAAACATACCGTAAAACTTGCAAGAAGTTGGGGAGAGAGGCACAGAGAGCGAACAGGATCCAAAGGCTTCAGCCGCGTGGGCGGGGGCCCAAAAGCACCGTTTCAAATTCCTAAAGCAAAAGGAGATAGCTGAGCATGTTATTAAGACACAACGGAAATGGTCAAATAATTTTTACTTCTGAAATGTGTACTATTACGTACTGCTTGAAATTTTATTTCCATGTACATTTATCCCTTTAAAAATAATAGGTATTTTATAATCTCTCTCTGGCTTTAGTCAAACCAAAACTTGCAGAATCCGAGGTTCAGTTAAAAGGCACAGAGTGAGGGAGTCCAGTTTCTCTGCACAGGGCCGAGGGTTCGGGGTGAACGTCATGACTAACAGGTGGTGTGATGTGGTAGCTACCTCGTAGGACTGTCATGGGGGTTAAATACATTATTGCACATAAAGCATTAAGCACAATGACACATAGTAAGTACCAAATCATGCTGGATCTACTATTGTTAAAATTATACTACTACTAATGTAAATAATAATAATACATTGATTGAAGTGGGGAAGTGCCTAAATTTAGATGTTAAGCTACATTGAAACAATACATTTGTATACATTTATTTATTCGTTCAGGAAATACACTGCTTCAATATATTGTTGTGCCCACACAATGGAAAGCTATGAAGCCATTAAAAATGTTTTTGGAAGATGTTGTTTTACTGTCACGGAACAATATTAGTGAAAAGACTGTGCTACAGTATGTCAATATGATGCCAGCTTTGTTCCCATATTAAGCACACGATAAGTGAGTGCTAATAGTTTTCTATAATCTATAATATTTATAGAATGGATAGATGACTAATTGGCTATATGTACACACACACACACACACACACACGTTTCCACTAAAATATGAACACTGCTTATCACTAGGTGAAAAGATTAAGAGTGGTTTCAATTTTCTTCCTTTTTCAATCTGCATGTTCTATATAATCTGTAATATTTTTTATTACTTTTATAGTACAAACAAAAGGAGGGAAAAGAACAACAGAAAGTTATTTAGAGATATATCAGAAACTCTAAAAAGCTGTTCCTATTATGACTTGTCATTTTGTCACCAGGTTTATCTCTACAGAAAACATCCAACAATGAGAGCAGCAGCTCTGTGCTAAACGACTGCCAGGAGGCCGGGTGTCCCGCGGTGTCCCAGCGACACCTTCGAGCGTTGCTGACGTGACGCCTGGGAGAAAATAGCCAAGCTTTGAAGGATTGGCCTCAAAACCTGAACTGACGACACATTAGTACCCAGCCCAGAGGGAGGCCGGGAATCAGAACACAGCCGTCCCCTCGGCGGAGGGACAGAGAACCTGCCATTCAATATCCTCGCAGTGGTGTGGGATGGGACAGAGACCCACAGATACTGCTCTGCTCCTGATCTTTTCTGCACCTAATTTATCCATTTAGGCAAATCTGCTCCTCATTCAAGGTTGAGGGAAATTCTTTAAAATGTTAAACGTGGGCCAAAGTATTCCTTCCCTGTGATTCACTGGCAAACTTGGCGTAAGTAATTTTATGCTTATGTTCGCAAATGGCAGCTATTCCCAAGCAGATCACTTGTTTGCTGAAAACAGTCAATGTTTTTGTGATGAACTATTGACATTTATCTTTTGAGAATTTGAGGTTTTAATTTTTGTTTTTTTCATGGCATGACAACGCAGGTCATTTTGAAACAGAATCTGCTATAACATTACAATGTTGTTACCACTCTGAACTGTTATAAAAGGAGGCACATCACTTTAAAAATTTTTTTTTTCTCTAAAAAGAAAGGAATTGTCTGTTGTCTCAACAGACAGATAAGAAAGAGAAAGCAACGTTTCTAAGAGCCTTGCCTTTCAAATCGTTCACCCTGTCTTCCCCCACCCCAAGCCTGTTCCTGCCAGATAGGAGATCTATTTTGAACGTGAATCAGAGCTGAGTCTCACTACCTGCCAATTTTCCATAATTTTAAATAATATTTCATATTTTTAATTTTCTAGAAATGTAATATGGCTGCAAGACAACATTGACTTGCTTGATATTTTCAAAGAGAGAGGTAAAGTAACAAGCATAGGAAATAAATGGTTTTGTAAAAATGAAATTGAATTGGAGGCAAAAATAATGGAAGTGGCTTTGCACAGAAGAAAAGCCAGGAACTAGAAAGCCCTAGGTGGCTTTTATGACGACTTGTGGAAATGGAAAAGCTACGGGGCAGGAAGGATGAGAGGCAGAGTCACCGCCTCCGCCCGGCGCTGCCCGCCCAGCTGGGCGTGCTCAGTGCGTCACCCGTCCTCTCGCTGAGACCTCGCAGCGATTCTAGGACACGCTTGTTGTTGTTGTTACTGTTATTATTTTTAAATTTAATAAGCACAAAGTTTATTCTGAATAAATCATTTTATAATTACTGAAAAAGATGTTCCTCATTTTACTCAGCTATGTGCTTAAATCAAATTATCCAAACAAAATAAACATGGCAATAATATAAAAATGTTAGGAATTTACAAAGCTGCACAAAATAACTTAGTATTTAAAAATTAGACTGATACAGTCTGTAAGATCTCTTCGAGTTCTGTACACAATTGTAGATCTATAGAGTTTTTTTCAGTGGGTCAAAGAAAGGATGCTTTAAGGCTTCTTTGAGAGTAATTCCTTTGGCCAGATCATACTCCCACATCTTCTGGATGGGGTCAAAGAGAAGTTCATGTTCAGCATCCTGAGAAAGCATAAATTCCTTCAGAGGCTCACAGTGCCTTGAAACATATAATATCTGCCAGCAGAACTGTGCTCATCCCTGGCTAATCGATCATGGTGGAAATATTTGTTTCCTGGTTTTCCATATCACATGTTTTGGTAGAGGTTCAAGAATCCTTGGCCGGGCGCGGTGGCTCACGCCTGTAATCCTAGCACTCTGGGAGGCCGAGGTGGGTGGATCGCTCGAGGTCAGGAGTTCGAGACCAACCTGAGAAAGAGCGAGACCCCCGTCTCTACTAAAAAAAAAAAATAGAAAGAAATTATCTGACCAACTAAAAATATATACAGAAAAAATTAGCCAGGCATGGTGGCACATGCCTGTAGTCCCAGCTACTCAGGAGGCTGAGGCAGTAGGATCGCTTAAGCCCAGGAGTTTGAGGTTGCTGTGAGCTAGGCTGATGCCACGGCACTCCAGCCTGGGCAACAGAGTGAGATTCTGTCTAAAAAAAAAAGAATCCTTCCCTTCATTGCTGAGTGCTCCTTACTATCCAGTGTTGGAAATACTGGAAACCCGGGACAGCATTCAGTAAGAACGCATCCTACACTGCAGACGTCACATGGCGGGGCCACCGTGAGGCTAGAATAGCTTCAGGTGCTCTGCAGTGTCTCGTAGATACCAATGCACTGTGATTTTTCGTCATCATATGTTGCACTTCCAAAGTCTACAACTTTAATCCCTGGATTTATTATGGTATGTTTGTCACACTTCATTTTGGGATTGCTCGCCTCTGAGTGTGTTGTTATTATTATTAATGGGCCCCCTTTACAACAGAGGGATGGAGAGACCACCTATCTTCGCCAGAAAGAAAATCCCACACAGAAAACCAGGATGCATCTTGCTCTGCCCGGCCCCAGATCTCCAGATTTCCCTTCTCAGCACCGCCCTCCCGCACTCCACGCGCCACGTGAAGGTGATCAGGTGTTCTCATCATTGCCGTCCACCTGGATCCTGGACCCACTCCTGTCGGGCCTGTGTGTTGGGTGAGGTGGGGGGCTGAGCACATTCCGATTCCCAGGAAAAAGCTCTGACCACACCTCAGCCTGATGGGACTTGAGTTTCGGGTGTCAGAGCCACGAGGACCCAGTGCGACTCCTTGTCTCATTGAGAAAAAATGGAAGTCCAAGGAGAGGAAGTAACTTGCTGGAGTCACCCAGAGAATCCGAGGCAGGGCCCAGGGGGGAGCCTGGGCCTCTCCTCCCAGCTCGGCACCTTCTCCCACCGGCCAGTGCCCCCCCATTCCCGCCCTCCAGGGCAGCCTGCCTGTCCCCTCTCCAGACTGCCCCCTCCAGCCTCGCGCTGGGCCCTGGAGACAGGGTGGGCTGGGGTCTTACCCTCCCCACAACCCACAGCTGCGTCTTGCCCACCACAGTAGGATTCAGCACATGCTCACAATGAGTGGTCAGTGGTCCGTCCAGGCCCATCCCGTGTCATCATTAAGGCCATTAACCCACCCCTGGGCCACTGCTTCCCTCCCTCACGCACTCAGGACAGCTGAGGAACAGACGGCCCCAAGTATTAGCCCACATCACACAGCAAACAGGTGCAGAGACAAAAGCACTCCTCCATTCTGCCCTGCGCCCACCTCACGTGCACAGGGAAATGCCCGTTCCGCACACGCTCACTGCACCTGCTCGGGCCAGGCTGAGGGAGGTAACGAGGTGGAACAGACAAGACCCCTGGTGCCTCGTCCTCCTTCATCTGGGGGGAGGAGAGAGCTGGGCAGAGCTGTGCCCACCTGCCCTGTGCCAGGGTCTTCCAGTGAAAGAAAGATGGCAGGGTTGAGTCCAGGGACAAGGGAGTGGAGAGTCTTGGCAAGAACTCAGCTAAGTGACACACCAGGAGCCTGTGCCAGTGGGGGAAGGGAGTGAAGACAGGATGGGGGTGACAGAAGGGACAGAGGACAGGGTCGCCTCTAGGAGTGAGTGGGAGAGGAATCCAGAAGGGTAGCGGCCTGTGGTCCAGCAGTGGAAATGGGTTTCAGGATTTCCAGGGTGGCATCCATCCGGGTGGCAACCCGTCCCAGCACCGCCAGCCTCCGTGAGCTTTCCCTGCCGGAGCACGGAGAAGCCCGGAGCCCTCAGGGCAGAGAGGAGGATACCACAGCCGCCTTGTGTCTGGCCCGAGTCACCCGAGATTTGTGGCTTGTCACTGTATTTTTTCTGGCTCCGCCAATTTCTTTAACGGGCCCTCCCACAAAGGTTCTGCTCTAACCTGTTCTGCCTATCCTCTGCACTCAGCCTCTGGCTTACCTTAAGGATGTTCATTCCTTTTTTGGGCAAAACAATTACTGTGCAAACAGACTCATTTTCTCTTGCCAGTTACCTTGAAGTTATCATTTCCACTTAAATAGAATCTGAGCTAAAAATAGGTGTACCCAAGTGGGTTTCCACCTGTCTCATCTTGCTTCCCGACACCTGTGGTCCTGTCCTTTTCAACGCAAAGTAAAGCTGTGTGTGACACAGAGACACCCACCGGCAAATGCAGGCACATTTAGGGGACCGGACATCGGATAACAGATGCTTTCATCTTGCCTGTCTCCCCTTCATTTTTCAGAGAGCTGGGGAACAGAAGCCGCAGAAATGCCAAACTACTTTTTTGGCTACAGCTCTGAAGAGAGAAGGCTCTGAAAACTGGTCGGCCTATCACATAAAGATGTGGGCTGGATGTGCTGCCTTTTTAAATGTCAAGGTTTTTGTTGAATAGGCATTGAGTCGGAACGGAAAGGTCAAAGCTGACAGACTAAACTCATACTCAGAAAAGCAGCTCGTGGTTCCTTTTCTTCCCACCACCTCCCTTCCCTCCCAAATGGAAAGTTGCTAACGTCATCCCAGCTTTCCCCACAGCAATTAATGGCTTCTAAGCACAAACCAAAAAATAAAAAATAAACCAGATCAAGAAACTGCTCTGTAAAATGTAATTGCTGCTTCACATCCTCCTCAAACCTAAAACAGCTCATGATGACTAGAAGTCATGTTTTTATTCAAGAAAGTCTTGATTTAGGCAAATGTTCAGAGAAAGTATCAGGTCCTACCAGGCCCCAGGCTCTTTTTCTTTTTCATACTGATGAAATCACTTGATTTCTGATATAGGCTCAGTTTCAGCCTCAGTTTCTCAGGCATGGAAACCAACCCAGCCTCTATCTGGTAGGATCTAGGAGTGCCAGAATTGTACCAGACAAGTCACCCATTCACTACACACCCATTAGGGGCCTAGCCCGGGCCAGGCATGGTTCTTGTTACTAGCAATGGTTAAACTGAAATAGTAGAGGCTCTCTCTGCCTTCCAGAATGTTTCTGCAGCCTGAGGGAGACAGACAAATAATTAAGTAACTACAGTGCAGGGCGGCCCAAGCTCTGGCAGGGCAACGCGGGGTGCTCGGGGAACACAGGGTAGGAACGAGTCTCCCTTTGACTTTGGACCATATCTCAGGAAACAGGGCTCCTGCCAGTCTTTTCTGGCCAGGGTCTTGTATTCCAGCCCAGATGCTGGTCCCATTTTGTCCTTTGCACACCTGGGTGTTCCCACATCTAGATGCCTGGCAGGTGCTGTCAAGCTCCCCACCGTCTACCTCTCTCCAGGTGCTCTGCTCTGGGCATCACCTGTTCACACCCTCAGCCACACAGTGCAATCACCTGGGGGGCTTTTAAAACTCTGCTGCGCAGGCCACACCTTAGACCAATGAAATCGCAGTCCTGAGGGGTAGGACTCGGGCAACCATGGTTTTAAAGCCTTCCTGGTGATTCCAACTTGTGGCCAAGATTGAGAACCACTTACGGCCTGAGCTCACCGCTCTGACCAACCCACTGACTCAGCCCCAGCTGCTGGCCCGGGTGCACTGCCAGCTCCCGCCCACCCGGGAAGCCACATCCATCACCAGGTCCCAGGGCTTCCCACTGTGGCCCTTCACCCCCACGCAGGCCCCCTGTGCGCACGCTGACAGCTGGAGGCATTCAGAAACTATTCACACGTGTCAGGGGTGGCGGAAGAAAGCTTCTATTATGGCGCCTAATGGGAATTTTAGGAGTCTGTCAAGTCTTTTTGCTTTGAATTTCTCACTGATCAGACACTGAGAAGCAGCCCACAAGGGCAAACAGATCTGTTACGCCAACAGCATCTGCTGTACCTTCCTAGAATTCCGAGACCAGAGAGAGCTCCAGCGTCACTTCTCTGTGACATGGAAACAGGCGCCAGGAACTCAGAGCAAAGGGTGACGCTTCCTGTGGTTGAGAGCCCACGAGGTCCCTGCTCCCAGGGGTATCCGAGCACGATTTCAGTTCTCACTTATATTAGCCCCATTTTACCACGAAAAAACCTGAGGCCCGAAGAAAATAAATGAACGGTCACGTTCATCCAGCCAGGAAATGAAGAAACCAAGATTTGAATCCAGATACGACATCAAAACCTGAGTTCTTCCCATGACACCTAGTTAAAGCCTGCAGGGACCACCTGTATAAAGAGAATGGACCCTGGGCCTCAAGGTAGAGGTGGGTCCCTCGGGCACCCCCAGTCCCCTGAGTACCTCCTGGGCGCCAGGTTCTGTCCCCAAGGTGCCTGAGATAGATCTTGGCCTTCTCCCAGTTTCCAGGCTGGAGGGTGGAGACAGGCCTTCCCATGACAATCACAACAAGGTGTCTGGGCACCGGGATTGGAAACACCATTCACTCATCCTGAATGTGGCCAGGGGTTTAGGTTTTCCAACCGGCCTCCTGTGGTCCGGATGTGTGGGCCTGGCGACCGGACCCCCGGCCTTGGGAGACCCAGCCGAGCAGGCAGCCCGGTATCCACTGGACACAGGGGCCTTCCAGCAGGAACAGCAGGGCCACCTGCCCCGGCCCTCCAAAGCCTCCATTCCCACTTTGGGGGTTTCATTTCCCTGGTCTGCCTTTTCCATTGGATGGTAAACCTCGTTGCTTTCTCACTGGAATAATGTAAGTGTATTTTTAAGCAGGACTCAATGATGGATAAAATAATATGAAAAACAAATTTAGAGCCTCGTTTGCATCTCTCCATAGAAGCTGGGTGAGGGGACAGCTCAGTGATGAGACGTCTGTGGTGATTTCACAGTTATTATTGGCCTTAGGAGATTTTTCAGCCAAATAATTATTTTGCTAATAAAGAACCAAATTTATTGCTGTTATCTTCACAGTATAATGCCTTCTGACTGAAAAATAGCCCCCAACAACATTGGGGTTTTTAGTAAGGTCCACTTAAAGGAATTATGGCTCTGGGGTGCAAACGTCCCAGAGACTTGGCCTGATTTCAAACCCCATGATGTCTCCACAGTGTGGGCTCCTCACAGAGTCCTCTTAAAAATAGTCCAGTGCGACTGGCACAGGGTCTGGCTCCTGCTCTGTCCTCACTTTGCAGCTGGGGGCTCAGCCTGCAGCCCCCGCCCCCCTGCGCTGTCCCACCCCTCCCTGCGTGGGCACTGTGTTCTCGCCTGCCCCCACCCTGCTTCTGCGTCACCAGCTGGAGGCTGAGATGTTGTCTTGCTTCAAGACAGGGAGACAGACGGAATGATCTCTGGAGGACACTTCCAGCTCCGTAAGTCTAGGAACAGGGGAAACAAGAGTGGCCTCTCTTCCGGGACACGTCTCCAGCCAGAGCCATCTGTTCCCAGTTCAGCCTGTCCTCCCTCCAGCCCAGAGTGTCCTGAGGAAGACAGAGAGCTCAGGCTTGGAGACATCCCCCACGAGCCACCTTTCTGATCTCTGCTTTTGGGCCAAAAAGCTGTGTGCCTTTTGTCCCTGAAACAGAGAAGCCCACCTTGAAGAGCAGAGTGAGTCAGTGCGGGGTACAGTTCTCTGCTCAGCCTGGTGACACGAACCACTTCCCCAGGGCTGCACAGTCTTGATGGCTGACAGGAGACGTGAGCAGCAACCACACAGTTACCGAGACCGGGAGCCGCGGGGCATCGTGGGGGCCTCCTGGGGGCCTGTCCCTTAGTGAAGGGGGAGAGGGTTCACAGGCCCTACCTCTCTTGGCAGGCCAACCCTGGAAATAGCCCTGGGGCGGTGCCTGCGTCCACGTGCCACTGCAGGGGAGCCCCGGGAACCCTCAAAGCCCCGGCAGGGACTCAGCTCTCACCACCATCCAGCCCAGCCGTTGGTTGCAGAGAGCCAGGACTCAGGGCTCACTGTAAGAAGGGACTTCAACATTATCCGGCCACAAGGCAGTGATTTCCCTGCCTAGTTGTGTTTGGTCAAGGACTGGGCAGTCCTTGTCACTGGCCCCAAAACCTTCCATGACTCCTATTGCCCAACAGCATAAACCTCCAGCCCCAAACTTGCGGCCCTCCGACACCTGCCTGCTGGTGTTTCCTCATATTCCAGCCGTACTCTGTCCCGGAAGCAGTCACTCAACTGTTTGCCTCCGAGAGGCAGTGCTGGCCCCTGCACTGTTCCCTCCTTTTGGCCCAGGCTCTCCTTCCTCTCCTTCCTCCGGACCTTGCCTGGAGTGTCCACGCCGCCCTGTCCCCTCCGCACGCGTGAGCATTTCACTCAGCCTTCACGGCCTGGCTCAAAGACACCTGCCTCCCTCTCCGTGGCCGGTCCCCTCGGCTGGCAGGAACCGTCCCTCGGATGGCATTTTCCCGGGGCACTTAATCTCTCCTCTTTGAGACCCGGTATAGTCGTTTACGTCCTCGTCACATTGCACTGCAGACTGCGAGCTCGTCACAGGCAGAATGGGCGTCTAACCGGCCTGGTTGCTGGATGAGGGCGGGGAAGAGAATTATTCACGGGTGGGAGGGGAAGGAGAGAGACCGTGTTTTCTGCAGGCTCCTTTCAAGATTCAAGTCTGAACTTCTTTCAGAATTTGAAAAGCCTCAGGCTTTAGCCTCTAACCGTGCGTCTCTCAAAGCATTTTCTAGAGAGCATCACGTCAAGGATTCTTAGAGTGTCTGAGAAGTCCCGCAGACAAGAAACCCATTGACTTCATTTGGTCCAGCACTGTCCAAACTTGCTAGCGCACGAGACTTCTTTCAAGTTGTCACCTTTAACATCGGGGGAGTTTGATGGAACACACAGGGGACACTGCTCTGATGGAGATTGGTGGGGACCCACTCCAGAGGGTGGAAGACCTCGATTTTTAAAAGCAAGACTTTTTACTTACTGCAATCCCAGGCAGCTAAGACCTTGAGCACGGAGGACAGCAGGTATTCTTGGACACGACCACCGCAGCCCTTCCTTCCCGGGTCTCGGGAACAGTAGGCAAGAGGGCCAAGCCCAGCCTCTGCCCACTAACACGTCTCTCTCCTCTCTTTGAAATTGGGGATATTTCAAAGAGATAGGGCCGGGCAGTGGCTCACGCTTGTAATCCTACCACTCTGGGAGGCTGAAGTGGGAGGATCACTTGAGGCCAGGAGTTCAAGTCCAGCCTTAGCAAGAACGAGACCCCATCTCTACAAAAAAATAGAAAAATTAGCCAGGCATGGTGGCACATACCTGTAGTCCCAGCTACTCAGGGGGCTGAGGCCAGAGGATGGCCTGATCCCAAGAGTTTGAGGTTGCAATAAGCTATGATCACATCACTGCACTCTAGCCTCGGCAACAGAACAAGACCCTGTCTCAAAGGAAAAAAAGAGAGAGAGAGAGAGAGAGAGAGAGAGACACCAGGAGGCTAGGCCCCATCTTGGAAAATAGATTTACATCTCAACCCAGTACACATGTATGTAGGCATGTAAATAACTGAATTAAAAGTTTCACAAAACAATACTAAGCCTTGCTACATGTAAGATAGTCAGTCTGATATGTTCTATCCAATTCTATTTCATTTTTTTCCTAAATTCTGGCTGTGGTCCACTAAATAGATTTCATGAGCCTCTAATGGGTCACAATGTGCCTTCCCGGACACTTAACATCCGAGCACATGAGTGGTGTGAGACCAGCAAGAGAAAACACGACCAAGAGTGGCCAAGAACTAAGGGTGTCTCCTCCTCATGGAACTTGAAGGGATGTTATCCAGAGCCAGTGTGGGGGCTCAGCAAACCCATCAGGATTCCACTCTCTTCTCTTTTTCCTCTACCATCCTTACAGTGAGGCTGTTACCCTCCTGTTCACAAGACGGCTGCTGCACTTCCAGACATCACATTTGTTCTCCATATAGGAAGAGGGCAGAGGGCAAAATCCCTTCTCTCCAGACTTTGCCTTTCAATTTGGAGTGAAAGCCCTCCCCAGCAGATTTCCACCTGTATCTTACTGGCCACGAGAGGGTCATACAGCTGTCCCTGACTGGAAAATGTCTAGAAAAATCAAGTATTTAGCTTTCCAGGCTCTATAGAAGAATGCAAGAAAACAGGGAGTTGGGAGGAGTTTTGTGTGGCTGATCCACAGTGTCTGCCTCAGCCCCTTATAGGGAGACTTTGGGTGCTGTGCTAAGGAGCCTTAATTTCACCCCGAGTGTTCTGGAGAGTAAGGGACACGCCTTCGCTGGTTATGGGCACAGTCCACAGCACCTGCTACAGTTAGGGGTAGGCACAGAGGCATCCAGAATGGCTGAGTTTCTAGTCTGGGCAACTCTGTGAATGGTCTTAGTGCTGACCATCCTCAGGACTCAGGGGCACAAGCTGCGGAAGGAAATGACACACTCAGCTGTGGACTTCTGGAACCTGAGGGCCCCGGAGGCCCAGATGCCGGTACCCAGCGGGCAGTTGGATCTGGAACCAACACAGAGACAGGTCTGCGGGAAGCACATTGGAGCCAGGTGACAACCACCTTCTGAACTGACAATTCCGGAGCAACAGATCTTTTCCCAGTTTCCCAGTTAGAAATCAGTGATGAACCTTCGAGGACCAGTCGCTACCTGGCAGCCTCTTGGGGAGGGGGCTGACCAGGCCCTCAGCAGCCCTAGTCCATGCTGGGGCCTTGCCTCTGCCCCACCCCCGCACGCTGTCTCGGGGTCTGGGCTGCTGCAAGCACAAAAGCCGATGCTTCCTACTGCGAACACCCAGCTTCGTGCCTATGTACCGTGTTACACCTGTGGCCTGTCCTGTGGCTGGAAGCACCCTGCTCGGGACAGCTCTGTCTCTGTCTCGGTCCCTTTCTTGGCCTGCCGTGTTCACTCTCTAAACCTATGGTCTCAAAGGTGGGGGCACATACCCCAGAGGCTGTGCAAGGCAACTCGCTGGGGAGCAGGATAAAAATATTACAGTATGTCAGCTGCCCACAGCCGCCTTAACAAACCTCCACACACTAGATGGCTTAAATCAACAGAAACTTATTGTCCCACGGTTCTGGAGGCTGGAAGTCCAAGATCAAGGTGTTAGCAGGCCACGTTCTCCCTGCAGGCTCCAGGGAGGGTCCCTCCCTGCCACCATCCTCGGCCTTCCTTGGCTGGTCTGTGCCCTGCTGGCACGTGGCGTCCTCCCTTACGTCTCTGTGTCTCTTCTCCTCTTACGAGGATGCCAGTCACCCTGGATTGAGGGTCCATCCTACTCCAGTAAGACCTTATCTTAACTAATGACATCTACAAAAATCCTATTTCTAAATAAGGTCACATTCTGAGGTTCCAGGGAGGACACGAATTTTGGGAGCACACTATCCAAACCAGCACATTCATACTTTATTTTTATCTCATTTACTTTAACTTATATCTTTGTACAGAATGTATTATTAAAGTAGCATTGGAGTCTGTGTATGTTGGTATCTAACGATAACATATCAGTGGTGCATATGCAATGTTGACTGATAACAGTAACAACCGGAGATGTCTGGAGACCACTCATCCCTGTCACGATTGTCCACATGAAGAAACTAAGGTGGCTCTAGGGTCAGACAGAGACAGTCTGGAGGCAGGGGAGGGGCCAGACGGCCTCCTTGGCAGCCCCTGGCGAAGAGAGAAGCGACGACTGTTCCCGTGGTCCGCGGGGCTGCATCCCTCCAGACCGAGCGTAAACACAGGAATCTGCCGGGCATCTGAACGCTGCTTGGTGTTTTGCTAACTGCTCGGAGGCATCATCTGCCCAGTGCATCTGTTGATTTCTTCTGTTATTTGAAAGCAAACAAGAAAAATAAAACAAAACTCAGAAAGCCATCCTGTTGATGGACAGACACCCTTCAGCGTCTGCAAGCTCACCTGTCGCACCGACACACATCTGCCTCCTCGCTGCTGCCACGTCCCGGGACAAAGGTTAACTATAACAAAAGTGGGGGGTGCTCAGAGCACCCACTCAGAGCTGAGGGGCACTGCTCCCTGTCTGAACTCCCCTCTGGAAGAAATGCTCTGGCACCAAATGTCCCCTCACTTTCATATTCTCAGACAGGTCCCCTCAGGCACAGCAGGTGCTGAGGTGGCAGGGGAGGGACTGGGTCAGGGCAGGCTCCCGGCTGCAGTCAGAGGGGATGGAGGAGGCCTGGCCCAAACTAGGAGTTAAGCTTTGCCCAGAGGTAAGGGAACTTTTCTGGCTTAGGCCCCGCCCTCTCTCCCTCCAGACAGGCTTCCTTCCTTCTCCTTGTCCTGGCAGAGCCCTCCCGCTGAAGGTCGGCCCTGGGGAGAGCAGCCGCTGTGAGCTCCTCATCCATGGATCTGATCTGCGGGGCCTCCCTGCCTCTCCGAGGAGCAGCCCCCAGGCCTCGGCACAGCTCCGTCTCTCCCCGCCTCTCAGTACCCGCTTCCTTCTCCTTTGTTTCCTGAGATCCCTGAGCCAAGTTTGTCCTAGAAAGTTCTGGAGGCCTCTTCTTGTTATACTTTACCAGTCAACTTGGCAGCACACTCTATTTTATAAGAGAAAGAAAAAATGCTCATAAAGATAAAAAGAAAGAAGCGACAGCCACACTTTCTTCCGCATTCTCTGGAGGGGCAGGGCTCCTCTGAGAGCCCAGGCGCTCCCCTGCTGGAGGAAGTGTCTGAAGGGCACCTGGGCTGGGAGAGGCAGCACCTGGGACTAGACCCGGTGGCCGTGGAGGGAGGCAGAGAGCCAGGGTTCAGTGGGGGCAGTAACGCGAGTGAGAGATGTCCTGGGAACCCTCACACCCCCAGGGAGGGCCCTGGACTGGATGGGGGTGCAGGAACCCCACATGGATGGAGGCCTTGGGGACATCTGAGCTCCTAAACACGGTCAGTACCCAGGACGGCAGCCACATCCCACCAAAGATTCCTGCTGAGAACATGGTGGCCCTGAGTTTGAGTTGAGCTCACAGGTGTGTGAGAGGGACCCGCAGGGACGAGCAGGGTGGCATCTGGGAACAGGCTCTCACAAGCTGGCCAGCAGGAACCCGTGCCAGACCCGGTCAGGATCGTGGGGAGGAGTGAGGCAGAGCCAGCCCACGGCCCTTCCCTGCCAGCAGGGCTCCTCCTCCACCACGAAGCTCCAGGCAGCAGTGCCCTCTGCTCCCCACTGGCTCCCTGGGGACACTGCTGCCCCTCCGTCACCCCACCACGGCTACGGAGTCCTTCTCCCTGCAAAGGAAGAGGACTTCGTTACAGCCTCCCCAGAGGGGAAGTCTGGGCACCCCAGTTGGCATTTGCCAGCACGGGCTGGAGCAAGCCACAGGTTTTCTGCGCTGTTTGGCTGGAGTAGAACAATTGTCTCAAGTTTTCTATCTTGCCGCCCCCTTCCTGGTCCTTCCACTGGGGAGAGCAGGGTTTTGCTGGGGCTTTTATCGTCTGTGCCCGTGGGTATTTCCAGCTCTTCTGCTCCAAATCCGGGATACGCGAGGCAGCAAGAAAAACCAGGGAGCTCCCCACCGCTCCTCAGGGCCTGAAGCTTCCAGCCCGTCTGCCTCCTTCTCTGCACCTCTCAGAGTCTTCTTACATTTGTGTGTTACATAATGTCCAGGAGTTTTAGCTGCCCTTTGTGGGAAGAATAGGGGAAAGTGTGTCTACTCCATCTTTCTGGAAGCAGGAGTTCATTTGTTATTTTTTATGGTAATACTTTTGAAGAAAGGTCTATATCTTATAAATAATTTGCTCTACACCCAGAAAATTTTCACTTCAAAGACCTCTGTAGTTAATGAGATTCACTGAGCCAGACAGTCCTGACTGTCCTATTTTTTTATATCATAATTTATTTTCATAAAAAATTCTCCCTACATTACAATACTGAAGTTTGAACTTTAATAATGAACTTTGATTTGTGGGGAATGTATTTTTTTTTTCTTGAGACAGAGTCTCACTCTGTTGCCTGGGCTAGGGTGCTGCGGCGTCAGCCTAGCTCACAGCAACCTCAAAGTCCTGGGGTCAAGCAATCTTCCTGCCTCAGCCTCCCGGGTAGCTGGGACTACAGGCACGCGCTACCATGCCTGGCTAATTTTTTTCTATTTTTAGTTGTTTGGCTAATTTCTTTCTATTTCTAGTAGAGACAGGTCTCTCTCTTGATCAGGCTGGTCTTGAACTCCTGACCTCAAGCAATCCATCCGCCTCGGCCTCCCAGAGTGTTAGGATTACAGGCGTGAGCCACCGCACTCAGCCCTGAGGCATGTATTTTTAAACTTCAAAATTTAGTCGATAATGAGCAAGTTCCTGTTTTTCTGAAGAGTTGGTGGAGGAGGAGGAGGAGGAGAAAGAGGAGGAAGAGAAGGAGGAGGAGGAGGAAGAAGGCAAGTGAGCCAGGGAGCCCAGTGCCCTGGGGCCTCTGGGAGGCCTGCGGGAGCAGCTTTTTGTTGTCACTTGCCCCCAACTTCCTTCTTCCTGTGGGAATGACCTCTGTCCAGACAGCAATGTCATTTTGCAGATGCAGCCGAGGCAATTTCCTGGGAGGAGAGGAAGGGCCGGCATCCTTCCCCAAAGCCTCTTGACAGGATGGGCTGCAGGAGGGCCATGGGCTGACCTGGGAAGAATGAAATAGGGCTCTGCAGGGAGGGGATGGAGGGACACTCAGGTGTGTGGGAGTCTGTGCCACTGAGTGACCAGAGAAAGGCCCCAGAAACCCCAGGTCAGCCCCCAAGACTTTGCAGCCCGGGAAGACCAAGAGCTGCCCTCCCATAGCCGAGCAGCTCGGCATATGCCGTTTTCCAGAACGGCCACCCGAGAAGCCTAGAACAGACACCAAGGCTGCCGTGCCTGGACAGTTCCCAGTGGAGACATCATTCGTCATCCCCTTGGGAATGGGGCTCCCCTCCAGCACTGAGCCTCCGCGGCCAGGAGAGTGCACCCACTGAGCAGTGGCCCGTCCTTGCAGTCCACATCTCACAACCTTCAAGAAAGTTTCACCGATCCTGCCCAGAGAGTGTTTCAGAGGACAGCAGGCATCAAGCCATATCCAAGCGAATGTGTCCACCAGGGAAGTCACACAGGGGACACTGCCCAGCGCAGGGGCGTCCTGTTTGGGGTGAAGTTCTAAAGTCATCCTGTGGGTCAAAAATCCAGTTGAAATGGCCCTTGGCAATGGATTTCAGGTTTTCATCCTCTCTCTTTCTTACACGTGATGTATTTTTCATTATCCTACCCTACCCCACCCCAGCTCACAAATGGCGGTGTTCTCTACCTCTCTGCTCCCCACCCTGCACAGGTGGGCCCGGCCTGCTGGGAGATGCACAGTCTTAGTGGCTCCAGTCCCCGCCAGCCCACTCAGGGCACCAGGATGGTGGGCGTCTACCTGCCAGTTGCAGGGCTCTCCTTCCAGGTGGTGGAACTGAGGGGTAGAACCAGGGGACACCTGCACACGCACCTAGTGACTGGCCAGTGGGGCCTCGAGGTGTCACAGACCTGCAGGATCCGAGTCCTCATATTCTTCCCTGACAACCTTCCTCCTTCAGGGCATGGATCCCTCCCCAGACACTTCCAGACCTTGCTGCCAGGTGCGGCTAACTAGCCCAGGAGCGGCTCCAGCCCTTGCTGCGTGTTGCTCGTTCATGCTTTGTTTTGTTTCTGGCTGTGAGGCTGTGGGCATGGGGAGACCCCTCTCCCCTGCCAGGAGCCAGGCAGGAGTTCAGCCTCAGGCATCCTCCCTGCACCGTTCGGCTCCATCTTTGCTGTCGGCCCATCTTCCCTTGGGGGGTCAGAGGAGCTTAAATGCTGTGCAGTTTTCCTCTATTCATTTTATCAGAATTCCCTGAAGTTACTGACTTCACACATTCTCTTTTCTATTTATAGCCCTGGAATATTTACCTCTTCCAATACAAGAGATTTCCTCTCTGAACAATATTGCCCACCCAGCCATGTATATAATCAGAGAAAATATTACCATCTTTATTTACAACCAAAATAAACTACCGACAAGACAAATTACCTTTGAAGATGGCTGAGGCAGTACCATGGTAGCGACACACACGTTTTTCTCTCAGTAGCTCCAACGTGGTCAGCTGATTGTTCAGGTGAGCCGGCATGTCCCCGGAAAATGCACACCTGTGGGCACGGGACGCTGGCTCAGCGTGGCAGTGCGCTGGCGCCCAGACAGAGCGCAGGGAGGCAGAACCTGAGGGGAGGAAGGGTCGCCGCCCTTCCCCCACCCGCCCCAGGGCCAGGAGTGCGAGGGACAGAATGCCCTGCGTGGTTGGAGCTTTGTGCACAGCTGGGTTCTCGGGGGTCCCCCTCTTCCGCTGAACCCCTCTCTGTGCACGTGCTGTGTGGGGACAGCTCGAAGCTTGGTGTGTCTCAGGGTCCACAGAGGAGAGAAACCTCACGAAGGTGGTGAGTGTGGAGTGGGTCTCAGCGTCCTCTCCTCGCTCGTGTTCCCAGGGGGTGGACAGGCCCCAGGCGGCGAGGCCGGTCCCTGCGCAGCAGCAACCGCGTCTCCTGAATTCACAGAACGCGGGGTCTTCCGTGCCACCAGGACTCGGCCAAGCGGGATTAACTTTTAAAGAGCTTTGCACAAGATCCGCACACTATACCTAATGTGATTAGGATTATAACCGTGTCAAATAGTCTCTCTCCTCAGACATCTGCTCAGGGCTCCCTCACGCCCTGGAGGTCTCTGCTTCACTGGCACCTTGGCGGAGACCTTCCCTCACTTTCTGTTCAGATCGCAGCCCTCCCCGTCTCCCTCCCGCTCGCCCCGCCCCTCCAGCTTTCTATGTCTCCGTAGCATGCATCACCATATGGAAAAAATCTATCTCCGTATTTTTTACTTGTGTGTCTACTGTCTCTCCCCCCTGGAGAGCAAGCTCACTGAGAACAGAGACTGTGTCGGTTCTGTTTCCCCGTGACAGGGGCTCAGCCTGCTCAGCTGGAGGTCACTGCCACCAGCCTGGCTCCCAGCTAAACCTCAGCCCTCTTCACAAAAGCGCTGGGAAAATTCTCCCTGGTCTCGGAATCACTCAGAGCCACACTTTGCCTTGGCAACGGGTTTATTTTTACCTTACAGACGCTGAGAGTCAAGGGCCGATCGTACGATCATGTTCCCCACTCCGCTGGCTGCTGCAAAGCTTGAGACCTGAGTGCTGCTTACCTGTAGCAGGTGCCGAGGGCCTGGAGGCATGTACTTTGTATGACAGTGTCACTCCTGGCCGCAGCTTCCTTTCCTCTGCTGATTCTACCTTTTCTGTGTCTTTCTTATAATAGTTTTACATATTTTAAAGTATTCTTTGCATATTTGTAAATTTTCTCCTCTTTTCTGGAAGGAGGTAGACGATGGATGGATGGACAGATAAAAGGAAGAATGGGTAGTGGAAAGGAAGGATGGGTGAGTGGAAAGAAGGAGGGAAGGGAGGAGGGAAGGGAGGAAGAGTCCTTCTCTGCTGGGGTCCCACTCTGCCATTATTTCTGGCACTGTATAATACTTCAGGATCTGATGTGCTCCCCCAGAAGATGGGGACCCACCACCATCCTCCTGACAGGCCAATGCCACGTGGCTGTGCATATGGCGTGGAACTTGGAGACCTCCTCTGGGGACAGCCTGGACGTCCAGCTGGCTTTATCTCCTTAAGGATCTCTCTTCTCTTGTGTCCCCGAGTGCCTTCCACATGCTGCACTGAGCTTCTCTTCCTCTTAATCTTGGACTTCTCTCTTTCGTTTATAGTGAGAGGGGGCATTTCTTTCCCTACCCGGAAAGGAAGAAGAAAGAGAGATCCAAGCATGAATTGAAATATCTGAGAGGTGACAGAGAAAGCCATGCCAAAATTCTGTGATTCTAGGAAGCTTCACAGGATTCCAGAGATCTCAATTCTCTGGAGTACCATCCAGGAACCAAGAGCAAGCAAAGGGGACTTTGGGGGATGGGAACAAAGCCCATGACCTCCCCCAGAGGAGAGACCTTCCGAATTAACTCTTCACTTCCGGCACCATGCGGACAGGCTTGGATTCAGGGCTGTCTGGTTCTCAGGGCAGCAGCTTCCCCGGCCTTTCCTTGCAGGGCTGAGGCGAATCCGCTCTGGAGCCCCGTCCCACCTGCACCCTGCACCGCACAGTGACCCAGCACCAACTCGCTGCTCTCCTGAGCCCGTCAGTGTGGCTTCTTTGTGCTAGTCATGTCTTTCCAAATAGTCTGCAAACAAATAGGCAAAATACCATCGTTTCCCCCTCTCTGTAAGTTTCCCATGTCTTTTGATCTTGTTGATAGTTCTCATTCTTTCTTTTGTAGTTTTATATGAAAGTTAAAAATGCAAATATCTCTTTTCATTTCATTCTTATCAGGAAAAATTGTGGGGCTTCAAAGGCTATAAGCCAAAAGAAAGAGAAGCTGAATTTATCATTTCTTGAGCTGAATAATGAGTTCCCAGTTAATTTGCTCATTAATTCCATGACTAAATGTGACAGGGAGCAGCAGTCCAGATGGCTCGTCGAGTCAGAGCCATCCTGTGCTCAGCACCATCCCGCCCCTGCGGAGCGCATCTCGGGGACATCAGGACAGCGGGAAGGCCAGGGCAAAGGTCCTGGGCTCGAATGCGCTTGGTATGAGGGAGGACCCGTGTGCGGAGCACGGTCAGGGAGGGCAGGGTGGGAAGAGGTGAGGTGGGGAGGGAGGAAGGGGCTGAGTCTAACCCGGGAGCTCAGCTGGGGTCACACTCGGGAGAGGCATGGTCCAGAGAGCATTGTGGAGACCGCTGTGGTCCACGTGGAGAATGGGTCAGGGTAGAGTGAAGAGGCCTTGCAGGATCTCTCTGGGGAGAGATCAAGGTAGTCCTTAGTTAGTTAATTAATTACCTTAATTAGCCTGGCCCTTGATTGCTTAAAGTAGGCTGGTGGGAGTAGAGATGCAACACCGGCAGGGCTCGCTGCTGAGCTGGACAGACAGTGAGAGAGAGAGAAACGAAGAACAAAGCCGTGGCTTCTGTCCTGAGCTCCGGCTGGACGTGAATGGCGTCTGCAAAAAGTGCAGAGAGGACCGGGAGAGACATGGCGTGGGCCTGCCAGGCAGGCTGCTGGGACACAACACCTGAGTCTCGTGAGAGAGGGACACTGGTCCCCATGCCATCAGTGCAGACAAGAAGCCAAGAGGGGGTGGGTACCTTGCCACAGGCCCAAGATATGGAGCAGCTTGGGTTTGAACCCAGTTCTACCTTGAGCAACTTGGAAGATGAGCTAGTTTGCACAATTGGGGTTTTAAAATGACTGATTTACCCTTTAAAGAAGTGAAACACTTGATTTTCACATGTTGGTAGAAATTTGGACAGAGCATATCGAGATGTGGGTGCCTGTCCTCACCCCTCGCAGCCCACAGTGCTGTCAGACGGCAGCAGCCATCGTGCACTGAGCCCACCCTGGCAGCCCCCCGCTGTCCTGAGCTGCAAGGGCTCAGACGCCCAGACTGCCTCACCGTCCCCTGGGCTGCTTAGGAAAACTTCCCATGTCTACACTGCTCTGCTGTCAACAAGAAACAACAGGCTGTTCTGGCTGCTCTAGTTGTTACTAATTTCTGGGGTGTTTGGGCTGCTCATGTGGGGTGCAACATCAGAAATCAGGGAATTCTGCCTGTTAAAAAATATGAAAAATAAGGCAGTCTTGGAGTGAGAGCCAGAGAGGTTTGATGGAACAGCGTGCCTGGGCATCGTGGTTTTGGCCACACAGAGCTCTTCTGTGTCCATACACATAACCAGAGGGCTGCAGCCGCCCGGAGAAGTCTGGGTTCTGGGTAACCAGAGGTGGCAGGACTGAGCCCCCGGCCTCGCTGGGCTGGGCGTCTGCGGCTGAGGACTGGACCACTGTGGCCAGCGCTGCTGGTGCAGCTGACGACTCATTCTCCCCATTTTCCTTACTAAAAAACCTCCAATTAGGGGTGGCCATGGGACATGGTATTTGTTGTGGGTTGAATTATGTTCTCCAAGAAAACATGTCGAAGTCCTAACCCCAGGTCCCTGTGACTATGACCTTGTTTGGAAATAAGGTCATTGCAGATGCCTGTCCCTTATCAGGAAAGACAAGGTCATACTGGAATAGGGTGGGCCCCAACCCAGCATGACTGGTGTCTTTATAAACAGAGAAGAGACACAGAGACTAAAACAAGCAGGGAGAATCCCACGTGAAGACACAGGCAGACAACTGAAGGATGCGTCAGGTCAAGGAATGCCAAGGACTGCCGCCCCCTGCAGAAGCTAGAAGTGGCAGGAAGGACCCTCCCCTGGGGCCTCCAGAAGGAGTGTTGCCCATCAACATCTTGATTTCAGACTTCCGGCCTCCAGAATTGTGAGACAATAAATTTCTGTTGTCTTAAGCCACCTAGTTTGTGGTACTTTGTTATTAGAAACCAGCATGGTGTTAAACAATGAAATATAAGGAGAAATTCCCTGAATGTGTCTTGTCCCTTATGGAAAGGGACAGCTCTCAGTCCCCTGCCCATATCCCTTCTTCCTGCCTGGAACATGGACACGCGGCAGCAAACCCAGGTACCAAAGCCACGGGCTGAGCACAGGGAGGCAGAAAGACAGGGTGAGCCACTGAAATGCTCACCCCACCTAAGCGCAAATCAGTAAGATCTAATCTATACGCGCTGACATTTCCATCAGACATGCTGGTAACAATTTAGAGAGCTGCTGGCATCTCTTCGCAAAGAAATGAGAGAGGACAGTGCTAAAAATAAATAAGAATAAACCAGGATGCATGTCATCATTTTAAAGAAAGCCATGCCGTAGTCACAATAGGCCAATTAATTAGGTCACTATTAGGAAACATAAGAATTAACAGCATATAGAAAATAAAATCCAGATTGAATAATTTTGGGGGAGAAAAAGAACAGAGGCTGGGCACAGAGAAGGTTCAGAGGGTCTGAGATAAAATTTACAACCAGAGTCTGTCACCAAGACAGTGTCTCATAAAAATTTTAAACCACAAGGGAAAAGATGGAATTCAGCAATGACCCGAGCAGGTGACAATTAGAGGTATGAATCAGAGCTGCCTCTGATTTCCCCAATAATCTAATTCCCAAAGACAAAAGTAACGTATCTGTAGGCCACGGCTCAGCAGAAAATGATGTGCTCCGAGAACTGGTTACCCAAACAAGTTGTCCTTCCCACGTGGGGCTCAGACCTGCGTCCGCATGTGGCCATGTGGATCCGCACCTCAGAGCCCCTAATAGACACCCCTGCCTACGAGAACCCAACGGGCAGCAAAATGCACCAAACACGAGGGAAAGAAAAGGCTATTTACTACATGAAGTCAGGTTAATGTCACAGGGATGTGGAAATTAATTAAATCCACATCTAACCTCATGGCCCCCAAAAGCGACTCGAGATGCTCGAAGGAGTTAAATAATTTTAAATATGTGAAATGGGAGGAAAACTTGTTAAAAATAGGTTTTAATATTTGTCTCAACTTCAAAGAGAAGCTAGCTTCTTGAAAATGGAATCGATGGAAGAAATTTCAATGGAAAGGAGCATTTGACTGTTTCGTTGAAAATTTAAATCGGCAAAACCCAATAAAGCTAAAGTTTAGAATCACATATAACCATAATGTGTTAAGCTCATATTAAGTGTTGGGTGTGGTGCCAGGCACTCACACGCCATGCCAGCTCATCTTTGAGGCAGCCCCATGAGGAGGTACGGTTACCCCATCTTACAGGGGCGTGAGGGAGGCCACGTTCCCCAGGGTCAGGGTTCCTGTGGGTCCACCGGCCTCAGAGCCTAGTCCCTGCCCTTAGAACAGAGAGGGCAGGAACAAAGGGGACATGCATCTAACGTGCAGTGAGAGCTAATTCAAATAAACGAGAAAACACCCAAGGTATTCCCACTGCGAGGAGCCAAGGGGCACACAGGCAACAGATCCCATAACAGAGAGGCCAGTGTGGTGGTTGGGTGCAGGGGGGGGCTTCCCGAAGGCTGCAGGGAGGTGTCCCTGCGAGGTTTAGCCACCATGGGGGCTAGAGAGCTCAGAAGGGAGCTGAGACAGAGGCTCGGGGGACGCCCACCAGGCCAACCGAGCCCTGGGCGGAGGCATGGTCCCTGGGCAGGTGGCACCGTCCCAGGCAGACACCACTAGGGTTCAAAGTACAGCTCGGCCACTTATTGACAGGTGATCTGAGTGATATGTTTATCCACCTTTAAAATAAGAGCCATTGAGATGGTTAAATGAAGTCATGGATTACAAGTGCTCAGGTGCTCAAGGACGCTGCCTTGGGTCCCAACCCTCCTGGCACCTCCTTTGTGAAGGGCTAGAGGAAATCAAGACATGCATGTAAGGTGCTTTTGACAAAGGTGTTGAAGGGGTGATGGAGGGAAGTAGGGAGGGGTATGACTAGAGATCAACGAGCTGCTCCCACTTCTCAGCTGCAGGTATGAAGTGGGCAGGGCTGGGGGCTGGTGGCACCTGGCTGGAGGCCACAGCCCTGCTTCCCAGTGCTGCTGCAGCTGCTGCCGCCGCCAGGGCTGCCCCAGGAGCAGGACAGCCCACACCTGTGCCCACCCTCTAATCCGAGGCAGGGTGTCCCTTGGCTGACTCTAGATGGAGCCCGGCCAGCAAGGGAGCCTGGCGTGTGTAGTTTCCGGGCTTCAAGCCCCAGCAGTGCGTGGCGGGCAGAATCATGCCTCCTCCGAAGTTATCTGCCTCCTAATCCCCAGAACCTGAAAATATGCTGGTTATATGGCAAAGGGGAATTAAGGTTGCAGGCAGAATTAAAGTTGCTAATTAACTGACTTTAAAATAGGGAGATTATCCCAGCTTATCCTCACGGGCGCAATGTCCTTGAAAGTGGAAGAGGAAATCGGAAGTGAGAAATAGACAGCGACACGAGTGGAGCCATCCAGCGCTGTTGGCCTCGGAGGAGAAGGAAGGGGACGCCAGCCAGGAGAGCAGGCGCCTCTGGAAGCTGCCGGAGGTGAGGAACCGGATTCTCTCCTGGCGCCTCCGGGGAGGAATGTGCCTTGCTTTTAGCCCAGTGAGCCCCGTGTTGGACTTGTACTCCACAGAACTGTAAGACAGTCACTTTGTGTTGTTCCAGACCACGAGCTTTGTGGCAATTTGCCACAGCAGCCATAGAAAATGAACGGACCTTCCCACCCAGAGGAACATCGTGGGTCAGCAGAGCTGCTGTCTGAGACAGGAAAGCAACAGGCCCGGGACCAGGCGCTACCAGAGCCTCTGAGAGAGGTGCTGTTATTACCTCTACTTTATAAATTAAGAAACTGAGGCACAGAGAGGTCAAATAACCTGCCTCAAGTCACACAGCTATTTTGTAGCAGTTCTGGGATTCGGGCCAGGTTCTCACACACTGCCTGATACTGCTGCCTTCTGCATGGTCAGCCGGGGCCACGTGAGTCACAGCAGCAAAGCACGGGAAGCCATCGTCTCACTGTCTGATGACAGGGTTGAGCAAATCATTATAACACGTCCACTCAATGGACTTGATGGAGGTTTTCAAAATGGTAAATCTGAGCAACATGCGGAAATATTTACAAACAAGGTGAAATGCAACAGCAGCAGAACTCTGCCCACCTGGTGATTACAACCTGCCAGAGCCCGAAGCAGGATGGGGAAGAAACAGAGACCTCCCTGAGGCAGTAGGAACAAGGGACCAATGCGTCCTCGTGTGATCTCCTGCAGAGGACAGTGGCACTGCGGCTCCCGGCATGGGTTGCTCAAAAACCAGAGGGAATTTGTCAGACAGACAGACAGATCGGGTCCACCAGACACCAGCTAAGTTCTGTAACTTCTCAGAGCCACCGAGTGTCATCTGTAAAACAGGACTATAACAGTGTCAGGTTCACAGAGTTGCCACAAGTGTCAAATCAGACAGTTTTTGCAAAGTTGAGGTTGTTGCTTGGGAAAACTCAGCTACCCTGCCTCTTAAGTTTTCTGTGTCTTTTTTTTTTTTTTTTTTTTTTAGTAGTATAACCCGGTTTAAGGCCAGTCCTCTAAGGTTTATTTGGGGCTCACAACATTCCCGAGGAAAACTCAGGCGAGGCAGAGATGGAGCGGCCTCTGTGGCCGGGACGCCGGGTGGGGCGGGCTGTCCGCAGCTCTTTGAACGCGAAGCTGCACGTATTCACAGCCAGCACGCCGACACGTTTGACCTGAGCACACACCTGAAGCCATCGCCATGATCAAGGTAACCAGCGTCCGTCACCCAGGAGTGTCCCGGACCCTCTGTCATACCCCTTCTCACCCCGCCTACACCCAGGCAACCGCTCACCGGCTGCCGGTCAAGCCAATGGCTTCTAATCAGCAATTTTCATCTGGGGCCCGCGATAGTTGCTGTCAGAGTTTATGCCCTTTCTTGGTAATGAAATGGGAATGAAATTATGTCACCAAGCTCTGATGGGACAGTGTAATAATTTCAGCCACCACTGGATTGCAGGTTTATAGCTGAGCCCTAATTATTAATAAATAACTGTCAGGAGAACATCTCCTTTTAAACATCTCTTTGGGTGTGATGTGCACTTGGACAAACAGCAGACAGGTGGGCAGCTCTCAACCCTCCCCACTGTCCCCTGACAGATATCAGACGTCCAGCCGGAGCCGTTTGTGTTTATTCACGTCACTAACCCTGGGGTAGGTGACTGGCCTCCCTGCTGGCGGTGCAGAGCCCGACTTCTGGTTTCTACCCCTCTCTTCCTCCTCCTGCTGCAGCTCCCAGCAGTGGAAAACTCGAGAGCCCCTCACACACCAGCGTCTCTCGCTCTGATTAAGTGCTGGTGGGCAAGGAGCGGGCCTCCCTGTGGCCTGTTCCGTGAGGGTCACCAGTCTGCGCCTTCTAATGTCAGGGGCGGCCGGTTCCAGCGGGCACGAGGCTGCTTCTCTGGGTGTTGCTGCCGAGGCTGGCGTGACGTGGAGACAGGCCTTTCCGGACCCCCGGGTTTACCTGGGGCCAGGGGGGTGGGAGGTGGGGGTGTACTGCAGACTCTAACCCTGGCTTTGAGCCTCACATTAATCCTAACTCTGTCCCTTCCTCCCCTCCTTCCTGAGAAAACTACGTGGTCCCCCAAACAGGGTCTTACTCCCTCCATTGTATAAACCAAAAAACACAAAGTCCCAGAAAGGTTAAGTTATGTGTCCAACATGACACAGCATTAAGGAGCCAGCATCTGCTGACTCTTGTTCCCAGTTTTTCCAAAAGCCCAAATGGCTCAGTAACAGCTAACGCTTACCCGTCACCGACTTTGTGGGCCTCCTAAGTTCCACGAAATCCACGGGGGGCTAGTGGATTCGTGTCTCACATGGAGGGCAGAGCAGGGTGACACCTCTGTCCCTCTGAAGGGGATGGCCTTGGACTGGGCTGGGCCCAGGTGCCTGGAGATGTTGCTGTGTGCTGAGAACCTAGTACAGTGCCTGGCACTTGAGATACCCAGTAATTGATTACTATTTCTAAATAATATTTAAATTTGTATAAATGTTTAATATTAATGTCTAATGTTGATACTTGATAAAATTAGTGTTTTAAATTGATCGTTCCAATCTAATGAATAGATATTTCTATTTGCTGCGCACTGAATTGGTAATTGACGAGGCTGCCGGTGGGCACACGACAGCCCACTCTATTCCCCCAATGCTTGAATACATTTGAAATTTTCCAGAGTAGGAGGTTGAGAAAAAATTACTGTTCCAAGCCTCTCTTCCTTCCCCAAAGACATAAAAATTGTATTAGAGCAGGTGGCCGCACCATCTTTTCTCTCCCTGGTGTGTTTCGGAGACGCCCGCGGCCCTGGATGGACGTCCAGATGGCGGGCTCAAGTTCCACTCCGCTCTCCAGGCCCCCACACAGACTCACTCGCCCCATTTCTGTGGTGAAGTTCAACTGGTTGGTTTCTTTCCGTTTTTAGGCTCCACATTTTTCTTATTTGGTAGGCTCGCGGGGACAGAGAAGGAAAGAGGATTTCTCATCCCGGAAGCTCGCGGGAGGTGAGGATCCTTATTCAGCCTACCTCGTCTGGGAAGCCTTCTGGGAGGACCTGACATCTGAGGAGGGTTCTGAGCAGTTTTGTGCAGAGACAGGATCCTCAGGCAGCGTCTGCAGAGGCACAGATGCTGCAGCAGAAGGAAGAGGCCAGGAGGACACAAGACCTGAGGCCCACTCCTGACCGTGTGAAGCTGCTGAAGCTGCTGTAGATGCAGTCATTCATTCATTCATTCATTCACTCAGCATCCGCTGAGTCAAGCGTTAGATGCCGGGAACACAGAGAAAACCACGATTTTGATCCTGTGCTCACAGAGTGCAGATGTACCGGGGTGGGCAGTGTCATAAACAACCAGACTCATGGGATGTGTCCTGGTAGTGGGAAGCCTGGGGAGGTGAGTGCGTACAGGAGAAAGGCCATGCTTCCTGGGAGAGGTGGCTTCCGGAGAGACCAGAGGGGTCAGACCAAGAGTCGGGGGCAGAGGGAGGGGGACTCCAGCAGGAGGAAGAAGGTACAGACGACTTGAGGCGGTGGGAAAGCTTGGCGTACGGGGCTTCAGCTCGGCTGGAGTCCAGGGTAGGGGACACGGGGTGGGAACAGGATCAAGAGATGCGGCTGGACGGGCACAGGGCCTGTCATGGTGTGGCCCATTTAGAACACACACTCACACTCTGCTTTTATGACAACAGCATAGAAATAGCAACAGAAGGGGCTGGACTGCAGGCCACTGAGGCCAGCAGGGCAGCAGGTGTAGAGGGCAGGTAGGAGAGGAGCCACGGCCCCAGGGTGTCACCAGGCACCGTGGAAGCCCTGGAGGGGGCTGACTCCTCCCACCCTGGGGCTGCTCCGCTGGCACAGGCTGGGTACCGAGGGGAATCACACTGAATCCTGCCCTCAAGAAGGTCACAGCTGCATGATGACACCTCACTGTCGTCGCAGGACAGTTCTCCCCACTTTCTCACTTGTAGTTCTTAAGAATAACTGTAGGATGCGCTGGGAATGCAACGCCTGAAATGAGGAGGATGTGGCTGGAATAGCCGGGGCTCTGTTCCAGGGCTCCCTAGAAAACGATATCCTTCAACACTTCAGTTTAGCAATTTCTGTGCCCCGGGGTACAGAACCCAGGGCAGGCTGCTCTCTGAGGTCCCTCAGCTGTGGTGTGAGTGGGGCACTTGGAGACAAGACTCCACCTGCCCCAGGCAGCTTTCCTCAGCCTTGGGGGGCCAGTCCATCTTGAATCCCAGGCTCTGTGGTCATTTGCTGCCTCTGTGTCAGGAATAAGCCCGCCCCGTGCAACTCGGTGTGTGTGGGTGCTGTGTCACCAGACTCAAAGAAGTGGGACTAGCCCACAGCAAGCCTGCATTACAGCGGTTACAGGGTCAAGGTTCACCAACAATAACTTTGGGAGCTGATGGGTCCAGGAGACCACCAAGAACACAGGGCAGGTCCTTGAAGAGCTGACAACAGGTGCTGGCCACAGCGGCCTGGGGTGCCTGTCGGACTGGCCCAGAAGGAAGCTCTCTGGACGGCTCCAGCTAGGGCACAGTCCCTCCTATGCCGTCTCCCACCTGAGAGGGCCACTGGAACCGTGAGAGCCCCACCCCAGCCCCAGCTCCCTGCCCACCTCCCCTAGCAGACGTTGAGAACGGTGCCACCTGCAGCAGCTCACAGCACTGGGAAGAAATGTGTCCAGGTTGCTCTTTGCCTACACAGCTGTTGCTCCCACAACAGTCCCCCCCGAGGCCTGGGTGCACCTCCAAAGCTGGTGTTTGTGCCTGCACAACATTGATGCTGACAGCATCTCCAGTCCAAGCCTGGCATATGTCCCCTACCTCAAGGTCACGTCCGGTTAGAATTTGGATAAGAGGAGGCTTGATACTAGCTGCAGATGTGAGTCTTTTGTTCTCCTGGTTCAAACTGGGCCATATGGTCTCTGCCCGGCGTCCTCTCCAGCCGCCCATTAGGCCTATGATGTCCTCAGAGAAACCTTTCCACATGGCGCCAACCGCGCTCCCCCCAAGTCCCCCCTTACCCGTTTATCCTGCTCTCTGGTCTGTCTGTGCCCTCCGCTGGCCTGGGCCCGCCAGGGGGCAGGAAGAGCCCCTGGTTCACCCCGTGTCTGCAGCACCTGGCACAGGGCTGGGTGCTCGAGAGTGCTTGCTGCACAGGCAGAACTCGGTGCCGGCTGCTCACCCCAAAGAGCTCACAGCTGCGATTCTGCACGTGCTGAGACTGGTTGTAGGTGCGGGTCGTATCTTAGGCATGAAAAATATTCCTGAATCTGCTCCCTGCAGTCTAGTCCTGCACCCAAACTTCAAGTGCTTCGTTGTCCCAAACTTCTTATAGGATTCAGCTGCTTCAGTAAATCTGAGCTCAGGACACAAACACGAAATGATCACCAGGAAGCTCATTATTCCACAAATCTGTCAGACACTCTCCCACCCCTGGGCCTGTGCTCTTTCCTCTGCCAGGACAGCCTTCCTGCCCCCCAACCCCCATTGGTGGCCTGGGACATTCTTCTTCATCTTCCAGATGAAACATCCCTGACTCCAAGGCAGCCTCAGATGTGACTTCTCTTTGGTGGCTGAGGACATGGTCTTCCCACTCAGACTGCCATGGTTCTGCTACTTCCTGCCTGTGTGACCTGAGGCAAGTTACATAACCTCTCTGTGCCTCTATTTTCTCATATAGAAAATGGGCATGACAATAACAGAACAGATTTCATAGGATTTTTGTGAAGAATTAACATGAAAGAACACATGTAAAGTACTTGGAACAGTGCCTAGGAAACACAGCAGGTGCTCAATAAATGTCAGCTATTATTACTGATGCACAACACTGCACCCCGGGCAACTTGAGGGCAGAGATTCCATATTATCTCTTAGCGCCTTCCACGAGTGTGCTGAATGATTATGTAAGAGAAGGAGAGGGGAGGGAACAGGGAGGAATGACAGAATCTGAGACATCAGAGACATAATGGTGCCTAAAGACAAGGCAATTTCACTACCTTAAAACAAATGTAGAAAAAAATGTCAGAAACAATAACAGGCATTGGCCTTGGCCTTGGCTGAACCTACCAATAAGTTATAAATAATTAGTCTGTGGTGAGGCACTTGGCACTGGAATGGATGACTAGTCAGAGGGTGGGCTAGAGGCACCTGGGTCAGGTGGGGTGTTGGCCCCTGCTCCATCACTTACAGACTGTGTCACCAGGGGCAAGTTACAGAAACTCTCTCAGCCTCAGTTTTCTCCAGGGATGGCCCACCTACTTCTGTGGCTCCGAGAATCCCAGGAGACAGCATAAGTACAGTATCTCAGTATTGAGGAACAAACCAGGTGCTCAATGAATGCTCCCTCCTCTCCTTAAATAGCCCCCGAAACTCTATTTACTCTTCAAAATTGGAGAATTTTTTAAAGTTTATGAAACCTAATAGATGCATTCTAGAATAATTCTTGGATGGTAGACTCAGCTCCCAGACATCAGTGAAAGTTAGAGCTGTGCAGGTGACAGCTGATGGCCTGTGACTGACCCCACTCCAAACCCCAGGAAAGCTGTGACAACTTGACTTTGACTATGGCTATAAAGTACTAGTGTCACATCCGAAAGGAGGCTTCAGGGCCAGGCATGGGAGAACTCTGCACCCCACCTTAAATGCAGGGCTGCTCAGCAGGCCGTATGTGTGAACTATTTATCAGTGCCAGGACTGATAGAGAATAATAGAGAATTTGCCCAAGTTTGGTTTGTTTTCCCCATGCCTGAAAATAAACTAGTCTCCATGGAGCAAACATCTCATAAATTAAACATTTGCAATTTTACTTCTCTTCAGTTCAAAGATTTAGTGAATGCCTTATTGACAAGGGTTCTCAAAATGATTTTTTAGATAATCAAATAGAAGTCTAAGTGATTGTTTTACACTACTTTTCCAAGTGCTGGAGAACACCAGATGGCTTGTAGGAACAAGAGATTCTGCACTTTTATTCTTGTAAAAAAGGGACTTACAAGTGTCCATGAATATTCTGGCTCAGAAACTCAAGCTTCCAGCAGTAATGGAAACATGTGGTCTGGCACAGGGATGGGGAAATCAATGGAAGAGAACAGAGAATCCAGAGACAGATCTATAGATTCTAGGTCCAGCTTGTGAGAAAGACTCACAAGAAACGGTGGCGTTCCAATGGGCTGTCCATTTAGAAAAAACTAAAGTGGTCCTGACCTCACACATAAATCCCAGGTGCGTTAAACATCTAAACACATGTCTTGAAATCTGGAAAAGAAAGGTAATGATCTTTCAGAAAGAAAAGAAGCCAACCCGTCCATTAGGGGTTCAAAACAAGGTCTCTCTGATTTCCGAGGCTGTGTCTCTCCAATGCTGTGCAAAGAGGATTTTTACCCCATGGGCTTTCCCATTTCTCAAGGACAAGTTAAAACATTTTGGTTCCTACACCCATGCCCCTTCTCTCACCCACCACCGCCCACTCTACACCAAACACCAAGATGGGAGAGAGGGAGTGAAAGTCACTGAGACCCTTGGCAAGGAGGCAAACTCCAGGCCCCCTTTTCCTACATAGTCCGTTTCAATTCCTTCTTTGGAACATTTCAATATCTTCTGGATGAAAGGAAGTAGGAGGAAGAAAAAACAAGGCCGTACCAAAATGAGAAAACATCTAAGACTTGCCTGTTAGAGTGAGGCTTGTGATAAATGCTAGTTAAAGAGGAATTATGAAACCATGTGAATTGCAAAGGCTGCTGGGAAGGATGGCTGCTGCCCGGAAAGATGAGTGGGAAATAAAACAACAGGAGCACAGACGAAAGGGAAACTTGCACAGAGACAGACGGGAGAGAGGGAAGGATGTAAGCGTTTTGTTTTTTTCCCCATCTGAGAGAGAGAAAAAAATAATCAACGCCCAAAAACGTACCCAACAGATAAAGACTTGGAATGGAACAAGAAAGAGCTTCCAAAGGAAATTTGTTTGTCTGAATGAACAAGCACTTCATGGGTTCCAAGGCTTCCGACTTGCCCGTGGAACCTTTATTCCTTTACATAACTCTGCAAGGCTGCCCGTGAACAGTCTCACGGAGGGAGCACACCAGCCTCCAAAAAGCTGGGAGACTCGCTCAAGGTCACACAGTTAGTAACTGACGGACACAGACCTGGGCCCTCTGACTTCATATATGAAGTCACATATGCCAATCACTGTCACTTCACTGCTGTTTTGTTCAAAATTAAAAGCAGGGAGAAAAGTGAAGTCAGAAATTGGAGAGTAGACCTTAATTAACAAGCTTGTGCCCTGGAGGACCAAGAAGGACTCCAAGAATCCCTAGGCCTCCGTGGAGGTAGAACCAAAATCTCATTCTGGGAATTTAGTACTTCAAAGAAAATATTATGTATTTGCTGGCATGACTCCTGTTTTTAAAAGCAAAATTTTATGCCAGAAGACTTGTAATGGAAGCCCGTACAAATGGTATCCATGACTGCACCCTGGTTGCCCAGGGAGACGTGCGCTCCCCAGCTCAGCCCAGGAAGCAGGCTGTGGCAGCCCCTGCCCCAGAGCCACAGGGACGGGATTTCGGTGAGTGTGCTCAGAGAAACAAGGAGCCTCGACATTTTGTTTGTTTTTTTTTTGTTGTTTTGTTTTTGAGACAGAGTCTCACTCTGTTGCCCGGGCTAGAGTGAGTACCGTGGCATCAGCCTAGCTCACAGCAACCTCAAACTCCTGGGCTCAAGCAATCCTACTGCCTCAGCCTCCCGAGTAGCTGGGACTACAGGCATGTGCCACCATGCCCGGCTAATTTTTTTTTATATGTATATTTTTAGTTGGCCAGATAATTTCTTTCTATTTTTAGTAGAGACGGGGTCTCGCTCTTGCTCAGGCTGGTCTTGAACTCCTGAGATCAAATGATCCGCCCGCCTCGGCCTCCCAAGTGCTAGGATTACAGGCGTGAGCCACCACGCCCAGCCCGACATTTTGTTTTTAAAGGACTTAAAAATGGCATTCCCAGGACTGAATGCCCCAAATCCATCTTCGGAAGGCAGGGAAATCCTGCAGAAACAGCCTGCTCCCGGGCACTGAGTGCCGGGGGTTGTCTGACTGGCCCTGCTCCCTGTCTGCACTCCAGGCCCCCTGTGGCTTCAGCCCCAACAGCAAGGCTGGAGTGGAGAGCAATTTTCAAAATCAGAGAAAACTCAATCACAGGACTGCACGTTAGCTGAGCCCAAAGGGCAAAGCAATCCTGTTCCGCAGGGATGAGACCGAGCCCTCCAAGCTGGCCCTGCTCACGGACTCCTTCAGGCCTCTGCACGGGGCAGCTGGGACTGCCGGGAGGAGCACTGGACTTGGAGTCGGACTAGCTGGGGCACAAACTCTAGCCTCAGACTTGCTAGCTCCATGCGTTTGGGTGATTACCTACCTGTCTGAGAGTCAGCTTCTTTCCTGGTGAAATAATGCCAGGGTGGCCTCCCAGTGGGGAGAGAGAAAGCTATGAAAAGCAAAAGGCAGGTAACAGGTGCTCAGTAAGCACTAGTCCCCGTGGAGATGGCCGTGGAGTCTGCAGCTCTGTGTTTTAATCCTCTGCTCTGCCCCTCGCCTGCTGTGTGGCCCTGGCCAAGGTTCCGCCCTCTCTGGACCTTAGTGCTTATCCCTGTGAAAGCAGGGCCGATAGTCTCTGGCTTGCAGGGCTCCTGGGGGTGAGACGAGAGTGGGAGCAAGACCCGCCGTGTATTGAGAAAGGAATCAGCGTGGATGGCTTGACTTTTGTCCATAATTTCCCACACACTGTGCCGGGTCCAATCCTCCTTTCCCCACTAGGCAGCAGCTCCACTGATGACATCTTGACAAACCTCGTAACCTTTTGGCCACTCTCAGTCATCAGGAAAGTCCACTGAAGACTTGGTCCGGGAGCTCTCCTCTGGCCCGCTCAGGTGTGGTCCAGCATCTCTGGCAGAGGAGAGAAGCTGGGTGCTGGTCCCACAGGCTTCCCCTCCACTGGCCCCCCACCTGCTGCCCACGGCTCACCTCTGTGGGGTGGCAGCGAGAGGGACAGAGTCTCCTTGTGGGAGGGCCTGTGTCTCCTCCGGGGCTTCTCTGGCCCACCCGAAATGCCTGGCAATGCCCTGTGCATCGCTGGTGTCCCAGTGGTGCTCTTGCCAGCATGTGCCTGCGTTCCCGGGAAGCTCTCACGGGGGTCCTCTCCCCCGCCCCCCACCCAAACGGCGCCTGTGGCTCCAGTGCCGTCTCTTCAACCTCAGCCTCCAGCCCAGGCTGGTCCACCTGCAGGCAGGGTCAGGCACCAGCTGGACAGCTCAGGCCCGGCCGCCTTCCCCTGCATCCGCTCAGCCCCCACAGGCTCCACTGTCCTCACCCAGCGGTGGGGATCCCGGCTGCAGCGCCCGCTCCCGCCATGTCCCACCGCCAAGTCCCGCCGGCTCCCTGCTTCTCCTTTCTCGTGCTTGCTGAGTTAGAGCAGCCCCGCCGGCCACGACCAAGCACATGCCCACCAGGAAGCAGAGAGCAGCCTTCCCTGCTTGCAGGCGTCCCTAGTGTTTACAAACAGTCCCCGCAGAGCCCCTTTTGGTTTTGGAGAGGAAAACCTCTCTCACTTCCCAGAGGGAGCCGCTGGCTTCCTGCTGTGTGAGGAGTCACAGGGGTACATGGTCCCTGGGGCCACCCTGCTCCCAGTTCCCTGGGCTCCCCCACCGGAGGGGAGTGGGCGGCCAGCAAAGGCTGCGGACACACACCGGGAGGCTGTGAAGGACCGTGGTGGGGCTGCCTCCCCTCTCGGGGGCTGCCATCCCCTCCATTCCCAGGCTGGCTGAGCTTGGCCAGGAAGCCCATCCTCACACACCCACCTCTGATTTCTTCTCCCTCACAGACGCTCAACCTCTGGTCCCCAGCACTCATTCCCTGCTTCATTCATGCACAGACGTCTACCGCGTACCCGCTCGGGACCAAGCCCTCTGCTGGGCCCTGGGAACATGGTGAGCAGTAAGTCCCGCATCTGCCCGCAAGCCCAGTAGAGGAAGCAGACACGTGGCAGAGCAAACCAGCAAACTGCACCCCCACCAGGAGAAAAGGAAGCCTGGGAGTTCAGGCACATCGGAGATGGGGCCACTTCATCCGGGATCAAGGAAAAAAGCTGTCGACAGCCGTGTTATTTCTCTGGGAAGGTGCCAGGCCAGGTAGGCAGGAAAGCCCAAACTCCTTGGCACAACACCGTGGTGTCTATTGTTCCAAAAAGGGGCAACTGCAGAGCCAAGCGGAGACACAGCCTTTCCTCAGTATGAGGTTAGACCACGATGCCTCCCAGAAGTACACGTGCCTGCCCTGGGCGAGGTGTGCTAACTTCTTGGGTGATTTATTAAGCACTCAGCTAACATCTGCTCCAGGGAGGAAACTGAACTAGAACTGGAGCACTCAGTCTACCCATGAGCCTAGAGCTCACCATGCAGCCTGCCGTGACTGGGCTCTAGGGAGAAGAAGAGCTGGAGGTGAGAGACACAGGTCAGATGTCGAAGGAGCACCTGCAGGTGATGGGCTGACTTGAGGCGGTACAAAGGGACAGGTAGGGTGCCAGCATGGCAGCAGACCTGCTCCAGCCCTGCTGTACCCTTTGGGCTTTGCCTCTCCTCCTCTGGAAAGAAGAGTGTGCCCACCTTGCAGTCCAGAGGGACTGACCTGGTAGACACTGACAGAGAAGGGGGCAGGTTACCCCAGGAAGGGACTGTCATCCTTGCAGCCCTCAGCAGAGGACAGACTGTTTGCAGGGAGCGGGTGTGTGTGTGTGTGTGTCCACTGTCTTAGTCCATTTTCTGTTGCTTATAACAGAATACCTGAAATTGGGCACTTTATAAAGAAAAAGAACTTATTTCTTACAGTTCTGGAGACTGAGAAGTCCAAGGTCAAGAGGCTGCATCTGCTGAGGGAGCCTTTCCTTCTTGCTGGTGGGGACTCTGCAGAGTCCTGAGGCAGGACACCACATGGCCATGGGGCTAAGCGTGCCAACATGCTAGCTCAGGTCTCTCCTCTTCTTATAAAGCCACCCATTCCCTCCCATGAGAAACCACAAATCCATCAATCCATGAATGGATTAATCCATTCTTAAGGGCAGAGTCTCACCACCTCCCAAAGGTCCCATCTCTCAACACAGCCACACTGGGGATCCAATCTCAGCATGAGTTTTGGAGGGGACAAATATTCAAACCACAGCATCCACCATCCCCACCCCTCTGTGGATTATGGTGTGGGGTCATCTTCTATTAGAGGCAGCATGGAGGACTCTCCCCCAGGCCCCTGATTAGAGCCCCATCTCTAGAGACAAAAATACTCCAAACCAAGATGGTCCCCCACCAAGTTAGAGGGGCCCTTTCCCGTCTGGCGGAAACTGGAGCAGGCTGGGAAACACTGGGATTGCATAAGCAACTCAGTGACATAATCCTCTGCTTGTGCTCAGACAGAAGCCTACAGGGCCCTACAGGGAAGTCAAGTCTCCCTGAAGGGCTTCTCAAGAATTATTCCCAGAAGACGTGGCCTGCAGCTAGCCAAGTCCAGACAGCTCAGCAGAAAGAGAACATTCCCAGCAAAAATCACCCGTTCATGCATTCACTCAACAAGCACCCCTGAGTGCCTGTGAGGGATGCCATGACAGGCTGGCGTCAGCCTCTGCTCTCCAGAAACTGCAGCCTGCGTGCAGAGGGAGGCCAGAGTTAGCAGGATGACAGGAAGCAGGGTGCGGCGGAGGCTGCTCCTGGCGCCGCGGGGAGCTCGAGGGATTGAGTGCCTCTGCCTGCCTGGAGTGGCTGCAAAGCAGCGCGCGGAGAACCCTGCAGACGGGCAGGAAGGGCAGGCAGCACCTGAGCACCGGACTGAAGATGCTGAGGTTGGGAGGTGCATGCTCAGACCTCAGAGAGCTCTCAGGCATTGCTCAGAAGGCAAAAAAAAAAAAAAAAAAAAAAAAGACAAAAAAGATTAGTTAAGAGGCTGTTGCAGCAGGCTGAAGGAGGGGAGGTGAAGGTATGGAAGCCTCCAAAGGAGCCCAAAGAAAATTCAGGAAGGGGCAAAGGCAAGAGCAGTGGTTGCCCCTGCCATGCCCCAACCTGCCTCGGGGTGAGGGACGCTGGTACGCTGAGGGCCACTCCTCGGATGTACAAAGTTTGACGTCCATCAGCTCACCCTGTCCTCACGGCCATATGGGCAGGAGCAGGGGTCAATGTCCCTGCGTGGACAGAGGCCTGGACGCCAAGAGAAGTGACTGGCTTAAAGCACACAGCAAGCTGGCAGCAGAGCCAGGACTCTGTCCAGCGCGCCTCCCACGGCCACCCGTCCCCTGCCCTGGCCATTCTCTGCTAGAGAGTGCAGATGGTGGATGTGACATGCAGGGACACAAGGTCTCAGAATCAATGAAGACATTTCTTCCCGCCCAGGAAATGGCATCCGTACATTCAAATTAGTATCTTTATAATCAGCTTAAGGGCATTTTGTTTTAATATAGCAGCTGAGAGGCAAAATCAGGTCCCACTTCAAGTGCTACTAAAATCTGCTGTGTGGGTAGCTCTCCGATGTGGAAATGAGGCGCCCTTAACAGCCACCCACACAGCAGCCTAATTTTCACTCAAGAGCCGCTATTGAAAAAAGGGAAAAAAAGGTGACTCAAAACCACCAGCAACTTTGAATTTAACTTCTGAAAACCTTCCTCTGATGGAGCAGGGTGCAGACTCCTGGGCGGCTGGGCAGCCTCCAGCCTGGGGCTGAGGTTGTACACTGGGCACGTCCCGCCGTCCACACCACACCTCGGCCACCATTTGCAGGGACGAGGGTCCACACGTGTCCCGGCTCCACAGGTGTAAACACACGGTCAAGTGGCAGTGGCGGGTCCTAGAGGAGGTGGTGCGGTCACAGTGATGCTCATCGCCGGAGACAGTCGCCTCCTCCTCTCCTGCACGAAGCTCTCCCTCTGCCAGCTCGTGGCCTCCTGCCGGGTCACGGGGACTTGCCAGCTGGCCTCCCTGCCTCCCACTGTCCCCACCAGGCTCCTCTTCCCCAGGGCACTGCGTCTCTGGAGCAGAAGTGGGGCCTGCGGCACCCCTCACCCCAGCGTCAGGCCCTGGGAGGAGTCCCAGGCCCTCGGACCAGTCCTGGGACCGGTCCCCCCATCGGCCCCACCGCGGGCAGCTGGCCTCCCCCGGACAGTTCCTCCTTAGGTCAAGGGGGCCACGGGGCCTAAGAGCTACAAACACGCTTTGTGAGCGTGGAAAGCCGTGCAAATGTAATCTGCTGTTATTTAGAGAAACAAAGCAAACAGCCAGCCAGACAGGAGAGAACCTTTCCCAACGCTTTGCAAACAGGGCCGCGTGTGGGTGTGAAATGTGTTGACAGCGCCAGCAGCTGCGAGTGACCCCGAGCTGGGTGCTGCCCTCAGACGGGGCGGGATATGCACACACAACCACGGAAATAGAAAACATCTGACCCCAGGCTTTTAGCATGAATGATCAGTAAGGGGCATTCTGACACCTCCTTTGGGGTCACGGTCCCATCCGAAGGGTCTTTTGCTGTCACGCCCATCGTGTTGCCACGTTCGCCCTCAGCGCCTTGCCCACATCTTCACATTTCAAGAGGCCAAATTTTGAAAGAGACCAGCTGCTTTTTTTTTTTTTTTTTAACATCCACAGGGTGTTTGGATACATGAGAGAAAGAACGAGATAGAACTATGTTCACATACGGTTTTTAAAAATTAAGCAATCAAGAGTGATATTTTAAAAATCCAAGGTTTCCCGCCTGTCCCCAGCACCCAGTCTGGTCCCAAAGCTCTTCTGTGGGCACCATGTGTGTAATGACACACGCGAGCCTCCATTTCCATTTGACTCCCCACGCTGAGAAATGAAGCATTCAGCTCACACGAAATCCTACCTTTCTTACCTGCCTTCCAGAATATTTTAGTTATACCAATAGTTTTTATTTCATTAATTTACTATCTTTAACTCTAAAAATACCCAGAAACCTCTACCTCTTGTTCCACCAGCTATAGGCAGTGTTTCTTCACTTCCTGTTACGTAAGGTAAAGGGCGTTGGTCCCTCCCCGCCCTGCTCCACCAACTCCCAGCCTCCCACCCACCGTTGCCTTTCCCAGGTCGGATCTTATACTCAACTTGTTCCGTATCTATGATCAACTCCCATTAATTAAATCCTGAATTAACCCAATTGCTTATGGTTGATTTCTAAAAACTAAAGCCAATAGAGGTTATAATACTATCATTGTACAAATATTATTTTCTGCAAAGTATTTCGATTTGTTCCGTAGAGAAGGAAATATAATTGCATGCTATTAGGAGCTTCCCTGGAACAAGGTAGTGACACCTTGGGGGTCCTCCCTTGTCCCACACTTCAGTTCACCGTCACCGCACGCTTGCGTGGCCTCCATCAATGTCTTCTGAAAAGGAATCAAGGAAGTTTAAACCGTGGGTTGAATGTGACATTTCAAATCACCAACATACCGCAGCAGCCAACTGCAGTGTGCTTGTTCCGGGTTGATGCCTGACGTCGGCTGGACTCAGAGCCCACGTCTTCAGGTTGGGGAGTTTGTGTCGTCAGGTGCAGTGTGAGGTGCGGTTTTGTGTCCTCAGGTAACCCGCCCTCCACGCACTGCCCGCTGCCTCCCCTCAGACCCACTCTCCGGCAGGAGTCCTGAGTCAACACAAAGTCCCTCTTGTGTTCTCTCTGGTCCCGCATACAATTAGTCGAAGAAGGTTAACTGTCGTGAACACAGCCTGAAATCTGTAACGTGAAGCATGGAATAATTCATGTTCATCAATGAGGATCCTTGTGTGTAACTTACCCATGAGGACGGCCAGCCCAACTGAACTGTTCTCGAAGGAGAACATTCCATGCACACAGGTCAAATGGATTTTCTTTTCTTATGCTCGATCAGTGTTCGATGTCATGTCTCATTTTAGGTCACCATGTCCAAACCATGATGTTTTCACTTGTCAGGACTTGGTCCCAGAGAACAGACACCACTCTGGCTAGTTTAAGCAGAAAGGAATTTAATACAAAATTGTTGGGAGGGTTGGAGGCCCGGGCTTGAGGCCCAGCTTCCAGAAAAGACTGGAAAAGCCAGCCCATGGCAACACTGCCCCACGGAGCAGAGGAGTGATCAGAGAGGCAGAGTCAGGAAGTTGCTGCCCCAACTCCGGGTCTCTGAGCAGAATCGCCTCACCTCCCATCTGGGATTGGAAACCGCTGCTGTCCTGTGGGCCACACACAGGTTCTCGCTGTGTCATGCACAGCCTATGCCAGCAACACAGGTGGCCTGTGCCCAGCCTCCTAACACCCACAGACAGAGGCCAGACCCTGCGTATACGCCTGCCCCTGCTGCAAACAAACCACTGCCTCTCTGACCCTGTTGGCCGCCAGAGCCAGCCTCCCTCACACTGCTCCCATCCGAATCTCCAGCGGGGACATCAGCCACGGGACAATCCCAAGTGTAAGGGAGTTCAGGAAACACACAGAGCCTTCAGCCTTTCCACCTCCAACATACAATAGGCGGTGGTTCCCAAACTGAAGTGGGAAGATCTGGGGTGGGACGTGAAACTTAACATTTCTAACAATTTCCCAGGTGATGCTGACACAGCTGGTCCAGGGACCACACTTTGAGAACCACCGCAGTCCAAGGTACCACACGGGGGCTGGGATGGAGCTGGGCAGGCTGATTTGCCGTATCTGCCACAACCTGCTTGTGTGGCTTCTGTTTTCCTTGGGTTTCTAATTCTTTTTTATGGTTGATAGAAAAATATGCGTGTTTCTTTAGCACAGCACTTGGATCTTCCTGCTTCTTTATCAGAGTTTGTTGAACAGAAACTACTTTGTTCTTGAAGTTATTCTTCTTTAACCTCTTACTTTCGTTCTGCTTTCTAGACCCACTGTAAAGCTGTAATCCTGACATTTATTTGTGTTAGACAACTGAATTAGTTCAGATCCCAAGCCTTTGTCTTCAGTAGATTCCTTTTCATTTTGCTGGAGTACATTCTTAAGTAGTTGTGTGCGTGTTTGTGTGTCTGTATGTTTGTGTGTGTGTTTCTTTTAAGATGTCAGAGATAAACATTTTTACTACTTCCATGGAGGAAAATATCTTTATTTTCCCTTAAGCTTCATGATAGTTTGGCTGGATACGGAATTCTGATTTCAAAATTATTTCAAATGAAACATTTGACTGAGACCCAAAGAAAATAAATACCACATTCCAAAGAGAGGGGCAAGGCTGCTGTATTAGTTTCCTATTGCTGCTGTAATAAATGACCACATATTAATAGCTTAAAACAACATGGATTTATTACCTTAAAGTTTTGGAGGGGGGAAGTCCAAGATGGGTCTTACTGGGCTGAAATCAAGGCGTCGGCAGGGCTGCATTCCTTCTGCAGGCTCTGGGGGAGAAGCTGCTTCCTTGCCTCTTCCAGCTTTCGGAGGCCACCTGCTTTCCTTGGCTTGTGGCCCCATCCACCTTCCAAGCCTGCCAAGCTGTTACTCCAGCCTCTGCTTCTCTCTTCACATCTCCTGCTGCCTCTCCCTCTCATAAAGGCTCATGTGATTATATTGGGCCCACCTGGATAATTCATGATAATCTCCCCATCTCAATATCCTTAATCCCATTGTCAAAGTCCCTTTTGCCATGGAAGGTGACATATTCACAGGTTCTGGAAATTAGGACATGGACGTCGTGAGGGGGGCTGGTTGGTGGATGGAGGCTGTGCTATTCTACCTACCATGGTCAGCAAACATGATTTCCATAAGGAGATAGGAAAATATGGGCTTATAACTATTAAATCCCTCACCCTTATGCATCCACATGGACAGTCCACCAGGCTCAGAGGTTGGAGACAGGAGGAGGATATTTATAGAGTGTTCTTGGTGTGCTGGGGCTCCTTCCTCCAGGGGTGCTCCATCCTACCCCCAATGTAGAGAGACAGAGTGAACTCAGGGATTTTGGCTTCTGCAATCTGGGGGACACAGTGAGCCCACCTGGAAAATAAACCCAGCCCTGCACAATTAATTCAAGGGGGTAATATGGGGCTTTTATGATTCTATCCCATAAATCAGTGTTGCTCAACTTGACAATGACACTGTAGGTATTGCTTCATTGTCTTCTAGCATGCGGTGTTTTCTGTGGGGAAACCTCATACCAGTCTTGATTCCTGGTCCTTTGAAGGTGTAAACATTTGCATGTTTCTCTCTCTAAATGCTTTACAGATCTTTCCTTTTTCCTTGATGATCACATTTTCACAAAGATGTATCTGGGTCTGGGTCCTTCGCTGGTTCCTTCTGCGAGGCACTGAGCAGGTCCTTGGAATGTGTTAAAGAACACGGGCTGTGAAATCGAAACACATGACAAAACGAAGCGCATGGCCCTCACCTGGCTTAAGACTGACATAGGCATGAGTACCTCCCATGTGCCCTGTGTCCCACCCTGGTCCCCGTCCCCCAAATCTCTATTTACCATCCTTCACTATTCTTTGTAATTTGACTACATGTGTATTTTTATACATTGTTTAGATCTGCATGTTTTTGAACTTTATAAAAATGATGTCATGCTGTGTGTATTCTTCTGTGATATATTCTGACCCAAATGAGGCCAGATTTATCTAAGTCGGTGCCTGCAGCTTTGTTCATTTTCACTGCCTGCAGCATGCCATTGTAAAAATATGTCACAATTTATTTATTCATTCTCTTGTCAGTGAACTTTTGGGTTTTTTCCAGTGATTTTTTAAATTACATTCCACGTTACTGGGGAAATTTTTGCACGTTTCCTGGTGCTCCTGTATAAGGGCTTTTCTTTAGAGTAGAATCCAAAGAACTGCTGATCTTTGTGCATCTTCAACTTCTTTATTAAATGCTGTCAAATTTTTCCCCAAAGTGATTGTACCATTTTTAGCTCCCACCAACAACATAAATGAATTGTTCCAAATCTTCACTGAGACTGTATCTTATCAGACTTTTTTGGTCAATGGTGGGAGTGTTAAATGACATTCTGTTATGATTGGAGCTTACATTCCTTCATTTACTGATACAGTCGAGCTTCCTTTCACATATTAATCGGGTGTTTGTGCTTCCTCTGTGAAGCACCGATTTTGTTTTTTTTTTTCCTATGGGGTAGTTTGTTTTTATCTTACTAGAAATTTTTGTATCGTCCAGATGTTTTGTCAGTCATGCGTTGAAAATACCTTCTGCTAATCGTGGCTCATCTTTACATTTCTATGTAGCGTTTGGATGAAGGCAGGCTGCCAAAGGTATCAATCTGCTCCTTTAGGATTTGTTCTAAGTAATCTCTCTCTTCCCTAGACCATGAAGATAGTCTCCTCTATCTTATTCTCCAAGTTTTGACTTTAACTGTGTAATCCATTGGACATGGATTTTTGCATAAGGGATGAAGGAAAGATCTGATTTTGCTGTTTGCACTGTGGATAGCCAATTACCCCAACACCCTTCAGTAAATAATCCACCCTTCATCCATGACCTTCATCGCTAGCCGTGTCGGTAGCATGTTTACGCACATGTGCGAGTCTCTTGGGGCCCTCGTTCTGCTCCCCGAGCTCAGCTTGTCTACCTCTCAGCTGACTCAAAACTGCTGGTGCTGGGCTTTGAGTTCCAGAGGGCAGCCCCCAACCTTGTCCTCTTTCAAGCAGTTCCTGTCTGTTCTTTTTTTTTTTTTTTTTTTTTTTTTGAGACAAAGTCTCACTCTGTTGCCCAGGCTAGAGTGCCGTGGCGTCAGCCTCGCTCACAGCAACCTCAAACTCCTGGGCTCAAGCGATCCTACTGCTTCAGCCTCCTGCGTAGCTGGGACTACAGGTGTGAGCTATGACGCTAATTTTTCTATTTTTAGTAGAGACTGGGTCTCGCTCTCGCTCAGGCTGGTCTGGAACTCCTGAGCTCAAACGATCCTCCCGCCTGGGCGTCCCAGAGTGCTAGGATTACAGGCGTGAGCCCCCGCGCCTGGCCTCCTGTCTGTTCTTGATCCATTATTCTTCCATATAAACTTTAGAATAATCTCGTTGAGCTTGGTGACAAATTCTATTGGGGTTTTAAATTTAGAACTACATTAAATCTATGAATCATTTTTGGGAGAATTAACATCGTTATGATATTGGGTTTTTCTATCTGTGAATATGACTTATCTCTAGGTTTTCCTAAATGTCACTCAGTAACTTTTACCATTTTCCCCTTATTGTTTCTAGGTAGCTGGGCTTATATTTGTTTGATTTATTTTGTAGCTATCATAAATGGTATTTTGTTTAAATAACATTTCATAACTTTGATGCATGGTGTTTGAAAATACAATTTTTCAATTAAAAATAGAGTATCTTACTGAACTCTCTTATAAATTCTAATTGTCTAATCTCTTGGACTTTCTACGTAACAGTCATCTCATCTGCAAAAAAAAAATGATGGTTTAGTTTCTTCTTTTCTAATCTTTAAAACTTGCATTTCCTATTCTTATGTCTCTAGCTAGAACCTCTTGTACAACGTTACATTATATTGTGAGAGTGGGTATCCTTGGTGTTTTTTTTCCCTGGATGTTAACAGGAATTATTTTAATGCTTCACCATTAAGTAAGATGACATGTGTAGGGCTTTTTTTTTTTTAACAGATATTTGTTATTATATTAAAGACGTTTTCTTCTAATTCCTGTGTGCTGGGTTTCCTTTTCTTTTTAGAAAAACCTTAAGTGGATGTTAAATTATATCAAATGATTTTACTGTGTCTATTGATATCACTGTATTCTTTTACTCATTAATGTGCAGAATTGTATTACTTGAATTTCTTTTGGGGCAGGAGAAATTAAAGGTTTTTTTTTCAATTAAGATATATCTTATAATCAAAACCCCTTTACTTAAACCTCAGGCTTTAATGGCTGATTAGCTTGTACACATCAGTGGGTAAAGTTTATAGTATGCTAATCATACCTCAATAAAAACAATCTGAAATCTGCTTTCAGATTTCAACCCATGTTGCCGAGGTTGGACTATCCCAGAGCATAACCACTTGGTGGGTTCTGATATAATCCACATTTTCTGCTCGAGTTTTCTCTTAGAGGAAAACAGAAAGAGCTGCCATGGCCAAGGTTGCCTGGAAGTTCAGTCATGTTTTTTCTGTTTTCCTTTTTCATGGCCTCTGGTTCTTATCTTATGGAAAGAGGATTTTATTAAATCACTCTGAGATACCAGGTGTATTTTCTTGAAGTTATCTTCTGTTTCCTCTAGGATTTATTCTTGTCGGTGCTTTTCTCTTATGTGTTTGTTTTTCCAAATGTGTGGTGCTTTTAGTTGTCTTTTTCTATTTATGAAAGAAGGACTTTGTTGAATAAAGTAACTCATTGGCAGGAAGTGCCTCCCCCTCCAGGTAGCTCTATTTTGCCCAGGTGCCTGGGCACCAGATAGGGGAGCTCCGGGCCAACACATATGGGGGGCAAACTTTATTTTGATTCAAGGAGTGAAAAGTGGGCAAATGTGGCAGGACCCCACCCTCACTGGTACCAAATTTGGGATGGCTTTCCTCTGGTGTGCAGAACTCAGGCTGCAAGATCCTTCCTTCCCTGGAAGGTAGTTCAGCTTCTTAGTGTTTTCTTGTAAACGGGGCCAACACCATGGCCAGCACACAGTCCCGTGTGGGCCCCGTGTCCCCTCCGTCCCTCGCCCCACCCCAGGCTGGCAGGGAGGGGATGGCCACCATTTCCACTGCAGCCACTCCAGGCTCCACTCTGCTTTACCCCCTGGTACAACTCCGTCTGCCATCCATTTTCTTGAAATCCACAAGAATCTCTTGCCTCCTAATAGTCATTCTCCATCCCACTCTCTCCCTTTTGTTATTAATTTTATATTTCTTTAATATCATTTCAGTAGAAATTTTGCAGGCAAGAGAGGAAAATGCATGTGCTCAGTCTACTGTTTTAATCCAGGACCCCATCCTATGGTCAATGTCTAGTAAGTCCTCCAGGGTGCTCATCAGAGCTATAACTGGGTCTCCCTACTTCTGCCCTTCCCTCTCCTTGGACCTCTGTTTAGCTCTTGCCCCATGAGACTGTAAGCCTGTGCAGGCAGGGACCACATGCTTTCTTCCCAGCACCAAGCACAGAGCATGGCACAGGACAGCTGCTATGCAAAATGCCCGGATGGCTTTCTGAAAATGAATGTCTGTTGAATGACTCGATAAATGAATAACATTACCATTGTGGTCAGATTTTAAGAATGTCTCTATAAATATATTGGACTAAAGCCTTCCTTTTTCTTCCTCATTTGAAAATCAAGTTAGGGAATATTTTTAATTATGAAAAATTGATTGTTTTCTTATCTTGGTCCCACAGTGCAGTCCGCAGAAGCTCTGGCCAGCCCCGCTGAGAGGTAATTGACACAGACCCTTCCAGAAGCTGTGCTGTAGCCCAAGCACGAACAAGGCCAGGGGGACTCCATCCGCATCCAATGTTGGAAGCTGTTTTCCAGGCCAAGGAAAAGTCTTTAAAATATCAAATGTTTTCTTACCAGACTTATAAAATAAAGGCAACGACTCCAGGGAACTTGGATATAATGAGAAACTTTAAAAATTGCACCAGAAAATTTCTAGGGCTTAGGCCAACCAAACTTAGGCATAATGAACAAAGCTCTCATTATTGTGTAGATTTAGATATGTAGCAAACTAAATTATGGTATCCAGATTTACCAATTCCTATAACAAAACTTACCTCTCCTGCCTGCCATGGCTGTATGTGGACATGTCTGCTCTAAGTTTTATATTCTGATGCTCTGGGGGTAGCATGGGCTTTAAATGCAGTTGTCAAAGAGGAGGAAATTAGAGCTACCCTAGAGATCAGAACCCCAGCCTCCTATAGGGCTCCCCCTGCAGGGCTCGGATCACAGCAGCACCTGCCTCAGCCACACCGGGCAGGAAACACGACAGAGGGCAGAGCACATGGGCTCAGTGCCAGGTTCTGCTGAGCACTGCATCCTCTCCCGAGCACCGTGCCTCTTGGCCCCCGGTGCCAGCCCTCGCCCCCTTTCCACCTGAGCCGATGTCCCAGCTCTGATCTGGTGTCTGCTCTCAGTTTGACCTATTCCCACCTGGCTAGCTCCACCTGAACATGGCAAGTGACAACCTGGATCTTTGGAAGTGGCCCCAGTTTCCAGTTGTCGGGCCCACTGTCCTACAAGGACGCTCACTGAATGGTCATTGTTTGGGATTTGAGTTTGGTCATCTCTCTCCCTCTGGCCTGTCTGCCTTTCTGTACTCAACTGCACACTCAAGCCTGTGATGCCAGCCATCCTGTTTCCAAAACCTGACATGTTCTGGGGAGTTCCACGCCTGCTACCCATATCCCAGCACGGTAGAACTTTGGGCATGTTTGCAGCCTGCCTAGATGTGCTGCAGAACCCAGCCTAACTGGCTGCAGGTCTTCACAAGACAAGCTCTGGCATCTATACGCCCACCCTGTGCCCCACTTTACAGTGAAGAGCTGAGACATGGGGCTTTTCGATGTCTACCTGGGACAGTAACGGGGCACAAGCTCTGCACCAACCACCCGTGCTTCAGGCCATAATGGTTTGGTCTGTGCCCATCAACACTGCCTATTTGCTAGGTCCTCAGACTATGTTTTCTGGGAGTGAGGGTGGTTGAGGAACATTACTATACTTTCTTCAAAAATCAGGCATCTTACACCCACAGTCAAGAGCCTGATTTCTCCAATGAAAGGAATGTGAATCCTTGGAGAAATGCTAATTCTAGGGTTGGAGCAGGGATAGTACAAGATAAGCCTGAAGTATCTTGTAGTATCAGAAAGTAGAGAGGTGCAGTGGCTCACGCCTGTAATCCTAGCACTTTGGGAAGCTGAGGCAGGAGGAGCGCTTGAGACCAGGAGTTCCAGCCTGTGCAACAGAGCAAGATCCTGTCTCCATTAAAAAAGAAAGAAAGAAAGAAAAAGTAGAAAGAAAGAAACACTCAAAACCCAGTGTTATCATGAGAAAAATATTAGACAGGCCCAGATTGAGGGAACAGTCAACAGAATACCTAGCCAGTTCCTCAAGATGGCCAAGGTCACGAAAAGAAGGAAAGCGTGGAAAACAGTTTCCTCAAAAACTTAAACAGAATTACTGTGGGATCCAGCAACCCCATTCCTAGGTACACACCCAAAAGAATTAAAAGCAGAGACTCAAGCAAGGCTTTATTTCTGAGTACCACTATCTGCTACACGTGCAATCTTCACTTCATGCAACAAATTTGCATTCTAAGTTCTGTGCAAAGGAGTAAGTGTGGGGAGAAGAAAGGTAACAGATACTCAGGCAGGATGTGTTGCCTGCCAGGAACCACCCCAGAATCAGGAGTTGTTTCTAGAATAAGAGTATTTAATAATAGAGGGGCAGGGGTAGGAAGGTGCACGGTGGGTGGAAGGCCTGCTTATGCTTCCCAGCTGTCTCCTGTGTGCCGTTAGGGCCCAGGGCTCTCCAGAACTCTGGCCTCCACCTCCCTGAGCGATGGCCTCCCGTCACACCCTGGCTCTGCCCCATCAGGCCTCTGAGGGCCCAGCTGTGCTTGCTCATGTCTTCATGCGCGGCAGCAGCAACACGTGACACAGAGTTTGGCATAACGTCAAGCTGAACTGAATGATGCTACCGACTGTATTTGGGGATAGTGAAGGAATGTAACAACACAGCAGAAAATAGAAATTCAAGTGCTTAAAAAGAGGAAGAAAAATGAGGCCGGTATTTCTTGAATACTATGTGCCGCAGTTACACTGCCTCGGGTACTGACGTAGAGTCTTTACATACACACAACACCCCAAGGTAGGTACATTATTTGTAGACGGGGAAACATACCCAGGAAGGTTGAGTCATTTTCCCAAAGTCACTCACCTAGTAAATGTCAAAGAGAAGATGTGAACCTGGCTATGTCTTATTCTAAAACTTAGGCTCCTTCCACCAGCTCAGCTGCCTGGGCCAGCCGTAAGTGACTGCTTGCCTGGTTGAAGAATCACTAATTGCCCTTTGGAAAGTCACATTCCCTGGGACAGCCTCTACTCGTGCAATGAGTATTTACCGCGCACCTCGTTGCAGAAGGCACCAGGGCTGCAGGTGCCGGGTCAGGAAAGCCGGTGAGACCCCTGCTGTCCCCTGCTGCTCTCCAGTCCACTCCTGAGTCTGGCTGCAGGAGCAGCTCCGACTCAGTCAAGTCTTAGAGCTTAACAGGAAAATGAGAATCCAGTTAAATTACCATAAAAGCAAATTAGTAATTACCAAGCTGTCAAGTCACAGCAGAGGCCCAAGAATTTCAACAACGATCAAGACATCATTTTAAAATATTTAATTCCACTTATATCATTCCAACTGGCGGATCAGATTGCTTCTGCTTGGTTAGAGGTGTTCTTTGGAGGAAAGCATTAAAAGTGCCAAAGGTTTTTTTTTTTTTTTTTCCTACATGATGAGCAAATACACCGAGACTACATAGATGTGGTGGAGCATATTCTTGTGCAAATGGGTTTTGTAATATTTGCTTAGTTACCTGGAAAAAGCCATGTTGGCTCTTACTGTGTGACTCGGAGGTTCTACAGTGTGCACTTGAGATTTGGGTGGAATAATAAAGCGTGTTTACCCAGCTGTCAAAAGACAATGTGAACTTTAATTAAATATGTAATATTGAAAATCTATCACACTCAAACTTCTCAGAGAATTAATAACATTTACTGTTTGTAGCATTTCGTGTCTTAAACATCTCAAGATCCTCCCTTTGTGCACTGAATAAGGACTCGAGAGAGAGGGAGTCACAGGCACCTGGTGCTCCAAGAAGGAGGGGCTCTCTCTGATGGATGAGGGGCGCTCCCAGCATCCCTCTCTCTGATGGACGTTCCCAGCATCCCTCTCTCTGATGGACATTCCCAGCATCCCTCTCTCTGATGGATGTTCCCAGCATCCCTCTGTCTGATGGACGTTCCCAGCAGCCCTATCTCTGATAGATGAGGGGTGCTCCCAACATCCCTCTCTCTGATGGACGTTCCCAACATCCCATCTCTGATGGCATGTTCCCAGCATATCTCTCTCTCTGTGTCTCTCCCTTTCTCCCCCCTACTCCCTGCCTCCCCCCAGGGCATTCCCAGCAGCCCTCTCTCTAATGAACCTTCCCAGCACCTCTCTCTCTGATGGACATTCCCAGCATCCCTCTCTCTGATGGATGTTCCCAGCATCCCTCTGTCTGATGGATGAGGGGCGCTCCCAGCATCCCTCTCTCTGATGGACGTTCCCAGCATCCCTC
>CM052437.1:6282472-6316969 GCA_028533085.1 Varecia variegata
CCCTCTCTCTAATGAACCTTCCCAGCACCTCTCTCTCTGATGGACTTTCCCAGCACCTGTCTCCGTCTGAGAGGTGTTCCCAGCATCCCTCTCTGTGATGGGTGTCCCCAGCATCTTGCTCCCTGATATTGTGCTCCTAGGATTCCTATCTCTGATGGGCATTTTCAGGATCCCTCTCTCTATTGTTCCGTTTCCAGGACCCCTGTCTCTGCTGTGTCCCAAGGTCCTACCATGACATTGCCAGCCTCATATATGTGCCATCTTCTTTTAGTGCCAGTTCCCTTCCCCATCAAAAGTAACTAGCAATCAACTTTTCAGTTTATAGAGTCTTTTCCAGGCCAACCCAGCCTCTGGTATCCCACAAAGATGATGAAGAAGACAGCAAAGGCGGTGTCTTCCAGGAGGGTCTGTAGCAGACCGCTGCAAGAGGCTCACAGCCCAACATGGCCCGTGAGTAAAGTGAACCATCACAATCGCCTTGCAGCCAAAAATATGCCAAGTGACAGATACCAGTCTTATCAGGTAGACATTATCATCTCCATTTCACAGGTGAGGAGAGTGAGAGACAGGATACTTAAGTAATGAGCGGTACTCAAACATAATGACTGCAGTTCTAGAAAGTGCTCAGATGAAAAAGCCAATCCCAAAAGGTTTCACACTGACTGACTCCATTATATAACATTCTTGAAATGACAAAATTAGAGAGTGGAAAACATATTGGTGGTTGCCAGGGGTTAGGGATGGAGGGTGGGGAGGGGTGGCAGGAGGGAGGTGGGTGTGATTATGAAAGTGCCACAAGAGGGATTTTTGTGGCAATGGAATTGTCTGTACTTGACTGTGGTGTGGGAGATGTGAACCTACCCATGTGATAAAGTTGCACAGAATAAACACACACAAATGAGTACAAGTAAAATGAGGACTCTGAATTAGCTGGGTGGATTGTGCCAATGTCAATGTCCTAGTTGTGACACTGACCCATAGTTCTGCACGATGTTACTACTGGGAGAAAATGGATAAAGGGAATACAAGATCTCGTGTTATGTCTTAAAATGGCTTATAAATCTATAATTATCTCAAACTAAACCAGTCAATTAAAAAATAGAGTATTTGTAAAATATGTGCATGGTAAAACCTATCAAATTCAGTATTTAACTAAGAGGACATTGAATATGCTGGGATGTAATATTCAGAATTTGTTATTGTTTCAGTTTATTTACCAACTTTTATAAATTGTCTTTTAAGGTTTTGTATATGCCGTAAACTTCCACTAAAAAAGTAAAAGAGATAATAAAAGTAACATCAATTTTAGCTTTCAAAAAAAGTGCTCAGAAATTCAGAGGCAAAATTCCCTTCCTGTTGGCAGATTAAGACAGGCATATGATGGGAGTGATGTTTGCGCTTGGTCTTGAAGGATAAGGTCTGTTTTGACAGATAAGGTGGAAAGGAGGAATGTTCCATATTGACAAGAGCAGATCAGAGCTCAGAGTAGCTAAGCATAGGACACATCCAGTTCGTTCCTTCAGGAGCTATTCTAGTCCTGTACAGATGGGGATCACAGTCCTGATTCAAACCTCATCTTGAACTATGCTGCTTTTTTTTTTTAAGTTTTAGGACAAAACTACATTCAGTTTTTGGTTTGTTTGGTTTTTCTTCAGTTTTTAAAAATTTACTTTTAAATAATCAACTATATACACACATAGATATTTTATTTTCTCCTCATACCCTGTTTCCTCAATGCCCTGCTCTCAGCCAGGTGTCAAGGAGGCTGTGCTTGTGACAGTGGAAAGGACATGGACTTGATAGCTGGGGTAAAGGGGGGTGACTCTGCCTGCTTTGTAGGGTTGTTGTGAGCATCAAGCAGCATGGTATACACCAAAGTGCTTTGCGGATTATAAAGAGCTACAGAGAAGCGAGTTGCTGATATTAACGAACTAATTCAGACTGTGGCTTGCATTATTGATAATGGCTCCACAGCCTGCTCTTTGAGGGCGATCGCCGTGGGGGACAGCGCAGCCCGGTGGGTCAGAGCAGAGGCAGGGACCTAGCCAGCTTCTGGATCCACCGCTGACTCGGACCTTGTAACTCTGGATGAGCTACCTCACTTGTCAAGTTCCAGTTCCCTCATCTATGAATGGAGCCAGGAGAACCTCACACAGTTGTTGTAAAAATTAAATAAGACAATTAAACAAGACACATTTGATTAAATAAGATAATTTATATAAAGTGGATAAAATATATGTTGGCCACTATTATTTTTATTATTAATATTTTAAAGTTGTGGGGGTGCTGCAAACTGAAAGCTGACCTTCGCAGGGGCGGACTGTGCGGAGGAGACACGCGTGTGTCTCACCAAGTGGGATTTCAGGATCCCTTTTCTCGAATCACCTGGAAGGTGTGCTGGGACTGTGAGTTCCCGGGCACATTTGGTGGAAGGTGGCGGAAGGCCAACAGCGGCAGTTGCTGTCACCCCCTACTGTGTGCCCATGCTGCCCTAAAGTGAGGATGTCAGCCTTGTTTTAAGTGGCTCGCTTCACATCCTGTTGTGAGAGGAAGGTCACCTCTTGGCTTAGCTCAGATTCATTCCAATTCTAGAAGCCCCAGATCTTTTAGCTTTGTCCTCACCTTTGTTTTCGTCAGAGATCTTCATTTGTGTTTATTAAAACACTCTCCTCAGTCTTTCTTCTGGTTTCTATCGGTTCGTCCAGAAGGGCTGATGGGTGCGGCATTCGCTGAGCTCTGGTATGTTGCAAGCTGTTCTTCCACAGCCTTGGTGCTGCAGGACAGCTTGGCTGGATATAAAAGCCTTGGGTTACATGTTTTAAAATGCTGCTTCATTGTTGCCTTGCTATGTATGCTGTGTTTGCAAAGTCTAATACCTATTTAATCCTTTGCCTTGTAAGTTATTTGCTCTTTTCCTGGAGGCATTGAGGATATTTCCTTTATCTTTGAAATCCTACAGTTTTACTAGACATATCTTGGAGTTGATTGTTCTGTGTTAATTTTTGTGGGCACCCAGTGGGCCATTTCAATTTGTCGATTCAGTGTTTTTATTCTGGAAATGTTTCTTGGATTATAATTTTAAATATTTAGCTCTGTCCCATAGTGTTGTTTCTTTCTTTATTGGACTACAATAATATAAATAGTATTCCTTTTTTGCCTGTCCTTTTGCTACTATTTGCTTGCTAACTCTTTATACTTCTTTATCTCTCTTTCCTTTGGTTGTTTTCCTGCCTTTGCTCAATGCCCCTTATTAAATTTTCATTTGAGTATACTCTCCCTTGCAAATCTTGTTATTTATTCTTTATTTCTGAGATATTTTTGCCTTTTTCTTCCATTTTTTTTTCTGAACTCAGTCAACTCTTTTTTCATTTATTCCTGGTTTTTAAAAAAATTACCTTCTTATTTTTTGAATTTCTGATTCAAAGTTTTTTTTTTATCTCCAAATACATATTTGAGTATATTTGCTTCTGTTTGAAGTGTTGTCTTATAATTTTTCTGGGGGTTGCTTTTCTCAGTTGATATGTGTTGAATATAGTTTTTTAGTTTGGGGCATAATTAACATTTTATAAATCTATTAATCTTTTCTCTTGCTTATTTTTGTGGCCAATGCATGTTTTTACTAGATTCCTGGCTCAGTGGCCCTCTATTCTGCCAGTGAAGTCCACATACTTGAGTGGACGGGGTGCGTGTGTGTGTGTGCACACGCGCGCGCGTGTGTGTGTGCGCGTGTGTGTGTGCGTGTGTGTGTGCGAGTGTGTGTGTGCATGTGTGTGCGCGTGTGTGTGTGTGTGTGTGTGTGTGTATGTGTGTGTGTATGTGTGTGTGGGTGGTGAGGGGGAGCTCGGGCGCCCACCTGCTTGGGTTCTCTGTCATCTCCCAGGACCTTCCCCTCTTGCTGCTTCTCCCCTGCATCACCTAACTTCAAAAGACACCTTCCTTCCTTCCCACTTGTCTTTCTCTTCCCAGAAGCTGTGCGTTTTGGAAACCATTCCTTCAGGTTGCATGTAATCCTGAGTCCCTTCCTCGCAGTCCATGTTGTGATCTACCCAGATCCGATTTTAGCATTTTCAGTTTTAGGGTGGACGTCGCCTTCCTGTGGTGCTTGAGGTCAATGTTAGGACCTTCACTAGCGCTTCTCCCCCCTTCAGCTGTCCTCAATCTGCCTTTGCTCACCACAATGCCTTGCTGGGTCACGTGGGCCAGAAGCACGAGAAATTGTGTGCTTGGATTTAGTGACTTTTTTTTCTCTTTTAACTTACAATGATTTTGAAGTTTGGGCATTCTCCGTCTTCAAATTTTTCTGAGTGTTAACATAGATACAGATTTTTCCAAAGCACTGGACATGAAGAAAAACATCCTAATTCCTTTTATGAAGCATCACTATTACACTGATGTCCCAACCTGGTAAAGGTAGTATGAAGATAAGAAAAATACAGACTAATACCACTCACAGATATCGATGCAAAAAATGCTAGCCAGCAGAATCAAACCCCACTTTCAGAAAATATTTAAGAAATGAACACGCGGACTTCATTCCAATAATGTAATATTTATAACGTGTGGGTCTACATGTGTTGACTGCAGGGCTCAAACCTTATGGGATTTGCCAAGGCTTTGTAAAAAGGGTAATCAGTCTGCTGAGTGAATGGATGAATGTGAATTATACACTTAAAATCCTAGCCAGATATGATGCAAAGCTCTTAGAAGGAGAAGATATTTGTTAAAATTTAATTAGTGGGTGGAGTAAAAACACTCTCACAGTTGAAAGCACATTTAAGGCAAGGCTTTGACCCTTACTAGACAGTCCCAAACACCCTTGTCCCCACTAGTAAGCCCTACTTTTTTCTCTGAATTGCGCAGGAAAGATGTTGTTGCTGCTGCTGCTATCTTCCCGCCAAGGCAGGGTCTGGCCATCCTACAGCGCACACTCAAAAGCTGCTCTCCCCAGGCTCTAGTCTCCCGCAGTCTGTACTGAACAGCATCTCGGTTTGTTTGGTCCACAGCCCAACCCTCCCCAGCGCCCTCTTTCATCTCAGTTTATCCTGGTTTCAAAAGAAAATGGGACATTAGAAAGAGCAAAGAGGCCTAGATTCTAGGACCAGGTGTACCGCAGTAGGTGTGGGACTTTAGGCAAGTCACATAATGTCCTACCCCTGCTTCCTCCTCTGTAAAATAGGCCTTCACCCTGCACAGGGTTATCATAAGGATGAAATGATCTAGTCCTTTGAAAGGAATAAAGAGCCACACAGACAAAATGTGCAGCTGCATGGTCCCAGCTGAGCAGAGGAAGAATCAGTAGAGTCTCGGGTGTAAGCTTTTGGTCATGAAGTCCATCGATGATTACCATTTCATAAAAAATATGTCCTGGCTGGGTGTAGTGGCTCACGCCTGTAATCCCAGAAGTTTGGGAGGCCATGGTGGGAGGATCACTTGAAGCCAGATGTTCAAGACCAGTCCGGGCAACATAGTGAGACCCCGTCTCTACAAAAAAATTTAAAAATTAGCTGGGTGTGGTGGCATGCACCTGTAGTCCCAGCTACTTGGGGGGCTGACGTGGGAGGATTGCTTGAGTCCAGGAGTTTGACACTGCAATGAGCTATGATTGTGCCACTGCACTCCAGCATGGGCCACAGAGCAAGATCTCATCTCTTAAAAAAGAAAAAAAGTCCTAATTCTTCCCCAAACCCCAATCCACAGGTTCTCAATACTGCTTTACCCAGGAAGCTCTAACTGCTTTCATTCAGTCAAATAAAACGAGTGTTTCATTTCACTCATCCTTTCCAAACAGAGGATTCCTGTGAACAATTACAGGAAGCAGCCCTGTGACAGAGACATTTCTTCTGTGACTAATTCTGGGGAATACCTGTCTATCTCCTCCTAGGGTTCCAGAACAATCTACCCACTGAGAACAAAGCCAACTGGCACACTGCTCCCCACGCAGAGAATACACAGGCTCATTCCCAAAGCTTGAACGCCCACCATCTCTCCAACAAACAAAAGCCTGACATTTTCGAAGGTGTTTTCTTTAAGGCCAAAATACCAAGTAAAGATTGAAGAAATTTGAAGTTAAAATATACAAATCCGTGATATTTTAGACCAGGATTTCAGCCTAGGACCATGAACACACATTTGGGTCCGTGGATATAGATCTGCAGCTTGGGAAGGGTTCTCTTTCCCTGCAAAAAATCCCTGTTGAAAGACAAGCCCATCCGTGTCCTGCTGCCTGACTAGATTATAACAAAATCTCTCTATTTATTCATTCATTCAAAAAAATGTTTACCCACTTCCTATCATATGCCAGGCACTGACCTATGTGCTGACAGCCCCATGCAGAGCACATGGACAGGGTGGCTGCCCACAACAGTCTCATTGTCTAGTCTGATAGACTCAGACATTGATCAGATACTGAATCACAGTAAAATGTCATTGCAAACTGTGATGAAATCAGCAAAGGAAGAGACCAAGACTGGCTCTGTTCTAGGGTAAGGGTGGCAAGGAAGGCTTTACAGCCCCTAGTCCTGGGCCTTGCATGTAGTAAGTGCTCAATGAACATTGAATGAATGCATCTGAGCCCTGAAAGATGAGTGGGAGTTAAGCAGGCTGGGGTGGGCAGGGCAGTAGAGGAGTGGTCCAGGAACAGGTCCCAGCTTGTGCAAATGTCCTGAGGCAGGAAGGAGAATAGCCATTTTGAGCTAAGGAAGAAAGGTCAGTGGTGGCTGGTGGGTGGGGAGCAAGGGGCAGACGTATTAACTCCTAAAATACTGGCGCTGGGCACCAACAGAGATCCACAAGACTCAGGCCTGACCTCGAGGGTTTGCCTTCTTGTGAAACATCACTTTCTCCAAAATGCACAGCAAGACGCAAATGTGCACACCTGCAAAGGCCTTGGGCACACTCTTTGCACAGATAAACAGTACCTGTTGGGATAATATTGATAGTTTGAGCACTACTCTATACACATTTGCAATTATTTATAAGCCAACATCTTTGGTAAAATGCTATGGTCCTACAACACTTCTGAGCCCCAAGGAGTGTCTCAGGCTAGCACTATCCCAGACCCCCCAAAAGACACAGATTGAAATTTCACAGGAAGAATGGCATTGGGGTTAACCAAGGTCCAAATATACTAGGCCAGGCACCTCTCTTAGCACAGAAACACAAAGAGGGTAGAAACCTGCATCCCTGCTGCAGAGGCGGCAGGCAGTGCTGGGGTGGGGAGCAGGCAAGTCAGGACAACACAGGTGGGGTGCAGGGTTCTAGAATCACCTACTGGAAGAGCCAGAAGGGACCCCAGAAATAGTGTTCTTCAAACCTCTCTTTCTACGAATGGGAAGACTGAGGCCCAGAGAAGGCAACATGTCCTTCCCAAGCTCACTCAGAGAGCTGGTGAAAAGTGGAACCTAGAATTTAGCCTGTGGACTCACAGTCCAGTGCTCACCACACCAGCTCCAGTATGGAGAGTGTCTGTGTGCGGACAGGCAATGCCTAGCAGGTTAGGCAATAAGATGTCTGAGCAGACCTCTGTCACTTTAACACTAGGACATTACTACCTGCACATAGATCCTGGAAGAAGAGAAAAGTGGAGGCTTTAGGAACAGGTCATCTTCCCCTCTGCTGGTGAGGAAGTTGTCAGTTGCAGGAAGAAAAATGTGTTCTCTTACCTAATAAACTTTCCAACCAGTGACTCAATGATATCCTCAAAGACCCCGGCTCTTTCTACCTTCCCCCTCAACACGCTCTGCAGGTCAGCCTGCCTTGGGCCAGCTCTCCTCACGGTTTAAGCGCCTGCAGCTGCGGAGGCATCGCCTCCAAGGCTCCCATCGGCCAGAGTTGCTTCTCCTGCCAAACGGAATCCAACCGCAGGAAAGAAGAATGGGGTCTCAGTGCCTAGATGCCACCTTCCCTGAACCCTCTGGGGCCAAGCGGACATCTAGACAAATCAGCCAAGAGGGACGGGAGATGGGTTCGAGTGAGGAACCACCTGCCTGCGGGGACTCTGAGCGCCTCCTGGTTCCCCTGAACCATTTCATTTCCGTCACTCTGAGTGAGGAGTTCGAACGCCAACAGCACTGTCGTTACAAAGTAATCCTGCCTCACCAAGACAATAGATTTGTCCTGTGGAGTTGATTATGACAGATTTAAATTCCACTTCATTTTGTTTGGTGGAAAAGTCATATTCAAAACTCACATTTTCCTCCCCCCCCCAGGGGCCTCTGCAGTTCAGATTTATACCGCCAATAAGCACTCCTACAAGCCTGTCAGATAAAACAAATGAAAATGAGAACAAGAAAGATTTCTGTGCTATTTGTCTTCAATATCCTGGAGCAGGACTTGGATTTATTTATTTGGAACAGTACTGTGGCTTGTAAAGCCTTATAAAAGCTCCCAGTGCTATAAAAACATCTAATAAATGCAGGTCTTAAAAACAAAATCTGTGCAGGAACCAAGCTGCTTTGTTATCCTGTAGCTGGGGAAAAAAAAACTACAAACAGCAATTAATATGATCTCTCTACAGCATCAGATGGTTTTTGTGTCTGTGCTACAGCCTGAGTCTGTTTCACAGACTTTGCAAATACAGTGACAACTGCTCACTTTGTAAGAGCACTTCTTGTATGTGTGAAAATACATTACCCAAGGACACTGTGACCTCTTCTATTTATAGTGTTGCTTCCAATCTACGATGACAGCCCTTCACTGTTTCCTGTCCCCTCCGTGGTGACATTCACAAGGGCCCAGGTGGGGATCCCACGCACGGCTCACCTCTCAGCCTCCCCTAAGCCTGCGCCCCCTACACGCCTTGTCCGCGAGAATCAGATGCAGTTTCTCTGAACACTGTGTGTTTTCTCACACCTCCGTTCCTTTGCATGAGATTTCCCTTCTGTCTACAATACACCCCCCACCACTCTGCGTGTGCCTGGATCATTGCCACTCATCTTTGAAGCCCTCTTTCCAATCCTGTTTCAAATCTGCCGGGAGTACATCCCTGAGCCCACCCCCAGGGCACCTCGGGTGACTGCCCATGGGAGCCCTTGGCGACTCCTCCGTATCCTGGGTGACCCCGTGTTGCACCCACTGCTGTGCTAAGTCAGTGTTGCTGACCCCACGTTGTACCCTGTGCTGTGCTAAGTCAGCGTTGCCCCTGGACGCCGCCCTGGGCCCCAGCCTGAGTGGCCCTGCTCTAACCTTCCTTGGTCACTCCCCTCCCCGTGGGTGGATGCCAAGCGGACGTGCCCCCTGGAGCCCACGCCCCTGCCCATCTGGCACAAGGTGCAGGTGCCCAGCACCCCAGAATTCCTGCCCGAATGGCTCCAGTCTGCTTCAGGTCCACCCTTCCACAGAGACATACATTGGCGTGCACCCCCGAGGCCCAAGGAGGAGCTGAGGGGGTGTTCGCTTATGAGGCTGTGGGTGTGTGAGGTCTCCCACCCACAGGCACGGGGCTCTCGTGCCGCAGGGGAGAAGAGAAGGGGTGGACGTGGGGGCCGGGGCAGTCACAGCCAGCAGTCATCGTGCGGCCACCTTTCCACGTGAGACCCCGAAGAGCCCAGGAATTCCAAATTCAAACCTTGCCTTCTAGACACAGATGTCAAGGTAGGAGAATGGGACATGTGTCATTGAACAACGCGTGAGTTAGGGTGGTAATCTTTACATATCTAGACATACGGATGGTGGCACCCCCCTCTGTGCTCTCGCCCCGCCCTGCAAATGTCAGGGGCAGCTCTGTGCCACCGTCGTCCTCGTGGTGTTGGACTGGAACCTCAGTTCCTGTGAGTGGTGTTCATGTGGCTGACGCTCCCGACTTTGGGGAATTGGCCAAATGACCTGTGGGGACCTTCAGAGCAGACTGATAGCTTTGCCCAGGGGTACCGAGCCCCTGAGGGAGCCTTTCCTTGCGAACTTTCTACAGTGTTGACAGAGTATCACATAAACACAGTGTGAGCTCCAGCCAGGCCGGGGTTTAATGCGGGTTGTTTCTGTTTGAAAATTATGTCCTGACAAAGCTGGTATTTCATTTTTGGAGGTTATAAAGTGAAACTCATTCTGAGATGAAAGATTCTGAAGGAAACTTCCCTTGCAGTGCTGTGGTGACATGACACAATCCACTCTCTCTGCTCACGCTGGCTTCTGGGGCTGTGCTCAGAGACCTGCCTGCCCGTCACAGGGTGGCAGCCCCGCCCCTCCAGACCTGCGGGTCCCGGCGCTGACCCAGGACCCCGCACGTCACCTGGGCAGACACGGGGATCCGTGTTGGTTAGGATTTTGTGTTGTTTTGGTTTTTTAAATTAGTTTCTCAGATGATTCTAAGGGACAGTGGGGATCACTGTGTGGGGGCCATTGCCCCAAACCATAAAGGGGCCCAGATTTCTATTCAGTAGACCCTTACCACACGCCAAGCACTGTGCTATTTGATTTTACATGGGATTTTGTTTCCAACTTTCAGAGCAATCCTGTGAGATAGGAATGCTTAATCTCCTTCCTCTCCAGCAGATGAGAAACTGAGCTAGAAGAGGGCCGGGTGATTCGCTCAGATTCACAGAGCAAGTTAGCGGTGAATCTAGGGCTTAATTAAAGACTTCTGGCCCCACGCCCAGCAGCCTTCCATGAAGCACCGTGGAAGTGGCACGCTTGAGGAATCACTTTAGCTCTCAGAGTGCTAGCAAAAATGCTCATAATGTAGCTTCCTCTTCAAAGTCGTCAGTTTGTCAGGATAATTCCAAGTGGCTATGCATTTTCCACATTTAAGAAAAAGTCTGGCAATAGCACTTAGAGACTCAGGCGGCTCCATCAGCGACGGAATCGGGCTGGCAAAGAGAAACTGTTGCATTTCCAAAGACGTCGGTTTCTGAGCAATAATAGACCATTATTGGAGAAAAACAAGCTCTCCTTCCATTAACAACACTGTTTAATGCAAGAGCATAAAAAGGCTTTTAAAGCTTCAAGAGCAAACACGCGAATTTTCTCTCTGTAAAAAAAATAAAGTCCCCAAATGCTCAGCCCTTAGAATGGTCCCCAAACAATGTTTTTTGTCATTAATTCCACAGACATAAGTGCACCTAATTCTGCAGACATAAATGCATCAGGTTGTTTGCCATAACTCCTTCAGGAAAACTAATACATGAACACCACCTATTCAGAGATAACTTTAGGAATGAAATCTGCTTCTAGAGTTTGCTATAATCCACCCCTGCCCCCAAATGGCCTCTTCTTTCTGGAGGAAAGGTCAGGAGTCGTCCACCTTCCACCTGTTCTTCCCTTGTTGTCCCCTGCTGTCCCTGGGCCTTCACCTCCTGCGAGTCTCATTTCTCTGACACCAAGCACAGAGCACTTCTCTTTCCATTCTGATTTTAATTAACTTTTTTTCCTTGGATCTCTTTCCTCCCTAGATACCCTGATATTCTGGGCACCCCAATGTTTCTGTGGAACGAAAGGAAGGGTCACCATTGTTAAATTTGAGCACTCACCCTAAAGATATTTTTGGGTCTCTCAGTTCTGTCCTCCCAATAGCAACCAGTGTTGTGTCTTTCTTAGGTGTCCTTCCAGAGAGTCTGCATGGGTAAACGTAGGGCAGGTACACTTTCTGTACACAAATGTTTACAAACTATGTGACTAGCCCCTCACTATGCTTCTAATATATATATATAATATATGTATATATTATATGTATATAAATTATACATTATGTATATTTGAAGGGTATTGATGTATTAATTTCTTTTACACAACCATATTTCTGAATTACCTAATGCTTATATAGATTGTTTTGTTGGTTGTTTTGGATTTTTTAGCTGAACAATTATAACATCTGATAATGATGATAATTTTATCTCGTCCTTTCTAATTTATATGCCTCATTTCTCTTTTTTGCCTAATTGGCATTAGCTATGTAACAATGTTAAATAACAGTGTGAGAGATAATTCATAAAAATTGTCCATATCTAGGCCACAAAGAAAACTTTAGTAAGTTTCTAAGAATGGAAATTGTACAAACAAATATGCAATAAAAGTAGTAGCATTGGCCAGGCACGGTGGCTCACGCCTGTTATCCTAGCACTCTGGGAGGCAGAGGCGGGCAGATCGTTTGAGCTCAGGAGTTCGAGACCAGCCTGAGCAAGAGCGAGACCCCCATCTCTACTAAAAATAGAAAGAAATTATATGGACAGCTAAAAATATATATATAGAAAAAATTAGCCGAGCATGGTGGCGCATGCCTGTAGTCCCAGCTACTTGGGAGGCTGAGGCAGTAGGATCGCTTAAGCCCAGGAGTTTGAGGTTGCTGTGAGCTAGGCTGACGCCACGGCACTCACTCTAGCCTGGGCAACAGAATGAGACTCTGTCTCAAAAAAAAAAAAAGTAGTAGCATTAATGATAAAATAAACAAAAAAGTTTTCTACCTGGAATGGAAAAAGATACTATGGAACAATTCTTAGGACAAATGGGAACTACAAAATAAATTTACACAATTTCGTGAAAATGATAAAATGAAAACATAGTATCAGAATCAATGGGATACTATAAAAGCAGTAATTAGAGGAAAATGTATAGTATAAAATTATTACAACAATAAAAGTGGAAAAAATAAAGGCAATAAATTAAGTACAAACTCAAAAATAGCTGGAAAACAGAGTAAGCTAAAAGAAAGCAGAAGAGAAAAGTTAAAGATAAAACAAGTTAAAGAGTTGGAAAAAAGATAAACAGTAGAAGTAGTAAATCAAAAATCTAGTTCTTTGGGTGAAAAATATCAACAAAATTGACAAATTACCGGCAAACCTAATTAAGAAAGGAAACACAAATATACAAAATAAAAAATAATAACTGGAAAATAGCCATCAAAACATAATTTCTTTAAAAATTGTGAGATTATGTTGCAAAACTTGTACAAATAAATCTGAAGACCTGAATGAAGTGGATAATATTCAACAAAGATTACAGCTTAATAAAATTGACACAAGTAGACAATTCTGAAAACACAGAAAAAGCAGTTAAAGAGCTCCACCGCCCCCGCCCAAACAAACCAGACCCGATGCTTTCACCGGAGAATTCTACCAAACCTCTTAAGATTGGCCAATCCCAGTGTTACTTATATTATTCTAGAGTATGGACAAAGAAGGAATTTCTCCAAATTTATTGTATGAGGTAAGCATGACATTGAGCCATGACACATTTAGACCAAAAAAAAAAACAAAACAAAAATACAAACCCATCTCATTTATGAACATCAAAGCAAAAATCTTAACTAGAGCCTTTAGCAGACAGGAGCCAATAGCTCACTGAAAAATGATACACCATGATCAAGCAGAGCTTGTTCCAGAAATGCAAGGTTGATTCAATATTAGGAAATTCATCCATATAAACCATAATATTAATAGCACTGAGAAGCAAAATCACCAAAGAGACATTTGACAAAATCCAAATTTTGTCCAAAACTCATTCATGTTAAATACTCAATAAAAGGGAAATTAATGAATATTTACAAAAAATCTGGTATCATATTAAATGGAAAGCACTAGAAGATTTTCACCAAAGTCAAGAACAAGACAAGAATGCCTTTTATTACCATTACTACAATATTTAACATCGTGTTGGAGTATTAGCCAATACAATTAGGCAGGGGAATCAAGGAAAGGTATTAGAATTTTTAGAAAGGAAAAGGTAAAATTCTCACCATCTGCAAGTGATAGGATTATATATGTGGAAAAGCCCAGAACATCAGTGGAAAAACTACCATAAACAGTAAGAGTTTAGTAAAGTCAAAGGTTAGAATAGGAACATAGAAAAGTCAATAGCTTTCATATGTAAAAACAAAAACCAGCTTAAAGTGTCCTCCATTTATATAGCAAAAATCGATAATAATATAAACACCTAAGTGTAAACTTAACAATAGATGTCTGTTGCAGTGTGAGCTCTCTGGGAAGCAGATGCCAAGATGGAGTTAAGAGTCCAGACAGTGGAACTGAAAGGGCAGGAGGCGGAGGGGAGTGTCGTCAGACCCCGTGAGGCTGTACCGCAGAATGAGTGCCCAGTGAGCTGAGCAGAGTGTGGCTTCATGGGCAAAAAAGGGCAGAAGAAAGCAGAAACGGAGAACCAAAAGCAGACTGGTGGTTTCAAAGTTGTTTTCCAAACACTGTGAAAGCCGAGGGGACTTCCTCATTACCCTAACTCAGGTCGACTGGAATCCCGTGTATTTTTGAAAACTGGCCCGTGTCACAGTCCAGGTTGTTTACGTGGCCTTTGGCACAAGTGGCTCCATGCTGGTTTGGTCTGGTCTGCTGGGCCCAGTGCAGGAGGCTGGAAAACAGTGGCCTCCCGTGAACTGTATTTCCCACGTGGGACACAGGATTTAACACCCTAGCAAGGACCCCGGGGGTGGGGGGACAAGCTCACCACTGGGGTGGCTCTGAGAAGCCAGAACAAAATGACAGCCCCGCTCAGTGAGGTGGGACTGCCTGAGCTGGCCCGGCCGACCGCAGGGGGTGCTGGGATGGGTATGTGAGGCATGGCCGGAAGATGGCATTTTGAGAGCGGGCCCAGAGGACACAGTCCACCAAGGCTACCTGGTGTCTCCCGGCAAGGGGGGCACAGGCATCACTAGAAGCCTGGCGGTGGCTGTGTTCTGCAGGCCAGGTGGACAGCAGGACACAGCCACAGAGCTGAGCTCACTGACTCCCCGGGGAAGTCGGGAGGGGATGGCAGAGGCCGGGGGTGGTCCTCAACCCCCAGAAGCCAGGAGGCCACAATTACCACAGCAGCCACAGGTCAGAAGGGAGGCCCGCCAGGCCACCCGGCTCCTTCTCTGTGGTACGGGATAAAGTGCCACCATGTGTCCTTGCCCTCGCAGGGGCTGTGCCAGGTGCCCCTGACCCATGGGCCCCGGAACCCCCTGGGCTGAGTCTGCGGGGGCCGTGCCTGCATGTGGCTGCCAGGGGGTGTGCAGAGCCGGCTGCTGCCCACAAGGAAGAAGAGAGTAAGTCATGAACTGTCACGTCTTGGGGATGCTTTTATCCTATAAAAGGGGTCCCCGTCCTGGCCCCACCCACGACAGGGCTTCTCGAAGCCACATTCTGGGCAAAGCCCCCGGGACCCCAGGGCCTAGGGCGCTGTGAAAGCGCTCTTGTTGCATCGTATTCCCTAGGTTTCTGTTGGTTTTTAAGGAAGTTATTCCATGCGCTTTTCTGTCCCTGGCCATCCTAGCGAGTTTCCTTCCTAGTCCCAGTAGTTTTCAGCTGATTATCTCGAGGTTTTCATGCGTATCCATCCACACTTCATCAGTGGTTGCGGGTCTTCATTCTGCTCCTGCCTCTCAGCAAGGGCTGCCCACGGCTCCCTCGCGAGTTCTTCGGGATGACGGAGACAGCCGAGTGGCTCTGGGAAGGATGGGTTTGGGAACAATTGACTTGAAACAGCCGGGATATAGCAGGAGCCACCACGCTTGTCTGGACCTGATGTGCTGCCGGCCTGGGACAGGATGAGAGCGTGTTCGGTCCGGAATTGCCCAGAATGCCTTCTCTCCCCAACCTCCTCCCCTCCGGGATGAGGTAGCCCACAGCGGAGGGTGGCGCCGGCCCCAGAAGGACACCGGAGCTGGAGCAGGGCGGAAACGGCATCCTCACAGCTGGGCAAGGGGCCGTCAGAGCCCAGCAGGGGCCGGACGGCGTCCACACCAGGAGGGCGCCTGAGACAAGCTGTTGGAACCGGAGCAGAATTAGGGGGTGTCTCGATGATCAGGCAGGCAGCGGGTGGCAGAGAAAGGCACCCATGCACAGGGAGGGGCAGGAACCGACCCAGGCAGGCAAGGTGCAGAGGGCGTCCACGTGGGGTACTGCCCAGGGTGTCCTGCAAGGTGAGGAGACTGGCCAGGTGGGGCTGCCCAGCACAACCTAGCTCTGCCCATTCAGAGAGCCTGGGAACAGTAACAAAAGCCGCTACTTCCCAAAAGCAGTGAACACACCTGCCACCCAGACTTTGGCTTTTAAATTTCATTCCCCACAGAAAGGAACCCACATTCCTTGGGGAAATGACTGATTCCAGCGCTGGGACAGAGAAAGTTTAAGAGCAGCCGGCACCCGCCCCCCAAAGCGTTTAAAGGTTTACTGTAATTGATCCATCAGGACCACAGTGAGGGCGACGCTGCAGGGCAAGGACCCCCACCCTTCAAGTTTCAAAGCAATTCATTTGCTTCGTTAATTTAAATTTGATATTTTATCACTTTAACATCAAATAATGTTTCTAGAAAAAGTAATAATTTCCTTTATCTCCTCCACTCTACTACCTCCCCCAACCCCTACTCAAGGAGCTAGATGTCACCAGCACTAACTAATCAGGGCAGGTCTGCAGTTCTCAGCCCTGCAGGTGCACTGGCCAGACCTTGATTAACTGAGCAATTGCCTTCCTGCTATCCCCATGGCAACAGACACATGGCTGCTCTGCAGGACTAGTTGTCTAAGAGCAAATAGATTTCCTACTCGGTGTTTGCTAGCATCTTAGCAATGTTTCACAAACTCCAGGGAATAACTTGCTCTTAGTCTCTTCCACATTTTCAAGGTCCATTGTCCTTGCTCTTCACTGCAATGCCCTCAGAGTACCCCATGGCTTCTGGATGCATTCCAAGAGGGCAGACAGGGAAGAGGTCAGCCATGTCCTCAGGGGAGGAGCAGCAGAGAGTCCAGACATTTGTGCCAACAATGACAGCTTCAACCCAGATCTGAGGCTGCAGCTGAGCAGTGGCTGCCTAGGTCCTTTCCAAAATCCAGCCTGGTGTCTATCCACACAGGGGAATATTATACAGCCATGAAGAGGACTGAAATGTTGATAGCGGCGACAACACAGATGGGCCTTGGAAACATCATGCTGAGTGAATAAGCCACACACAGGACAAATATCGCATGGTCCACCCATGAGGTACCTAGAGCAGGTGAACACACAGAGACAGCGAGTCGAATACAGGTAACCAGGGGCAGGGGCAGAGTAGGGAGAGTTAGTGTTGAGTGGGCACAGAGTTTCTGTTGGGGGGTGAAATGTTTAGGGTGTAGATAGTGGTGGTGGTTATACCACATTGTAAAGGCATTTGATGCCACTGAATTGTACACTTATGAATGGTTAAAATGATAAATATTATTATGTATATTTTACTCCCAAAAAATAAAACAACGACCTATAAAGGAAAATAAAAGTCTCAGGACCACCCCCAACTCCTTATGTGAAGGGAAGGTCAAGCCTGGAGGCTGTGTCGTGCAACAGCCCCTGCCCCATGAGCAGCTGCTCCTAGCACTGTGCAGGGGCCAGGTCCCCACGGGAGGGTGGAGGCCTCACCCCCAGCAGGACTCCCACAGACCGTGCATCAGAAAGGCCGTGCTGGCCTCCCATAAACAAGGACATGCCAACGTACCTTTGAGTCTAGCCCTAACAGGAAAGTCTGTGGGACTCCACACTGACACTGTTGATTACACGTTTGTCTTCCCAGGGGCAGAACAGAGACAAAACGAGATGGAACATTCTTCCACCTCCCCAGGACGTATACACAACTGATGCTTCCTTCACTCCTTACTGTCTTATAACATTCACCTTGTCTTATGCAAGATACGGATCTCCTGGGCCTCACGAGAACAGTAACCACCTGTCTCCCTGCCCGCCCCTCCTCCTGTCTCCTTCCCGTGTCCCCTCTCCCCTTTACAGCCAGCTCCCCGAATCCTGCTCCGGAAACACAGGCACAGATGCACCTGTGAACTCTGGACATGTTCGTGAACTTTGGCCTAATGAACCTGCACTGACTGAGGTCTTTGCCTCGGTCACTTACTCGGGGTTGGCAAACCCACAGACTGACAGGCCAGGAACCGGCACTCGGTCTTTCATCACAAATGAGGAGGGGGTGGGGGAAAGGCTGCTGGGGGAAGGGGCGCACCTGGGCCTTGGAGACACCTGGAGGAGCCGTCCCCTGAGATTTGCTGTTTTCCAAACTTGGCCTCCAGGCCCGGCACACTCAGGAGCTTGTCCCTCACCCCAGCATCACCGTCTTCAGCCCGTTAAGCAAATGGGCAGCTCCGGCCTATTCCCCTGCTGCCAGCGGGTGACAAATGATCATTATTAAGGAGGAAATCGTGGTCCATTTGTCATTTTTGACAAATGAAGTCCAGAAGGTCCTGGTGAGAGTGGAGTTCCCTTCCTACAGGATGTGACAGGCCATTACAAAGCCAGCCCCAGGATCTTTTAGAGTCATTCAATTTACATGAAGCGAGCACAGCTCGGGGCACTGAAGCAATATCATTGCAACACTTAATTGCTTTGCTTCCTCGTTGACAAGACAGCTGCATCCGACGCAGTTTGTCATTTCATTACGCACTAAATATTGAAAACAGCAAACAAACCAACGTGGGCAAGCACAGTTCCAGCCCAGCAGGGCTGACGGCACTGACACAGCAAGAGTGACAGCAGCAGGGCCACCTGTGTGACCTCAGCCTCACTTCCTCCTCGAAACCAGATACAACCACAGCGTCCTGTTGCCTCATCTCTAACACACAGGGACACAAGGCTTGGTGATTTTGACACCAATTGTCCTTTATTACAATGACACAGAGCCACTGTTCTTGGGTCCCTGGCAGACACCCCAGGCAGAAAGCAGCATTGTTTCCCCGCATCCCTGCTCGTAGGCACGGGGCACCCTCGCCCAGGGCAGGACTTTGCAGCGCTCAGAGCACCTCCTGTGACTGCGGGAGGCAGGACAGAGCTGCGCGTGAGGGGACAGCGGAGAGCTGCAGACGGGAGGCCATGACACCCCTGCGGCCGAGGAGCCGGGCTGGGAAGGACAGGGTTGGGGGGAGGCAGCCGTGGGACAGGGAGGCCATTCCAGACCACGGAGCAACGGAGGGAGCAAGGGGAACCCACGACCTGAGCTGACCAGAGCAGGTACCGCGGGAAGGTCAGGTTGCAGAGAGAAGCCAGGGCTGGATTCCTGGGGGTCTTAAAGCTCTGCAAGGACTAGGACTGGGCTCTACAGCGGAGAAAGACCAACCTCTCCAGCTGGGTGGGCGTAAAAGGAGGCAAAGGGGGAAGAGTAGATAATAAATGGTGTCTGCCCTTTTTCTCACCCGGAGCGTTACCTGAAGTCCTACCCAAACTTCCACCTACGTGTCACACACGTACCGCCATGACCTAGTGACACAGCCACCCCATCTATAGGTGGGCCTGCGAGGTACATTTTTTCAGCTGGGCACAGTGCTGCCCCACCCCACTCTGCCCCCTAAAATAAGCCTTCAGGTATTTAGGAAGAGAAGGGGAGAAGACAGAGGGGGCCACTAGGAGCGTCTGCAGCACGTACCAGCTTCTCGGCCGAGGGCTCCATCCTCCCCACTCCCCAGTGCCTGGTCTCTCAGCTCCTCACCCTCCCGGATCCAAAACTCACGTCTCTGCTACTCGCCACTTCCTCCATCAACCCACTCCACACCAGCCAGAGACGTAGCCCACCCACCATCCTCCCTCCAGGGCCCCTGCCCAGGGGTGGGGGCAGGCAAGGGTCGGGGATTCCGTGAGTGAGGATCTGGGATCCCGCTCCTGCCTCTCCCGGCCCTTCCCTGCTCCTGGCCGGCCTCTCCCCATTCTCCATTCATGGCCCTGCTGACAGCAGGCCCAGAGCCGTGACTGCAAAGGTGCGGGGACGCTGAACTAAAAGCGCATGCCACCAAAACAGTGCCGCTGCTGACCTCTGTCGCTGGGGAGGTGCCGGGGGTGTGGAACGGACAAGCACAGCCCTCCAAGGCACAGTCAGGGATGGCAGGGACGGGCCTCTGGGACACAGCACTTCGGCAGCTCTGTGACCGAAGAAGAATTACAGACGCTGCTACAGCACGTGGATGTCCATCTTGCAAAGGAGACTAGACCTATGACGTGACCCCCAGGTCAGTGGTTTCCAGCAAAGTGAACTCGGGTGTCAGCCTGACCTTAGAAAACAGCAGCTATGGGCAGAGCCAAAGAGAGAGCACCCTGCCAGGCCCGCTGTCCTCCCAGGGGTGGGCAGGGAGGGGAAGGAGACCTCAGGGACAGCCACACTCTCGGGGCTTCTGCAAGCAGGTGACGTTCTCTGAAATTCACCGCCTCAGACAATCAGGTTGTCTTAAACACCCTCAGAGTTAGGTTCTTTTTCCCAACATGTTGTTCAAACCAAGTTTGACATATTCAAGAGCCTATCATCATCATCATCATCATCATCATCTATCCATGAATAAACATTATGCAAACAGGCTTTACATGTCAGTCTGTAGCTGATTTTTGTAGCTGTTGTCGAAGCACAGATTACTCTGCTTTTGCTAAGCAAGGTGGGAGATTCACCAAACTCCAGGCATGGTGTTAATGAATTTACACCCCTCCTCTCATTTAATCCTGACAGCAACAATAAGAAGCACATGTTTCAAATTTGGTTTTACTTTAACAGGCTCAGATAAGTAAGCCTGATAAGTAACAGGCTCAGAATTTGCAAAGTAATTGCCCAAGGTTGTCCCTCGGGGGAGGGGCAGCGCTCAGGCACAGGTGCGAGGAACTGGGAAGCCCTTCAATGCCCCACCTGCTGCGTCACTTGAGTAGTTCCCGTCATCCTCCCTGGGCTTTCTCTGACCTTGTCTTTCAAAAGACATATCTAAGTTTTACAGAAATAAATGGTAGCACCCAAAATAAAATGACAGCATCACATCACCTACTCACAACTCGCTGGTAGTTCCTGGGGTTCCCAAGACACTACGCCTTGCAGGTGGAAGGTGCTAGTGGTTTGGTGCCAGGTTCTCTTCCACCTGACTCTACATGCATTGAATTGGGAGCTGCTGAGAGAAGCGGCAATTTTTTCCACTTGCCCGTTGTGTTGCGAGCCAGCCTTACCTCGGGTTTGCTGTCTGTGTCTGCCTCGGTTTCATTCTGCATGACGGTGACTCTTGCAGTGATTAATGCCAGTGGGCTTTGGAATCTTTTTTGCTAAATGTTTCTTCTTTTTTTAATCCCTAACAATTCCCCTCAGTGTTTCCAAGATCTGTCATGTCACGCCTAGGCAAAGAACACTGTCTAAATGTATAAATCGCAATTTTAATTCCATTTCAATTCATTTCTCCAGACTTTCTTCAAAACTTACTAATGAAGTTGCAAAATGTGAACATTCAAGCAGTCAGCCTGCTTAAAATCCGGACCTTTGTGCAGCAGAGAGTGCTCAACGTTGATGAGGAAAGATGCAAATATCAAGCTGGATTGCTTTTTTCTGTGCAATTCACTTGAAATTGTACAGACGAATGGCAGACATTTTGTTTGGGGTGAGCCTCTTTGGTTTTTTTTCCTATTGATAAATAGGAATTTATGGATTCCACAATCTTAAAAATGCATCTTACTACACAATGGGCCCTCAAAAGGGTTGGGTCCATGTCAGCGATTAGACTGATGTTCCCGCCATACTCGTTTTACTTTTCCTTTGCTGTTTCTCCCGCCACTCTCTGGTCCTTGCCACTCAGTGAGCTCATCGGGGACATCTCTCCTCATTACCCTGGCACTTTTATTTTTTTTTAACAAGCTGTCCAGATGCAGAAGAACCTCTCATGGTAATTAAGGGAATTACAAACATATTTTTTCAGTAATGGTTTTTCACATCAGTGGAAGTGTAAGGCAGAAAAAAACATAATAAATTCATCATTTCCAGAGCATCACTTCAATAATTACCAAAAAAATTAATCCAACATGCCATCACAGTCGTCGGTGCACCGTGTGTAGGAGAGAGCTGCTCTGTTTCAAAAGGCACTGAATCTCTGGTACAGAAACCCTGGGCATGCTGGAGTGAATCAAATGTTGACTTTTGGGGAAGCAAGATGGAATTTCAGAGGCTTAGTAATAATGAGGTTTAAAGCACATTTTGCCCATATAACTACAGTGCGAACCTCTCACTTAGAAAAAGATTGCAAAATTGCACTTTCATGATGAATAAGCCCTGCAGACACATTTTTATTTCAGAGCAGAAATTACTCAAAAACAAGATTTCCCCATGCCTCCCTTCCCACCTCCCCTAAAACATCCCTTGTCTATAAAATAAAACAAGCAATACCGCAAATTCCAGCAAGTTTAATGTTACTCTGTCTTTTCCTTGCTTGGCTGGTATCAACTCTGCCAATTTCCCCTTAAAACTTTTATAAGATACTTTTTGCCAGTCTTTTTGGATTTTATTTTTATGACCACAGAAAGCTCTACATCATACTGACTCATTTTGTGTTTCTTCATATTTGCTTTGTGTCCTAGTACACAGCCAATTTCTGTAAATGTTTCATATTATGTTTGGAAATTAAAATGCCAGTTTCCTAACAGTTGGGTCCAGGTTCTATGCAGCTCCTTAGATCAAGCCTATCAGAGTGTTGATCAGCTCTTCCAGCATTGTCTTCCTGCCTGAATGATCAATTCCAGGAGCTGAGTATTAAGATCTCTCACTATGATTAGGGATTTCTCAACTTCTGAAAAGTCTGTCAAGTTTTGTTTTATTTTGACAACCTGAGACTGGTATATGGATACACACATAGATCAACAGAATAGGATTGACAGTCCAGAAATAAACCCATATACCCTTGGCCAATAGATATTAGACAGACAATTCAAGGGCCAGGGAAGAAGAGAGTTTTTAACAGATATGCTGGGAAAACTGGATATTCACAAGCAAAAGAATGAAGCTTGGACTCTTACCTCACATCATATACAAAAAGTTAACTCAAAACAAAGACCTAAACCTAAGGGCTAAAACTATAAAACTCTTATCCTCCCTCAAGAAAGGTATAAATCTTTATAACCTTGGATTAGAGAATGGTTTGTTAGATAGAACTCCTAAAACACAAGCAACCAAAGACACAATTAGGTAAACTGGACTTCAAAATTAAGAACTTTTGTGCTTCAAAGGACATTATTCCAGAAATTGAAAAGACAACTCGTGGAATGGGAGAAAATATTTGCAAGTCATATATCTGATAGGGATACCTGGAATATATAAAGAACTCTCTCAACTCAATGAAAAATAAACTCAATTTAAAAATTGGCAAAGCATCTAAATAGACATTTCTCCAAAGAACGTAGAATTATGGCCCAATCAGCATGTGAAAAAATGATCGATCTCAGTCATCATTAGAGAAATGCAAATGGAAATCATGATAAGGTACCACTTCACACCCACTAGGACGGCTATATTAGAAAAGTTAATCACGGGTGTCTCGTGTCGGGGAGGATGAAGAGAAACTGGAATCCTCATTCATTGCTAGTGAAATGTAAAATGTTGCAGCCACCGTGGAAAACAGTTTGGCAGTTCCTCGAAATGCTGAACATGGAATTACCACGTGACCCAGTGGTTCCACTCTTGGGTATATACCCAAGAGAACTGAAAACGTATGTCCACACAAATACTTATACATGAATGTTTATATCAGCACTATTTTTAATAGCCAAAAAGTGGAAACAACTCAAATTTCCATCAACTGAAGAACGGTAAACAAAATGTGGTCTATCCATGCAATGGAAATGTTCATCTACAAAAAGGAATGAAGCACTGATACAGGCTACAGCGTGATGGACCTTGAAAACACTCTGCCAGGAAGCCAGACACAAAAGCCTCACAGCGAATGATTCCACTATTTGAAATGGTCAAACCAGGTGAATCCATAGAGACGGAAAGTAGACTAATGTTCCCAGAGGCCGGGGGAGGGAAGAAGGGGCAGCCACTACTGACAAGCGCAGGGCTTCTTTTGGGGATAATAAAAAATGTTCTGAAATTACACAGTGGTGATGGTTGCCCAGCTTTGTGAACATACCAAACCCTCGGAACCGTACACCTTAAACGGATGAATTTGGTGGCATGTACGTCACAGCTTTTTTTTTTTTTTTTTTTCCAAGCAGCTCTTGCTGCCTCCCTCAGCTCTGTGCCGCTTGCAGGGACCGGGGAGAGCTCTCCGGGAGGAGTGGAGCCCAGGAAGAGGAGCGTGGGGGATGTGACATGCTGCAAACTGCAAGCAAACAAGGACATACTCTCTCAACTCTGTCTCTCTGGGAGACAAGATTAAAACAAGGGAGGGGGCCCAAGCAGATAACCCGCACCAGGGACAAACCCAGCAGGTGACAGATAAGGTGCCTGTGGAGTCTGGGGAAGGTGGGGGGGGGGCAGCCCAGGAGGCGCACCTCACATTGTGCAATAGTTGGACTCCTGAAGTTTAAAACATCAACCATCGATTAAATCCCATTGGGCGTGTGTTTAGAAGAGCTGACAACCAAAAGAAAATCCTACAGTGAAATAGATTTTATTATAAATCAGGGTCACCCAGTGATTTTTCTGTTGGCTAAAACCAAATTTTTATTATAGGTTTATGGTATACCTGGTTCTTCCTGGCTTAGTCATTGAGTTAATTAAGAACTGTTAATTGTGTTCCGAGTGCCAGACACCACCATGACTGCATTCCTCACCCTAGGGGCACAAGGAGCAGGAGCTCAGTCCTGTTCTTGGACAGCCACCAGGCAGTGAGGACGGCCCCAGTCACGCTCTGGCCACGCTGGTAGCCAGAGTGCACACCGTGGAACCCACGAGGCAGGGTGCTGAGGGGCACAGAGATGAAGGCCTCACACTCGCATCCTGGGACCCTCGAGATGCGAGTGTCCCCCACAGGAGCGGCTCCGGCCAGCGAGTGCTCAGTGCAGCTGCACAGGAAACCCCGTGGAGGCTGTTTCTGCCCAAAGGGGCCACACCACCAGCCCAGCAGTGACTCTCCCACCACGATGAGTGGAGTTCAAGTCCCCCTCACGAGTCACAGAACAGAGGGCAGAGAGCCTCGGCCCACGGGGAGGAGAGAAGGAGTAAGTCCTTCCCGGGGTCAGAAACTACCCTAAAGGCAAAGCCAGTGAGCAGGGCCCCTCATTTATAGTCAGCGGATAGGATTTCTGTGCTTAAATGAAACTGCAAGTTGAACCAGCGGCACCGAGAGTTCCGTGTGCAGGTGCACGAGGAGGAAGCGGGGCCTGGGAGTCACGTGAGCAGGACTCATCCAGATGATTCTCCTGTCACCCCATCTGGCCACAGGTCTCAGGGGGCCCCTCGGTGACAAGGTGGCAGACGGTGTGTCGGGGGCTCCGTCGTCAGAGTGTCTGTGGGACGTGACAGAATGAACAGGACTCTTGTGCAGAGGGCCAGTCTCAGATATCTGGCCACCTCCCTCCCGCTGTGTGCTTGCAGGCACAGCTCAGAAAGCCTCTCCGGACACCACAGAGGTGTGGCCAGTCCCACGTACCTGCACACGGTGTCCCCCAGACCTGCAGTGCCAGCAGCCCCGGCCGGCAGGCAGGTGGTTGTCCTCTGGCTAAAGGCTTGAGCAGGGGCACAGGAAGCTGAGGAAGGTGGCTTGAGGATGTCAACGGCCTGTCACTTCCCACTGCACGAGGTCCCCAGGTGGGAGGTTGGGGGCTGGTTCAGTGGCTCCAGGGTTCAGGACTTTGACTCTTTCTGCTCTGTGCCTTCAGTGCAGCCACCAGGTCATCAACTGTCAACTGTCACCTCGTGGTTCTAATGTGGCTTCCACACCGCTGGGCACCACGTGTAGGTGTAATAGCGTCCGCTGGAGAAGGGGCTTCCTCCAGTGCATCTCTCTGAAGCCTTTCCGAGAACTCCCAGAGACAGGGCCCCCTTGGCAGGCGAGCCCCACCCACAGCCCTGACAGCAAGTGGGAGACAAGAAGGGGAGTATCTAGAATCGTCACCACCCTGCCATAGGGGACTCTCCTGACCACACAGAGGCGGGACCGGTGGCCGCGTGGCCAGTCCCAGCAGACTCCAGATATGCCGCTTCCTGCACAAGAAGTTCGGGAGTGACCTGGCCACGGGATTTCTGTTTCTTGTGCGGCAAAGCTGGAACTCTTTCACTGAAATTCTACTAACCTGATTTTTAAAAAGCTTTAAGCTTGAGCACTTTTCCAAGCTGAGACAGGATAAGTCATGGAATTTACTGAGGAACCTGGTTGCCATTGTATGGTTTTGAGCAGAGGAGTAGCATGATTCGACTTGCATTTTAAAAGAATCTCCGGCTCTGTGTGGAGAATGCACTGGGGGCAAGCATGTCAGGGGACGGCCCTCGGGGCGGCTGCTGCCCTTCCTCCGACAGGCGCCTCTCGCTGGAGCCATGTCCACGGCGGCCGACACGCAGGCCTGGGAGCCAGGCTGTCTCGGTCGCGGTCAGGGCTGTGATCTTGGACACGCTGCTTAACCTCCTTGTACCCCATTTTACTCACCCCTAGAATGGGGATCATAACGCTGCCTTCCTCGAGGAAGGAAATGGGAGGTGTCTGTGAAGTGGGACGTCGTCGCTGGCCCCAGGGCCACACTTCCATTCTCACTTCCTCAGGCCAGCGACATCTACACCACCCGGAAAGTTACTGGAAATGCAGATTCTCAAGCCCACCCAGACCTACAGGTTCGGAAACTCTGGGTGTGGGGTTGCTAGAGAAATTACAGGACACCCAATTAAATTTGAACTTCAGACAGACGGTGAATACTACCAGTGCAATATTTGGGATGTCCTTATATTAAACAATTATTCTTTGTTTATCTGAAATTCAAATTAAACCTCATGTTTATATTTTTATTTGCTAAGTCTGGCAGCCCGGTCTGGGGTGGGGCCCTGCAACCTGTGTTTTAAGAGGTCCCCTGGGTGATCCTGGTGGCCGCTAATGTTTGAGAACCACTGACCTTCCTCGGTGCTAGTTCTGGGGGGTTGCAAGCTTAGCGCAGTACCTGGCGCATGGCCAGTGCTGGAAGTTGTCACTATCACCACCAGGTACGCGGTGAGACCAGGGGACTGAGGCCCCGGTGGTGTGGTCTCTCCTTGATGAAGGCTCAGGTGCTGCATTCTTGGAGATTTCCAAGGTGCGTGCATCCCGTTCCCTGGCTTCCTTCCACTCCCTCCCTCTGTTGGGTGCACAGTGGGCAGAGGAAGGGGGTGCCCATCTTCCCCCTTAGCTCAGGAACTCGGAGTAACGACAACTTCTCTAATCCGGTCACCAAGGAGGTATGACCTCTAAGGCCCAGCTGGCTAACACAGTGCTAGGAAGAGCAGGTTTGTGTCTGGACTGTTCTGGTCGGTTTTGCCCAGCACCTGCCGGGACTGAGGGGGTTACGTGTGGGGGCCTGAAGGAATCACGCTTGCGAATGTTAACTTAGTGGGTCAGAAAATGAGGCTGAAGTGTGTGTGTGAAGACAGCGAGGAAGGCACACTTCTTGGCTTCACTGGAAATCACAGGCACGTATATCCTAATTACGTACTGAATGAATAGATTAAGCGTGTCCATCCATCATCTTCTAGCCCACTGTGCCGATGAATGATGCCAATCTGTTAGATAAAGTTAGAGATTTTATGCAAAATCATCATCTGAGTAGCTGTCAGAATGTCTGAAAAATATTAATTATCACGTTAACTTGGCTCTGGGAAATAAACATGGAATTTAAATATCTAGTAGCATACAGAGTATACCCAGCCCCACTTACAAACAAATATCTTCTCAAGATGTCACGGCTTCCTCAGAGCCTAACTGTTAACACACACAGATTGCTCCCTGGCAGTGACTTAACATGCAAGCAGGGGCTGGAATTAAAACATCTCCACTCTCCTTTAGCCAAATGGTCGTTCTAATTATAGCCTTCAGACTGACATGCATATTTATTTGCTCATCTCTAGCCTTGGCTTGTAATTAGGAGTTAGTGCGTTCTACCTTAGAAATGGGTGACAAATCATTACACTGTGTTCTGGGGCTACAGATTAGAGCAGGTGGTTAAGGAAGCTGGGTGTCATCCATTTCTATAATTATGTCATTGTGTTACATTTAACGTCCATGGCCAGGACCGTGGCAGGCACACGGGGAGGTCAGCCTGCTGGTCTAGATCCCGGGGAAAGGAGGCTCTCCCACACGTGGCACCTGCCCTCACCTGCTGCTGGCCCCAGAGAAGCCGTTCCGAACCTGGCTGAGGGCTCAGGACACCCCCTTTGCGAGCCTTTATCTGTCTTCCCGATCTGGCCAATAGCAGGTACTCAGCAAATATCTGTGAAATGAACGAAGGGTGTGAATCAGCGAATCAGTGAACGAAAGCAACACCAGCCGCACTTCTGGATCTTCGTTTCCAGCAGCACGTCCCTTACTTGTGATGACATCCCTGTCAGGGAGGCCGAGAGTTCAAACCCTGCACCCCTAGGGTCTAGGGTCTGGCTGTGTGACCCCAGGCAAATCACTAAGTTCCCCGAGCCTCCATTTGCCTACCTGTGAAACGGGATGTGACAATGTTTGCTGTGCGTGGCGCTGGGAGAACTGAGCGAGGGACGTGCATAAGCGCCTGACGATAAGAAGTAAATAGTGTTGGGACAGAGGCTGTGAGCGCTGCACGAGGAGCTAGTCTGCACGGGAAGCCACTGGAAAGGACGATTTCCATCTGAGGCCCTAGTGACAAGTAAGAGCCCAGCACAGGTCAGAGAGTTCCAGGGCACCACAGGCCCAAAGACGGAAGGTGGGACCTGCCTGGCGGAGCTGGCGCACAGGTAAGGACAGGTGCAATCTCAAGGCCTTGCTAGCTAAAATCTGTGTAACTGAGAAGGGGCAAGTTGGCCCTGCGGCGTGCGAACTGAGACAAGCACGGTCTCCAGCAGGACACAGGTGAAGGCAACCGAACAGAGGGACGAGGAAACCTGGCAAGACCACACTGCAGCGGCAGGAATGACCGGCACTCCCTCGTTTGAACCACCCAGCAGAAGGCCACTTCCCCGTTGACCCGTGGTTCCCAGCACAGGCTTTCTCCCCTGCTGCAGCAAGTCAAGTCGACCCTGCGCTGGGGACCGCAGGGATGTCCTGCGGTTATTTTGCCTGGTGGGCTTCAGCGTGATGCCGCACAGTTTGCCAAGAACTTTACACACAACTTAAGGCATTTCATTTTTGCCATAACCCCATGGGGTGACTATTATGATCATTATATGTCATTATTATCCTTCTTGGGGGCAGGACTGAAGCTTAGAGAGGGGAAAGCCACAAAGAAGTGAGAAAGATTCAGACCAAGTCCGCCCCACCAAGGAGCCTGCATTCTCTCCGCTGCCCTCTGCAAACACCGCCCTGGGCAAGCAAAGCTGCTGTCGGATTGTGAGCGCCAGGGGGTGAAGAGCCAGCTCCCTCACTGAGGTCTGACCTCCAAGTGCTCGCTCTCAATCACCATAGTTTACCACCTTTCCACTTTCCTAGTCACTAAGTGAGTTTCTGTCCTAATGCAAAATGCAAGAGGCATCCCATTCTAGCACACTTGATCCTGCGAGAATTTGCAGGATATATAAATGCAAACACATTCTCATTCCCAATAGACACTAATCACTCTAAACAAGAGCAGGGACTCAATTCAAACACATGATTAGAGCTGATAACACCAGAGCAAACATCTTCCCTCAACTGTGCAACTGTGACACTTTTTAAAGAGCACCCCCCTGGGCCAATCCAAGGTTTCGGAGTCTCCCGGGGACCCTTCCCAAGTTACAGATTTCCTCACCGGTTTGTAGAACCAGCATGTCTTAGGAGGCAACAATTGACCTTTGCAGTAATCAAAACAAGGCAAATATTGGCAAAATAATAAGCAGGAAATGCTGAAAGTTTCATCAGTAAACAAAATACTCTTCCACTCAGTTCGGTTTGCAGCCCCGAAGCTCACTCTTGCATCCCTCACTATTTGCTTCAAATATTACTTCCTCCTCAAAATCAGTCAGATATTTCCCTTTAACAAAGCTTCTGCCTCCTTGTTTAGAAAAGAACAGAAGATTCTACTTGGAAAGACAGTAAACAGTGGAGTACAAACATGGGCCCGAGAAACATGTGACGTGAGATCGACTCCTAGCCGCGCGACTCCAGCCTCTTAGGCAGGTCACTCACACTCTCCGAGCCTCTGTTTCTTCAAACTGGCATAAAATCCTATGCACTTGCCAGGGTTATGACAAAGACAAAACGAGACAATAGCAGAAAGTCACCCAGCACAGTGTCAATGTGCGGGTCCCCCACTGGCCACACGGGCTTTGAAGCCAGAGTCTGCTCTGCCCGGCCGCACCGACCTCTGCCTTCCCAGGACCTCCGCCTCTCTGCGAACCAAGGAGGGGTTGCCCTCGAGTTCCTTCCTCCTTCCCCGGTTCCCAACCCTCATCCACAGAGGTGACAATGTCACCATGGCCCTCCCACATCTGCTCCTCACGTGTCGAGAAACAGGGCTCTGGCCGTGCCTTGGAGCACAGCGCCCAGAGCTCCGCGGTGGAGTCTGCCCTGAGTCCGAGCGTGAGCGCCCACTCCACCATCTCCCACCCCCAACTCTATGGCACCCACCTGTATCAGGTGAGGCTCTCCAGAGAAACAGAACCCATAGAATGGCAGGGGGTGCTATCATAAGGAATTGGCTCAGGCAGTTACGCAGTCTGCAGGCTGGAGACCTAGGAGAGATGATGCTGTAGCCTGAGTCCAAAGGCAGGACGAGGCCAACGTCCCAGCTCGAGCAGGCAGGCAGGGGGAGTCCCTCTTACCCAGCCTTTGTGTTCTCCTCAGGTCTTCAGTTGACTGGGCAAGGACCCCAGGGAGGGCCAAATCACTCAAGCTACAGATTCGAATGTTCATCTCATCCAGAAACACCCTCAGGACACACCCAGAATCATGCTTGACCAAATGTGGCACCTTGGCCCAGACAAGCTGACAAACAAAACGAACCATCACACCGCTCATCTGGTGGTTGTTAGGAGTCAATGAAACAAAGCACTGGAGTGGTCGCCCAGCTGTGGTCCCTACCACCGGCATCACCATTGTAACAGCAGGACACGGCCACGTCGGATTTCTGATGTTGCTCAACTGTGATGTGGTGACAGGAATGGGCTCAAAGTGACTGTCCTCTCCATGAATTGCAAGAACAGAGGGGTGAAGGGGGTGCCCCCTGCCCCCCCAGCCACACACTCTGCCTGCCCAGGCCAGGGCAGAGGCATCCCTGAGCTGAGGTTTAATCCTCCGAATGTCCACGTCCTGCCTCCATGTCTGGTCTGAACTGCTCCCAGCCAGTGTCCACCGCTCAAACTGTGCCCTGCTAGCACCCGGCACCATGGCCTTCCACCCACACAAGTTCTTCCCAAAGGTGAGGCCTCCACTCGTCAAAGGCACAGCTGGTGCCAGCCTCTGAGCTGAGCACTTCGTCGCCCCTGTTATTTCATTTAATCCTCAGGCATCACGACAAATAAATTATCTGAACAGTCTCTTAGGGAGGGAGCTATGGAAGAAAACCCCCTGCTATGCTGCCCCGTGACAGGAAGTGAGAGTGTGAGTCAGGGATGCTGTCTCAGGAGAAAGGGACAGGCCCTAAAAGTTGAGGGAGCAGGGGGAAAGGCAGACCCCACAGCAAGGGCAGCCAGTGACCTAGGCCCATCCCCCACCTTCCTGGACTGGGATTAATCACAGGAGGCAGGAGGAGGGGCGGGCGCAGGGGGCTCAGGTGATATGTTACAGGGGCCTGGTCGCCTGGAGAGGCAGATGCTAGAGGGACTGCAGAGTTGAGCCCAGGAATCTGCATTTGGACACACCTCCAATGTCAGGTCTGGGAACCACTGCTCCCCTGGCCCTCGCAGGAGGAGGAAGGGACTTGGAATCACAGAACCCGGAGCTGGAGGACCTCAGAGGCCGTCCAGTCCCAGCTCGCTCTCCAGCAAGACGCATCTGCAGCACCCTCAAGACATTTCTACACAGCCACTTCTGTGACAACGACGTCACTGCCTTCCAGAAGCACATCGGGAACAACACACTTCGTGGCAGTAGAGGGACTCACTCCTGGGCTTTGCCATTCTTTAAAAACTACGAGCCTTAAAAGAAATCATGGCAGAGCTGGCCAGAGGCCACCTTTGACCATAGCCTCTCTGTGACCTTTCCTGTTGCCATGGAGAGATTTCCCAGGACCCTCAAGTCAGAGCCCTGAGTTCAAATGCCACCTCTGCTGTGTGACCTCAGCAGGTCACTCACCCTCTCTGAGCCTCCCTTTTCCCACCTGTATGATGGAAATATTACCTTCCTCAAGGGCTGACATGAGGGTGAAATGGCTTGACAAATGAGGTGCCCACCACAGTCCCAGATACTTGTAAGTCCCCCAAAAAATGTCCCTTCCTGTCCCCTTTCACCATGTCTCCTCCTCTTCCCCGTCTCAGGGGCCCATAGCCCTCCCCACCTCAGTTGCTCTTAGGGGACCAGCTGCTGCTGGTCATTTTTACTGCGTGTAGTCCCTGTGTGTCTCCCTCCCAGCTGCACTGAGCGAGAACAGCCCCCCTGTGGACGCGCTGCACTGCAACGTTTGCAAAGGCCTCTGGCCCCACCCCCTCATCCTGTCCTCTCCCAGCAGCGGGGCAGAGCAGCGTGATGACATCCATTCTCGTCCATTCTCTAAGGAATGAGGATGGGAAGTGGCTAGCCCAAGGTCACACAGGGAGCAGGGACACAGGAGCAGGTCTGCCCAGTTCAAATCCTATTCTCCATACCTGGCCAGGTAACTGCTGCCACCCCCCTCCACCTTCCCCACCACGTGGCTGCCCTCCCTCGGCTTAGTAACCCCAGCTGCTCCTTAGGGCGCAGCCTCTGGCCTTGGTCAGTGGGGCATCGTCTCCAACAGGAGAGACACCCTCAGCCCTTGGCTGCCCCCACGCTGCCCTCCCAGACCCTCAAGGTGTACAGAGCTATGAGCCAGTGTGCCAACTGCGACCAAATCCATCAAGGGCACCTGCACCACCAAATGCTGCCAACCATCCACTGGTCCCCCAGCCTAAGGCGTGTCTGCCTCCCCAAGGCCCCTGAGTGCCTTCTCTCCTTCCCCTCTTCCCACCACACCGTGCGCTCCAGCCATGGGACACCAAGTCCAAATCCACCTCCCCATCCCCACCCCCGCCTCTGGCTCCACACCTTTGCCCATGCTGTTCCTGGGGTGCTGTCGCCTCCTCCACTCCCCACCCTGACCCAGCCACCTGCAAACTCCTCCAAGTTCCAGCTGAAGTACGTCTTTCTCTGGGAAGCTTCCCCCAAGAAGACACAGGCAGAAGAGCTACAGGCAACCCACCTGTCGCAGTTAGCCTTTGTCCCTGTTGGGAAGGTGAAGAAGCCTGGTCACTGAGTCCCCGGGATCCTGCCCGGTTGCACTGTCACTTTCAGCACTCATATCTGAAGACAGGGATACGCACCTGGTAATAGTGATCTCATGTCTATTTGTGTGCCCGGCACTGTTCTTGTGTGATCAACTCATCTAATCCTGGCCATCAGCCTAGAGCTCGGGCACTCCCATTGTCCTGGGGTGTAGGAGAGGCATCAGCAAGGCTGCCACGGCCAAGGTTGGAATAGGGGAAAGGGTCTTTTGAGAAAAAGAAATAGGGGCAGACCAGGAAGAGCAGCAACGTGCCCCTGGTGTGCCACACACCTGAATCTCAGAGCCAGATGGAGCCAGCTGCCACGTCCACCTGATGACCTCATGTCCCCTCTCTCTGCTGACTGGAAACACCTGCCAGTCAGTCACCTTTGTGACCATCCTCATTCTGCTCCCTACAGCCTCACCTGAGGGCCCGGCCAAGGCCAGCGGTGGCTTCTGCTCAGCAGGAGGGGGCAGTGCCAAAAGGGGGCTCTGGACTGAGTGGCAGGAGGGCCGGGGGCCAGGAAGGGGGTCCCTATGGGGAAACAGTTACAACCACACAGCCAGAGCCTCCTTAGAAACCGAACCAGAGGAAGGTGGGGCTGACCTCCGGCAGGTGTGAATACCTGAACCACCGTGTGGCTATGGCCCCAGAGTGTCCACCCCCTTCATGCTACCGCCACCACCTGACACCCCATGCTGGCAGCCCCCAACTCCTCAAGAGCCACGTGGGTTGGGGCCCAGAGGGAGGCAGTACAGGTGTCAGAGACCACCAGGGAGACCACCGCCAGCAGCGACCGAGTTCGCGGAAGTGGAGGGCTGGAGGGCGGGCTGCTTAGCTGTGAGCTCGGGGCGGAGCCTGGCGCAGGCTGGGGCAAGCTGGGGCTCTGGGGCACCAGCCTGCACGGGTCAGCGGGGCGTGGGTCAGTCCTGGGGCTCAGAACGGGGCTTGGAAGGCCAAAGGCAAGGTGGCTGGATCTGTTATTAGAGTATATTATGTCCCCTCGACTTGATGGCAAAAGCGCACAGCGTCATAGTTAGAAATCCCCTGGGCCACTTGAAACCACAGAGTTAGAGCCAGAAGGGATCTTGACACCGCAGTTCGGGGCACCACAGCCCTCATCTGGGCTGGTCTTCGGCCTGGAAGCAGGGGCTCAGCTGCGGAGTAGGCTCTTCCGCCCCGAGCCTGCCCGCGCCTGCACAGCAGCGCCTCCGCGCGGCCGTGCCTGCGCCCTGCCTGTCGCCCAATGTCTAGATGCCACCGTTCACCAAGGGCTCTACGTTGAGCACTGTTTCCCCAGGCTCACTACTGGGTTCCTTCAGGGACACCCTCTC
>CM052437.1:6317469-6366114 GCA_028533085.1 Varecia variegata
CTGATGGTAAGTTATTCACAGAGCTGCTGGGGTGCCTAGGGCAAGTCTGTGCTGTGGGCAGGTGTTTATAACCTGTCAGTTGTGCCTTATGGAGAGCAAATAAGTAGGGTTGCTGTATTAACAACGAATATTTCATAAAGTGTAAGAATGTCCCAAATACTGCATGGATATACTTATACTAAAAGATTATTTGTTGTTGACCTGAAATTCATATTTAACTGGGTGTCTGTATTTTTATCTGCCAAATCTGGCAACCCTACAAAGAAATCCTCTGTAGGATCTCAGTAGCTCCTACTGCTGGTCAAATTTTATAAAATAGTATTTCGAATACATAGGAGGAGGTGGGATGGTACAGAATTGGGCAAAAAGAAAACCGCAAAAATTAACTTAAAAAATTGAGTTAGTTGTAAAAACAGAATTTCATCCAGCTGGATTCAGGCTGCCTCCTGGCGTTGATTAGGCTGCTAGTATTCAGTTCTACTGACTTTTAGCACAGGGCGTCATATAATTAACGTTGTTAATTATAATAACAGCAATCTCTTGAGTCCCAATTATGTGACTGTAGGCATTTAGGAGGTAGACAGGGCAAGAAATGTTAATTCCATTTTACAGATAGGCAAACCAAGGTCAAGAGATGGCAACTGACTTGTTCTTTCCAGTGCTCGCTTCAGTCGTCACTCAGCTGTATCATTTTTAGGGTGGAGTTAGTGGGACAGGGGCAATCAGCAACAGGTCCACATGACACCAATTTTGCAGAACATTCCTACTTAGTAGTGCGGGTCCTCCCTTTTAAGTGCTTGACTTTTGACAGTGAATTGGAGACAGCTGCCTGGTGAGGAATTAAGTGGGGCATTAAAAGAATGTTCCCAGTCCCAGGGAACAGCCCCTGCACATGGGTGTCTTTGTATTTTTCTTCCATAATCTGCTCTGTTCTTTTGAACTCCGAGCAGATGTTCACTTGAAACCCTTTTTGTCTTTTCCAACTTGTCTGACAAGCTCTAGCGGAACCACCCCCAGTTCCACACTCGGTTTCTATGTGCAACTCGGTGGTCTTGGTTTGTTTGCATGAGACGGGAGGGTGGTGGCGCTGCCAGGTGACCCACTGCTGTCTCCCTTAGCACTTGCTAAGACTGGTGTGTTCTTGGTTCATCCTCACCCTGCAGAAGTGGATCATAGACCTAGCCATGGTAAGTATCACCCTGGAAAAGGATGTGTGAGAAGTAGCAGGCTGCCCTGGAGAGAACTTTCGAGATCAAATGTTAAACCTGCTAAATTTTCAGCTGCAGTAAGGGATAATGGGAATGAAAGTACAGTGCTATCCAAATATTAAAAGATACTATTCTAATTTAAATGTGGGGCAAATTTATTTGTAAACTTTCTTTTTGGGGGCCATAGAGAACCAGATTGGAGAGGTGGTTAACCGTTGTACAGTGAACAACTGAGCGTCAGTTGAAGAGCTTCTTATTAGGCTAATAATTACATATTGGCTTCATACTCACTATTTTTCTGACTTTACCCCCCAAACACTGTTGTTTTTCCTCAGCGTGCAGGGTGCTGCAGGCTAACTTGCAAAGATCTTACTCTGCCAGGCAGCAGAGGGGCCTGAGCCTGCCGCTGTGTGGACTTGTTATTCAATAGCCAGAAATTCAGGGCTGATGCTTGAGTTTAGGAGTTTGTCAGTTCAGAACAACATGGTTTTCTCCAGGCTCCAAAACACAGTATCTCTCTTTATTTTTTACTGGGGGCTACGGATAGATAAGCCTTTGTGGCCAGTGATTCTTTCTTACTCCCAACTTCAAACTAGCTATAGCCCATGAGTTGCCCACCGCACAGTGGAATCTGTGAGTTACAAATAAACGTCTCACTGTTGCGTTCTTTTTCACCAAACTTAGGTTTCAACCTTGTATTATACAAATGGATTATTATTTGACCAGAAAATTTGGCTTCAGGCATGCTTTGAGTATCTGGTGCTCTTGTACTTTCTTTTTTAACAAAGACTCTTGACTTTCTCCCATTTTATCTGCAAACAGAACTTATGTACTTTCATCAGTGCGGCCAGTAAGTTTGCGCAGCTCCAGTGTCTGTGGAAGACAAGAGACTCGGGAGCTGTGAGCGCGCTGACCTGGAGCCTCTCCGCCTACACCTGTGCAAGTAAGGGCCAGACGCAAATGCCAGCGCCAGGTGCCTACCTGGCAGGGTGTTAACTGGTTTTGAAGTGCCATGGTCCTGGCTGTTCAGGCAGAACCTCCTAGCTAAGTGTGTCCATATTTACAAGGCTGATTTAACGCAGACTGCCCTCCATTTTCTGCAAGATCCGTATTCCAGATGCCAAAAAAGAAAAAAAAAGTGAAAGCAAAAATCAGGCCTAATATTAACAGTCCTGTCGTCTTTGAAAAGTATCAAGAGGTTGATTATATTGAGTCTACTAATTGATTTTAAAAATTTGAACCTTTGTGATGTAACAGATTAAAAGGATGAAAATTATACATTGGCTTTTAAGAATGAATATCATTTGTAGCAGTGGAGAGATCTTCTGCAGCCACATTGTTTGGTCTTGACTTCAGAATTTCCACTGTTCGTTTGGGTTCTTGCAAGAACTGCCTAAAACACAGATATACTATATATAGGCAGAAACATTTTAAAAATTCAGAGCTATCATATTAATTGGATTTACTAGTTTTAGATATTTTGCTTTATCATGATTCTTCTGCATTGTAAAGGATCAATTTCTCTATCCAGGGTTGCTGGTTTGGGTCTTTATGTCCAAAGTTACTTAAAATTAAGACTTGTTGAGTTTTATTTTTAGCTTTAAAATGTTAAAGTGTGTGTATACACACACACACACATTATCACACATTATCCATTTATCTGTTGATGGACACTTGGGTTGATTCCATATCCTGGCTATTGTGAATAGTGCTGTAGTAAACATGAGTGTGCAGCTACCTCTTCAAGACACTGATTCCATTTCCTTTGGATATACACCCAGTAGTGGGATTGGTAGATCACATGGCAGTTCTAGTTTTAATTTTTTGAGGAACCTCCATACTGTTCTCCATAGTGGCTGTCCTGACTTACATTCCCCCAACAGCATGCAAGGGTTCCCTTTTCTCCACATCCTCTCTGTTTATCCTTCATCTTTTTGGTAACAGCCGTTCTAACAGGTGTGAGGTGTATCTTATTGTGGTTTTAATTTGCACTTCTCTGATGATTAGTGATGTTGAATATTTTTTCATGTACTTGTTGGCCATTTGTATGTCTTCTTTTGAGAAATGTCTATTTAGATCTTTTGCCCATTTTTAAATCAGGTCATTTTTCTTTTTCTTTTTTCTCTTAAATTTAAGTAACAATACAGTATTGAGGTCATTTGTTTTCATACTACTGAGTTGAGATCCTTCTATATGTTGGATAATAACCCCTTATCAGATACATGGCTGTTAGGACATGAGAATCCTTGTCAGCCACCTTCCTAACTGGAGTCTTCTCTCCCTTGACTTAAGATCAATGTCCTTCATTTAAATTGCTGACTTAATCAACATCTATTGCAGGCGGTGGTATTCTCTAACTCCCAATTCACGTAGCCCATGAGTGTCAGTTTCAACTGTTACCCCAATTTCCTACATATTTGCTAAGTGAAGGACTACACCAGAAAAATGAATTAAACAAAACAGTTCTAGTTAGACCCTTAGGAAAATCTTACCCTTTCCTGGGCCAGTTTCCTTATCTACAAAATACAGAGGTAGAATTTAAAACATTGTTTTTCAACTAGTGAGAGCCTTTCTTTAAATAAAACCACCCAGAAGCTCATTATGTAAGTGAGATTAGAGTTGCTTTTTGAGGGTGGGGGAGTGGTGGGTTGACACACAGACCATGCAAGGGCAGCTCAGCCCCACCCCTGGCTTCCCTGGGCAGCACCGAAGTACCTTCTAGGAACTGCTGCTTCTCTTATGAGCAGTTTCAAAACCATTAGGCTGGGATGCATGGCTGGTTTGTAGATGTTTATGAAAAATAGTACTATTTGGTTTTATGTGCTACCAAAAATCTATCAACAACACTTAGTGTATATTAAAAGGGAAAGACAATAGCTAAACACCAAAATGTCTGAGAAGCAAGTCATTTATTGCTGCAAATTTTCTTTTACAGCAAGAATAGTAACAACCTTAATGACCACCAATGATATTACAAGTAAGCAAAATATTTTTCTTCTCACTTCTGAGGAGTTTTGTGCTATTTGTGCCTTCATTTGGAAACTGTCTTAGGGTTTAATAGATGGACTCAGCTGTAATGGATGGCAGATGTGGAGGACAGCAACAAGGTATTCCTAGTTTTCATCAGTCACTTTATTATTAAGCATATACTTCTTGTAGTACAGGGGACAGAATATGCACGAGAGTGGATTCCTGTCTGCATGGGGCTTCCACTTCAGCAGTGGAATTGGACGTAGGTGATCACAGTTAACGACTGGATCGTACTGTGAGATGTGTTTTGAAAGAGCAAGGCAGGATGAGCACCTGAGAACCTGACCTAGTCTGAGGGAGCTGCGGAGATTAATTTGAAGAGTGAAATCTTACAATGGGTGGCAATTTAACCCCAGGAAAGGGTGGGGGGACTGTTACCAGGAGCAGCATGCGTGGCCATTAGCAGAGAAGACACAGGCCTGGAGACCTTGAGGGAACTCCGCAGGGCCGGGGCACCGGGCGAATGTGGGGAGTGTGGCCGGGGGTGAGGCTGGCAGTGGCCAAAGCATCCAGAGTCCAGCGTCCAGCACCTGAGAGAACTGCCCACAAACAGTAGGAAGCCCCTGAAGGCTTTTTAGAGCAGGGGAGTGGCATACTCATTTGAATGGATGTTCTTGTTCTGTTTTTTTAAAAGAAAAAGCAGTGATGAAGAGAGAATACTTTGGTTAACTAAAAAAGAATTTAGTAATTCCTTAGGCTTTCAACTCCCAAATTGAGCATATATTTATATGTCTTTGGAAAATGATTAGAACAGGTGGTGTCGGCTATGAAGATTGGAAAATGTCCCCAGCACATAGACCCCGTAAACAAGCTAATTATTATTTAATAGAGAAACACTGCTTCAGAACAGAGAGATGCATTTGTTGGTGTCTTCCTGGAGGTTGTACCTTTGGCTCAGATACTTCTTGTCGGCTCCGATTGTAGGATTAAAATTGTTCTGGTCGAAGAGTCAACTTTGATCAAGTGGGGAATGGGAGATAACACAGACCAGGTCTTCATCACAGGACTTGAATTCTCAGCATGCAAAGGGGAGTCAGACCCTAACTAAACAACAAACCAACACGCTAAAAATTAAGTTTACAAGATCAAGAATATTCTAATTCTGATTTCTTACGTGTGACAGCTGTTCCTGAGATTTAGTATATCTGGGGATAACCTTTTAAAAACAGTTTAGCTAACATCTTACATGTGTTTTACAAACACAAAGATATCTTAAATCTCATAAACTTATTCATCGGGAGAGTGTGCAGGCCTTAAAGTGTTAAGTCATTGTTAAGGTTTTAGGGTTTTTTTATTATTTTTTTACAAAGAGTCACATTTTCATGGTTACTTCAACATAAAATATGCTTTGACATTTGGGCAAGTTTTTCTGTTAAGAAATGTAGTACAAGAATTATCTTAACAGAATGCATTATACTAGCTTTGCTTAATACGGAATGGTCTGAGATACGGGCACCCTCAAGACTTCAAAGGAGTAAAGGGATTTTAAAAAGTTATACTACTTCTTAGCCAGAGGCAAATGGCTCTAATCTTTTAAGATTTATTTATTCATGAAGTCAGACCAAGTGGCCAAAAGTGGTCATTATGATAGGAAGATCATTTCCCCCAAAATACTTCGAACCAGAGTTGTTTGAAGTTTTCATGATTGATTGATAGTTAAGTTTCATTTTTGGGGTGGGGAGTGAAGTTTTATTTAGGATTATACTTTAGAGCAGGAGGTGATTTTGCTCTACAATGTGAAAAGTTTTTAATACACACTTTTGTTCTTTTTGATTTCAGTTCTTATACGTTTTGTGATCATGCTGGCTTTAAATATATGGGTAACAGCTACAGTACTTCGCTACCGGAAGACCGTTACAAAGACTGAATGATGGATTTATTATTCCTGCACACAAAGTAGATTTTGAATAACTGAACCAAAGGGAAAAAGAAGCTCCTTGCTAAATCAAGGTCTTTTATAAATTTAGTCAGTCATTTCAGAATCTTTGAAGCCAAAGGCTTTTTTAGACTTTGAAAGAGCCACTTAAACACTTGTTTAAATGCCCATTTCCCTTCCCCACTTCTAGGTTATGGTAGGGATCAGACATCTGCAGTTTTGAGAAGGCTGGTGACTGATGGAAGTCATCCAAGAAGCCCATTTGAGCAGACCACTTTCTTACTCTTGAAGTTATGATTAAGTTCTCTCCAAAGAGCTAACTGCATCTATTTTTCAACTTTCAGAATCTTTTAAGAAACAAATCCTCTCCATGAGTGGGAGTAAATGGAGTGGGATTTTGCTCAAAGTCAGAAGTGGAACTGTAATAAATTACTAGGGTTCACTTTCTGGGACTAAAGTTTAATTGTAACATAGATATAACAGGATGGCCTTGTTATATGTCGTAATATGGCACAACACCTGCTTAGCTCTAGCAAGGATATCAAGGGAAGCACAAATATAATTGGCTTGAGTTTGTATACCAAAATAGTCCTTTAACTTAACACTGTGCCTTAAGTAATTCCTAACAAAAGGTACTTACTGTTAGCTGCAATCTCTACTTATGAAGAGGAAATCCTAACAAATTTTTTGATTCAAGCACAATGCTGCCTTTTAAAAAGGGCCACATCTATGCAATTACCATTATTGGAATTTGGTATAAAATGCCAGGTTTTGTCTATTGAAAATATATAAAGAGTACTGCTGGTTTCTGCCCAGTTCTTACAGATTTTATTCTCATTATAGTATCTTATCCTAAACATGTTAGGGTTATGTGTACACTGTATTTTTCTACAAAAATATAAACCCTAATGTTTAAAAATTCACTTTCTATCTGGGCGCAGTGGCTCATGCCTATAATCCTAGTACTCTGGGAGGCCAAGGCGGGAGGACCACTTGAGCTCAGGAGTTCAAGACCAGCCTGAATAAGAGTGAGACCCCATCTCTACTAAAAATAGAAAAATTAGCTGGGTGTTGTGGCTCGTGCCTGTAGTCCCAGCTACTTTGGAAGCAGAGGCTGGAGGATCGCTTGAGCCCAGGAGTTTGAGGCTGCAGTGAGCTATGATGATGCCACTATACTCTACCCAGGGCCAGAGTGAAACTGTCTCAAAACAAACAAAAAAGGAAAATTGAACTCCCTTTCTCACTTCCCCCCTTTCATATAAAATTTTTAAAAATATATAAAATAAAAATTCACTTTCTCCTTCTAATTGAAGGCATTATTCTGCTATATTCAATAAGTGATGTTTATTAGAGAATGCTTAGTTTCCTATGTAAAATAAACGTTCATATTTTGAACTCTGCTGGGTCTTAAAACTGTCATTTGTTTTAATCGGACTAATTTTGTTATGTGTAAGGTGTAGTTTTTAAATAAACTGTGGTTAATCCTTTTAGAACTACTGGTTGGGACCAGCAGGAAGAGAAACATGGTATCTAAAAATCATTCTGTAGTTGTTTGGATCAAGATGTCATTTTTAAAAGATATAAGTTAATCTTTTCTCATTTGCAGTTATAATCTGACCATCAGTATAAATACAAATTATTTAATTTTATTCCAACAAATACTTTATTGAGATATAGTTTATTAGTACTTTGTCACTGCTTAAAGCAACTCCTTTAAGAACATACTTACGTGAAGCGGTCTCTGTTTTTCCTCCTTTGGGAGAAAACAAACATTTGAGCTATTCCAGATATTTCACACACATTTTCATATTTAATCCCACAATGATCCTATAAAGTAGACACAGTCTCCATTTTACAGATGAAAACACTGAGGCTCAGTGTGAATAACCTGCCCAAGACCATATAGCAAATAAGTGTCCTAGAAAAGAACCCAGTGATTACCAGAGATACTTTCTAGAAAACCACCTATCAGCAAACTATTTCCTGACAAAAGAGACACCTGCCTCTGTCCCTATCCTCACCAGCTCAAATGAGATTGTTAGGTTTGTGTCCCGATTAAAATATCCAAATCAAATCAGAGACAGGCTCCTGGTTGAAATTCTATTTTGTATTTCTCCAAGAACTAAATGACAGGGCAGAAGAATCACACAACTCTATAGCTTCAGTTATAAGACTTGTTTGCTACCCCCATCCCATCTTTTATACCCATCTTATGAGAAAGGCAAATATTTAGGGTAAATTTTAAAAGGTTGCAGCACTCCAGGACTATTTCATAGGAAAAGTATGAAAATGCTCATGTCTTCATTTCTTTTATTTTTTTTATAAAAAGCAGGCATAAAATACAATTACATTACTACAAAGATGCAACAAAATTTAAAAAAAAAGAAAAAGGGGTAGGATTTTTGTTCAGAGGGGACAGCTGATCAAATATTTATGATTATCTAAACCATGCAGTTCATAACTTATTACAATTCCAAACAACTCATTATTATGGGAAGGGAGATGGGGAGAGGTCCCCCACGCATAATATTCAGCACTGTCACACAGTGCTTACCTTCAAAGTGCTTTACAATTCAACTATGGTGTCTTCACAACATAGGGAAGCTGAAGCCTTATTCCAGGGAAGGAGAGGTGAGTCAGTAGCAGTGTCAACGCAGACTGAGAGACTCAGAAGTGACTTGCTCAAAAAAGATTTAAAAATGTTAAAGCATGTTCCAATAAGGTTAATATCACGTCTGAGTTTCTCTATTTTAACATCAGAATCCTGTAAGGACAGATAAACAGCAGCATAACTTCTTAAAGTGTGGTTTGGCAATCTGGAGTACTTCTTGTTCAGGACACACAGATAAGCTGATGCAAAGTAGATCCTTCAGAGCCAGGTTTGTGCAACTGCAGCACAGGTTAGTTTTAAAGGCATTAAACTTTATTTTATATTTATTGGTATACTTATCCATTAGCTAGAGCATTTTAAACTTTCAAATAGATTTTTTTAAAAAAAATCTTGCTTCTAGATAGCATGTTTTTTTAAATTAATACTTTAAAAAAATTCACTATACATTAATTTTCCACAGTAATACCGGCACCAATTTTCCTTCTACTTCTGTCTCACTATCTCCACAAAACAAAAGTAAAAAAATCCAACTAAGAAAATCCCAATACTCACTAGTTCTTAGTTCCCAATAGGAGGTATTTATAGCTCTAGGAGAAATCAGGTGTGAAGAAATAAGCAACTTATAGTCTCATAAATATTTATGTTGGAAGCTTTGGGGCCTCAAGAAAAAGAGAAACTGGCACAAAATCAGGTTGTGTCATATTTAATGAGTGATGGAGAAGAGAACATGTGGACAGGTGCATGCACTCATGTATGTACAGAAAAGCGGCAATGCGGTAAAAAGCAAATTCTTACCCAAGGTCAGAATTTTTTATTAAGCGCATTTCTATTAGTTGGACAAAATAATTAATCCTTATGTCAAACCATATAATGTGAAGAATCTCCATGGGAGAGATTTTTTTCACCCCTAAGAATATCTCTTTCCCCCCAAATACTTCACATTAATTTTCCTGGTACAGTTGCATCACACCATGATTCTCCATGTTCTCTAATATATACAGCATTCAAAATTTAAACTTCCTGCCTTTTTCACTCAAATATTGCAGTTACTCATGTGTAAACTTGAAACTGTTTCACCTTAATAAAGTTTATTAAAAATATATATATATATACTCTCCAATTCAGAATAGGATAGAACCTCCCATAGTGTAACAAAATCTTTATATAAAATATTAATTCAGTCTCCTTTTAACAACTCTAATGAATGGAAATATTTATTCTATATAAATTTTATATATTTTTCATTTTTTAATCTTACTTAAAAAAAAAAAAAACTGTCCCCCAAAACCAGAACTGCAGAACATACCTGCAAGAGAAATGGCATGCACATCTAGTTTTAGCACAGACAGCATAAAAGAGTGCAGAATGGACTGGATAACGTAAGAATAACAAAATTCAGTTTCAGTACATCAGTAGGCCAATGACTGCTCTTCAATTTCCACAATAGTATCTATAATGGGGATCTAACTCTTTAAACATCTCTATACTGACACCAGAGGGAATCAATGAAAATTACGTCTACTTCCTTCATTGAAATATTAGATGATGTATTTCAGTATCATACCAAACTCTGTGTGTATGTATAGAAAGAGAGACTGATAAAAGACTATATAATTTTTTTTTTTAAAAAAAACCTGATGCTTACCATTGCTACATACTGTTGTGGTATAAAACATATACTTATCTGTGATCATGAGAATTATAACAGGAATGGTCCTGCCTAAACTGTAACTTTAATAGCATTTAAAAAATGAAAATCAAATTAAGTGCCTTTGAGGCCACTTCTTCCCAGTTATCAGTTTTTTCTTAACCCAATACTGAAATATTGCCATACACAGTTGTGTGTTTGAAGATCACATTTAAATATTTAAAATATATCTACAGTATGTCTTAGTTTTCTTTATATTTGTGATAATTTTTGAATCTTGAGTGTGAATGTCAAGATAATCACAAATGTCTTTACCAGAAATAAAAGCACATCTAGGGTAGCCAACAAATTCAAAGCAAAGCAAACATTTTGTAGTCACAGACTAACACTGAGGTCTGTAAAAAGGGTTGGATGAATAATACATACACATCAAAGATATATTAGTTCTAATACTATCCATTATTGTTTCTATAACCAATACTTTAAAAATTTTTGTTAAACAATCAAAATAGGCTGACATTGATATAACTATCATGTGTAAAAATAGTGCACTATTTTTCTTCCACAAAGCAAGTTTGCATCCTAAGAGCTGGTAAACACTTTTTTTTTTAATACAGAAAAGGACTGAGACTTTGAAAAAAAATTAAATTAAGGCATTCAAAATGGGTAAAGTTGCCTATCATGAAGCATTAGGAAACTGATAAAATTAACTTCAAACTTCTTGTTACAGTAACTGCTTAAACATGAACATGCAGCTTCCATCAGGTACACATGAATGAGTGATATAAACTCCAACATTATGGCTTTATACAAGTGCATAGTTGCAACTGCAGTAAGTAATGATATCTGATTAATGTATACAAAAAATAAAGTGGGAAGTTTAAAAAACCCTCTTGCAGTATTACAGTACTATATATATATATGGTTTTTTAAATATATATATATATATATATATATATATACACAGTATAATGGTCACTTCTGAAAGATGCAGTCAATATCACTGTAGTGGAATCCATTTCCAGATTCTTCTGGTAAATGTGCTGGTGAAATCTCACTATTGAAGCTGAAAAGATGATTTCTTTAAACTTTAAGTCTTCTCAATCCTTTTGTGCGATGTAGTGTGAGTGACTGCGAAGAGAGCTTTATGAAACGAGTTTGGAAGAGTTGCACATGATATCCTTACTCTATTAACCAATCATGGTTGGTTCAATCAATTTGCTGCTTCAAAGGAGCCCAAGAAATCTCTCCAAAATTTTTCATTTATATTACAGGGAAAAAAGGAACATATACGTATATGTGTATTTATCAGTCTCTCAGGAAAATATAGCTTTTTAAGAAATTTTGGGCCATCATATTTCAGTCCTATTTTAACTGGAAGAATACGATCACCTTGAATAATGACTGCTTTCATAGAAGGCAGCTAGCTGGAAAGAAAGGAAAAATAAAGTTAGCTGATACAATTTAAATTGTATAATAGCTGAAATAATTTAAGAGGTTGTTAAATTCCTTAAAAAGGCATTCCATTCACATTATTAAACTGTACTATCTTCCTGCTACTATATTTTTAACACCTGAATCATGCATAAGCATACTTATTACTTTTCTTATTTTTAGGTACATAGCAATTATATTCCTTCTCAATATATGGACTTTGAAAGTTCCATATTGGCTACAAACATTACACACAAGTTTTAATATGGTTAATTAGCTATTAGACTTATTTAATAATATGCCACAGGATAACTCTGAATAGAAGTTTGATTTGGTGTTTAACTGCTAGCTGCCTATGTTGCTGAAAGAGCAGTGGACTTATGGACCAGGTTCTAGTTGGCTGTTTGACCCTCAGCCACATTTTTCTTATCTATAAAACAGGAACAAATACGTTATAGTAAATATATGCAAAGATACTCTGCTAACCAGGTTATAAATAGATCCCAATAGTACATGCTTTGTGTTTTGCAACATGCTTACTTAGGTTAAGACACACATTACTTTTAAAACCATTCTATGTAAAAGGTTTAAGTCATGAGGCTCAACTTTCATTCACATCTCCTTTAGGTACTATTAGCCAAACTATTTCACATTTTCTAAAAGCACAAGAGTTTTCACAGCAATACTATTAACATTCTTCAGCAAGGGTAACATTAAATTCTCACAAAGCAAACATTTCACAGCATCACACACACAAAAGCCAAATCAGAAATAACAATTTCGCAGCACTTATTAGACTTATAAAGTTTTTATCGTTTCAATTCTTGCAAGTTGGAAAGAAAGAGGAAGGAAGGAGAGAGAGATGAAGAAAGGAATCCCATGCTATGTTCACAAACTAGTACAGTTGTAAGAACTTGAAAACATTGCAAATTCTCCTCTGAATATGGAATGAATACAGAATTAACTCCTTTTGCGGTTTCTACACGTTTCATTCCTAAAATAAAAAATTTTAATTCCAACTGTACTGGAAATTTATAAGGAATCTGAACATAGCATTTCACTTTTATACTTAACATGGCAATTTCAGTTAGAAACCTGTCTGAAAACTACTTTTTTTAACTATATACTATTAACAACTTTATAAATTTTCAAAACTAGTCAAAAATAATGAAAGCCCAAGTGCAAACCACATGCACTATGTAGAAGTACTAAAATAACTCATTTTTCATTTTTTTGATTTACCCCATTTATTTCTTCAGAAATCAAAAACATCGTCATCATCATCACCACCATCAACATCATCAAATGACCAATCCCAGTCTTTAAATGCCAAATCAAGCAATCTGCAATAGGAGGTTTGCAAATTTATACTCTAACATTCTTTAGAAATTGCAGCTTAATGCTATGACCTAGAAATCATACTTTGAATATGCTGTAAACATTTTAACTTTCCCTTCATGGATAACAACATGATTAAAACTAAGATGGAAGCACACAGGGAAAATTTTCCCTTTATATGTAATTACATAAAACTGTTGGCCAGGTACCCTTTTCAGAATACCAGAGAACTGAAGACAGAGATAATATTTGGGATAATAAGACACAAGGTGCTTCCCCCCCATCACTCCTGTACCCCAGGTAAAGATGTGACCATCCTGATGCCTAGTTTGGCTTGACAACTACGAAAGCCCAGCATTTGTTTATATTCCCTTCACAAAAGTGGTTAGATTACCAGCCAGTTCACATTTTTCCATCATTACACCATAAGCCATAGTATAAAAAGGCAATAAAATAGTAAGAACACAGCTTTTTGAATTCCAGCAGGACCTGCTCAAAGGCTCACCAACAGCTATACTCTACATATGAAAAACTATGGACAAGCCCTCAGGTATATAAGTAGCATCAGCAACTTCTCTCAGCTAAATAAACTGGACTTAGTGCTGGGTTATATGTGGTCTTTTCTTTCCAATCCAATAACCTGAACTGTAATACTGCAATCATCTTTGTTTTAAAAAATAGGAGTAACCTTTCATCATTTATAACTGTGGTTGTTCATGAATCAACTTGTGCCAAGAAACTCATCTGGTCCCCAAAGCCTCAGTTCTTAAACTTCAGTGTATATGAGTTACTGAGTGCTCTCTATAATGCATATTACCAGGCCTCATCCCAAGAGATTTTGATATGACTGGATGGAAGATGGGGCCCAAATATTTGCATTTTTAAATAAAAAACCTGAGGTGATTTCTGATGCAGCTGGTTAACATTGAGAAACACTGACAAGAGTAGATTGATGGATAATTACCCTAATTTAAAAGTAAAGAAACTACTCAGATTACTTTTTTCAAATGTGCTGAACACAGAACAATATTTGAGAAAACACACAAACTTAGATATAATTACTTGTTCACTTAATACGTACCACAGCCTAGTGTACATTCATTTTTCTATGCTTAAATATAAAAGAAGTTTTAGCTGTGGTTTCAGCTCTCCTGCCTGGCAGGCTGAGACCTGCAGGCCTTCCAGGGTATCCATGCCCCAGCTTGGCTACTTGATGAGAAATCTGCATTGCATACATATCCTTCCAAAACCTTTGAGGTGTGTGCTGGTGTCACGATCTCGAATTTACAATTCCAATTGCTAGGTATTAATGCAGTGCATACAGACTTCCCTTAAAACTTCTCCCCCATCCCCTTCCAATCAGTCACCTAATTCTAGTTATTCAGACTTAAGAAATCTCTCTGAATTCAGGTTTCTTCTCTCCTTTTTCACTGTCAGTACTCAGTTTAGGATCTCCTTAAGTCTGAACATACCAATCCCTAATTGAAAGACTTTTACTTGTAGAACAAAATCAGAACTCCTTAGCCTAGTGTACACAGTCCTTTTCAGTCAGGTTCAAAGTTTTCTCTCCAGTGTTATGTCATCTACTCCCACTCCCTGCTGTCACCCTCGCCCAATCCAACACAAAATTACAAACATAAGTAATTCTGACAACTCCGCACATGACATTTTGCCTGGAATTGGTTTTTTCCTTATTTATTTGCCTGTAAAATTATCAATCTTCCAATTTTTGAGACCTTTCTTAATGTCCTCAGGCAGAATTCTCTCTGCTTTGTTTCCCTGTAACACCGTTCATGCGTCTATTGTAACCAACATCGTACACCGTGCTGTCTGCTTGCTCGCCTGTCTCCTCTGTTAACTGGTCACTAGGGATACGCTGCAGGCCTGGGGAACTTGTCAAAGACGCTTCAGAAAAAGGGTCCATTTAATTTTCAGTTCTACCAGCAATACATGAAGTGTCCATTTCTGTATCTCGCCAATAGTAAGTTTCTTAACCCTTGCCAGTTTGGCAGGTGAAATATGGTTTTATGTTATAGTTTTAACGTAATTTTAATTTCTTTAATACAGTTGTCCTTCCTTATCCACGGTTTCACTTTCTGTGGTTTCAGATACCAGTGGTCAACCATGGTCTGAAAATATTAAATGGAAAACTTCTGAAATAACAATTCATAAGTTTTAAACTGCATGCCACCCTGAATAGGGTGATGAAATCTCATGCCATCTGCTTGGGACACGAATCATCCCTTTGTCCATCATATCTGTCCTGTAGATGCCACCTGCCTGTTAGTCACTTAGTAGTAGTCTTGGTTATCAGACTGAAAAAACATGGTATATATAGGGTTTGGTACTACCTGTGGTTTCAGGGATCCACTGAGGGTCTTGGAATGTACTGCCATGAGATAAGGGAGGACCACTGTAATCAGGCTGATCATTTTTTTTTTTTACATTTAACTGCTATTTCATAGTAATGCCTGCATATTCCTCACTAATTTTATATTGGGATGAGGCAATCTTCTTTTTCTTAATGATTTATAAGAACTCTTTATATACATCTTTCTCATGTATATTATAAATACATGATGTTCTAAAAATTTACAAGGCTTTATATTTTGAGGTAGTCAATCTTTCACTTTGTTTTCTTCTTTTGTTTTATTCTTTGGAAGTTCTCCTCCAATCCAAGATCAGATACATATTCATTAATATTCACCCATTCTCTTTGGCTTCATTTATGGATTTACTTTTCACACTTCAAGTTGTATATAACTTTATTATTTTTTCCCAAATAATTAGTCTGTTTATTTTCTAATATTAGAAACAGAAAAGAACAAAGATAAGGTAATAATGACATAATAGCCACCCTCACCCTTAAGTTTTAACCGTGTTAGCATGTTTTATTTCTTAAAACTGGATAAATGAGCATTTGTTACATTTTTGTTTTATACTTTTGTGCATGAATTAGGTGTTGCATTTTTAAAAAAGATCTTTAAAAGAAAAATAAAGAGAAATGCCCTCTAGCCAGACCGATATTTTGTGTCTTGCATTGAAAGAAACTAGGACCTCTGCAAATTGTCTTAATGAAAAATTAGCATTTTATTCACAAATTTCCTACTTTTTCAGCATAGCGTTTTAATTCAAAACTACTAAGAAAACATTCCTGTAGAATGGCATTTCTACACATTATGTTTTATAAGCTGTCAATTAAGTTCTACTCACATCACTGTGATACACTGGAGTATTACAGTTAAAAGTGCAGGCTCTGTAACTAGACTATCTGGACCTAAATTCATGGCTCTGCCACTTACTAGCTGTGTGACCTTGGGCACACAATCTTTCTGTGCCTAATCTTCTTCATCTGTTGAATGGAGATATTAATAGCTACCTCACGGGGTTGTTCTCAGGATAAATAAGTTAGTGTAGTTAAAGCTCTCAGAAGAGTGCCTGGCATACTATAAGTACTCAAAAATGTTATTTTCTGTAATAATAATAGCTAACACTTATCCATTACTTTAAAACACTTCACAACTACAGAAAATGGGAAGTGCTGCAAAGAGAGTTAAGAGGAGGATCAGAACCAGGAATGTCACAGAAGCCAAAGGAAACATGTAATGGTACAGTTATTAACAAAGAAAGATACTGAGGAAAAGTTACCAAAAAATGATTAGGTGAGTGTTCATGGGTATATGTTTTAGTATGTATATAAATGTATAGATTTGGTGGGTCTGACAAAGCCAGACATTAGCTTTAAGAAGGATACTATGTTAATTAGTTCAAATGAAACTAGAGGTTAATATTAAATAAACTCAAAGGAGGAGCTACATATTAAATCATTGCTGATATATACCAGACATTCTGTCCCTATGTTTTCTTGGATGATCCTTTAACAGCTCTACCCATTTGTATACAGGAATATGTTATAAATCAGTAGTGTTAAAGGCCATCTAGTCTGAAGCTTGACTCCTCTCTAGAATAATGCTACAAAATGTGGTTGAAAATTTGTCTCTCTGATTGGTTCTTATTCTAACACCTCTTCCAAGGAAAGGTTCTTTAAATGTTTGGTGCTTTTTATGATCTCTCACTTTCAAATAATTTCTTCAGAAGGCAAACTATTCTTAGCTCCTTCCCTTGCTATATGTATAATACTTTCAAATGACCCACTGCCACTTGGTTATTCTCTTCTTCATACCCTCCAATTTGTATATATGACTCTTAAAATGTGACATTCAAAATGGAATGTCAGCAACTGTAGGTTGCTGATTCATGTCAGAGACACAGATACAATTTTATGAGTTAATGAAGCAATGAAGACTCAAATGTCAAAAACAACGGAAATAATGTTGCAGAGGCACAAAATCCAAATTATATTTTAAATGTGCTCTTTACATTTAGAATTTCAAAGAGTATATTAAATAAAAAATTGTCACAAAATGTACCCTTTGCATTTTGCAGTCAGTCTTGATATTAGTTTTATCTACACGCACAGTTGCGAGATGAGAGAAAGAAATCCTTATTACTTACTATTGCTATGACAAAATTTTTTAAAAAATCAACGAAGAATGATTCAAAGGGCAGGGCCAGAAGTTAAAAAAAAAAAAAAAAGTAACAAAAATCAAAAGTAAATGTGCTTTCAAACACATCACAATGCTGATTTGGGGCAGGGAGCAAGGAAAAGTTTAAGTCAGCGAACATGAAAACAGACTGTTACATAATTCAGGGCATGCCTCATTTGGTCTGAAAATTGCTTCATAAACTAATTCTATATGTTATGATATGCAGAGAAATCATTAACTTGTCAAATAGCACAAAAGAAAAAATACATAGAAAGGATTGGGGCTGTTACAGTCCTGGATCTAAACAAACTGCCCCTCTGGAGTCTCAATCAAAAAGAAAGATAACAATACCTGTTCTACTCCATAGGACTATTTTAAAGATCAAATAAGAGAATACATAAGAAGTTAAATGAGAGAAGAATATATATGTAAGCACTTTAGAAGCTGAAAAGTACTATATATTATAAGATATTAAAACAGGATTTATGCATCAATAGTTTTACAACATTAATAATAGGAACTTAATTTTTAGAAGTTTTGTACCAGGCACATTGAATGGGCTTCAGTGTCTCTGAACTCTGAGTTTCTTTAGCTTAATTACTATCAATAATCACTAATTTTATAATATTTAGTTTTATCATACCTCACACAAAATATTCAACATTTTCACTGCTGAAACACCAATTCTACCTTTGCCATTCTAAATTACTTCCTTCTAGTTTCAAGAAAGCTCGTATAAGATATTTGTGGTTAGAATGATAAGATTTCTGATAATACAGCCAATGCACATCATTATTCGTATACTGAAGGTCCTGTGTTAGGGAACAAAAAGGATACCTGAAATTAGATACCTGATCTAAGTGTAACTTTTTCCTTTAGCTAACCAAATCCTCATGTTCACTCCATGTTCAATGAATAACAATGTTTATAAACGCTGTAGTACCTAGTACGCCAATAAATGACTATTCTGAATCAAGATACTTAAATGACTTTAACATAGCCATACGAAAATGGCTCCATCAAATTGTTTTTGTACATAATGGTCATACCTCACCTTCCTCCATGTTCCTAACTCCACGTCAATTCCAAGTAATGCCCACTTTACCCATTAGTTAATATTTGCATTTTTAAAGATGGTTTGTATTTTTCTCTAAATCACAATTGAGTTACTATTTAAATGTATGGATTTGAATTATGATCAGCTGATTTCAGTCCTGCTTCCCAAGTGACCTTAAAAATATTATAAAAATGTTTGATCATGAAACACAGTGTACACACTTGACACTTGAAGGTCTGGTGTGCAATATTTTCTTTTTTCTTTGAGACAAGGTCTTGCTCTATTACCCAGGCTGGAGTGCAGTGGTGTGATTATAGCTCACTGCAGCCTCAAACTCTTGGGCTTAAGTGATCCTCCCACCTCAGTCTCCTGAGTGCATCACCATGCCTATTTAATATTTTTGTGGAGATAGGGTCTCACTATGTTGCCCAGGCTGGTCTCAAACTACTTGCCTCAAGTGATCCTCCTGCCTCAGCCTCCCGAAGTGCTGGGATTACAGATGTGAGCCACTGAACCCAGCCTTGTATGCAATGTTAACCCTATCTCCTAAATCACTACATTAGTCAAAGCACTTACAAAAGCTGAAAGTAGCATGATTATACAGTCAGTCCACACTTAATGTTGTTGACAGGTTCTTGGAAACTGTAACTTTAAGCGAAATGAAGTGTAACAAAATCATTTCTTTTCTCATCAGTGTTATAACGAAACAACTTTGAAGGAAACAACTTTATTCATTGGAAGTTTCCAAGAACCTGTGGACATTAAGTGAGGACTGACTATATACCTAAACATGACAAAAATGAAGGCTTTATAGATTTTTGGTTGAATTTAATGTTGTGTGTGATTTAGCAAATAAATTTATATAACTTTCATCCAAATCAATGAATGAGACATGCACACTAAAGTAGTTTCAAACATTTGGTATTCCATGGCTCTAAAATTTAAATACCAAGCAAAGGAAAACTAATTAGGAAAATTTGTAGTTTGACTATAAATAGCAAAATATTTTAATAGACTTTAATTTTAACCACATTTTAATTTATTACCTTGGTTTGTTCGGGGCAAGCTGTCGACTTGGCCGTCTAATAGACTGGTTTGGTTGTATCTTCATTGAAGTTCTAGGAGATGACCGTGCAAAAGGGTCTGGAGCTGGGGGCTTTTTAGGTATCTTTTTTACCAACCGACTAACCCACTTCTGCTGCTCTTCTGTAGAATTTGCTAATAACAACAGATTCTTTGCCGTTGAAATATCATAATACACTATAAAGAAATATTTGAAAAAAGTTAATGTGCTTAAAATGATCTGAACATAAATAAAATTGATGGAGTGAGTAATTTACTAGTTACCTTTACAAGGTGCTATAATCTCCTCCTTTTTGTCCATGTGATCTTTATGACATTTAATATGGCAGCGACGGCACTCTAAAGCAGGAGGAGGTTTAAACATGTGCCACAGTGGCTTCATACAAGCCTCACAGTTGGTTGGGAAATGATAAAGAGTAGGAATAAATTCATGTCCTTTGTGGCAAATATAATTAGATTTTTCTCCAACTGGCTCCACTGGAAATTCTTGTTCCTTCTTACTTTCTCCTTCATTGGCATACAGAATCTATAAACAGTGAAAAAAAAAAAACAAAAACAATAAATGATTCCAAATATATTTTTTATGTAGTAACCATTCTGATAGTATAGATAAAGTAAAATTAGTCTTAATTATTCAGTGAAAAGAAAATGCATTTGAAGTCAAAACCTAAGCAGGCTCTGCCTAATCAAGAGTTTCTGTAAGAAAAGACATTAGACAGCCACTTCACTAGACAGTTCACATTTCGAAAGAATTGATCCTGTTCAAATGTTGCCTCCTTATTTTCTCTGTATTTTACTATGCTTTAGCAACACTATCAGGCCAGCAAAAGGTAAATTTGCACTTCATAAGTGTTAGAAAGTTTTTTGAGAGAGATCATTTACAACAATTGCCTGAAGAAATGTGGCAATTATACTAATTGGTGTGTTATAATTCTTAAGAACAGAAACCTGTGTAATAGCTGTAAGCACAGCTACATTTTAAAAGATCTGTATTTGGAGAGTAGAGGGAGGAAAAAAAAGAGGAAAGGATGTGTAAAATACTATGAATAAACATTACAAACATCCAGAAAACAAGGGGCCAACTCCCAAATAGCACACCAAGCACAATGGCTTTTATACAGAAAAACTGAATAACTAATTGTTAGATTAACTAATTTTAAAATGAAAGCAGTAAAGGGAAGTATTTGGCTTTATTTTAAATTGGAAGTAAAAGGGATACCAGGTACAAAATTTAACTCCATAAGCAATTTTTTTAACTTTCTAGAGAGCTGAACACAAAATTGAAAACAGAAGGAAAAAGTTCATGCTTAAAAAAATTATACCCAACCTTAAAAATACAGCAAAGGCCAGAAACATGATATAAACACACTACAGACTTTAACAATTAAAATGGTAAGTGGAATGAAGATGTATCCAAACAGAACAAAAGTCACAAAATAAAAAATCATTTTTAAATGGGACTGAAACAGAAAGGTAATCTGAAGAAGGCCAAAAACTAAAGAAATTTGATCTGTCATATCATAACTTAGGTGAAAAAAATAAAATAAAACCAACCAAACAAACAAAAACAAAATAAAACTATGTTTACCTGGAATATCCTTGGAATTTCTTTAGCATCTGCTCTATATACATCTGTCTGTGTAACTGGTCGGACATGAAATAACTTGCTAGGAAAGATTTTGAATAAAGAAATAAAATATTACCCAAGGATCAAATTATATTAATCTATACTTAACTCAGAAGTTAAAAATTAACTACTTTGACTCATGTTAGGAGCTTACTGAATATCTCATTCTATTAATTCAATCATTACTTAAGATTTTTAGCAATTTCTAACTTTCGTCTGTATAAAGCAAACTGCAAGAAAATGTAACAACAGTATGGGAGGAGTTATACTATAGTTCTTACATGGCTAATAAATTGCATTAACTGTTACTCTCTTACCATACTTTAAAAGATGAGAAAAGATATAGTTCTTAAATATTCTAATAAAAACACTTACTCAATATCTAAAACCATGTAAGGGTTAGATTGTTCTTTATCTTGTTCACTGTCATAGAAAAGAATCTTCTTACTGCTTACAATCACATACTGTTAAAAAGAGGGAGGAAAGGAATCAATGACTCAAGTTATTATATACCTTATTGATTTTCTTTGAAAATAAATTCTATATTGGCAATAAAATCATATAAAATACCTAAGTAACTAAAAAGTACTTAATATATCTTCAGGAAAGTCTTCCTTAATTGTTTGTAGATATTTTAAATAAGCAAATGGGAGGAGAGGGTGAAGTCGAACATTTTTTGGACTTATTTAGCTTTGGGATCCAACAGCATTAGTAACCTTATCAAAAACGAACATAATACCATCAATAATCATAGTAATAGAGGAAAAGAAATAAAGGGGTCTTTTTTAAAAATCATATCCAGAGTTGTTTTCCCACTCAAACAGCAAAAGCACCAAGATCAACAGGCTTATATTTTCCTAACAACAAAACCTGTTTTAAACCTGTTTTATTAATAACACATGAAGAAAAAAATAAGTTTTACAAAGATAAATAAAATAACATCATTCCAAATCATAAAGTATAAACAAGTTTTATGTGTCTAGAAGTTCTAGTCATGTAAATCCAATGGTTGGAGTTACACCAAAAGCAAAACAAAACAACAAACCAAAACAAAAAACAATAAAAACCATATTCAAAAGTACCAATTACCTTTTTAACCCATCCAAATTTCTTAGTGTTGTTTCGCACAGGCAATGAAAGCCATCCTTCTAATCTTGACTCTATAAATAAAAGCACAAGATATAAGTATATATGTAACAATTCTCCTTTGACAAGGAATTTAATAAAATTTTAAATGGAAGTCAGAAATCAAGTAAGCCTTTCAGAATTAATCACTGTAAATTATCTAGGATACAATAATAGCATAGGATCAGTAGACACAAGTTATGTAATGCAAAACAAAATCTACGTTATATCACATTAGAAATAGATATTCTATAGTTCTTATAAAGTCAAATGTCCCACTGATTAAATTCATGCATTTGCAAAATTCAGGAGAAAAGTTGCAAAAAAAAAACCAGGCAGCAGCAGCAGCTCTCGATTGTCACTGGTCCACCAGCATTAGATTAGAACCCTTTATTTTTCCTTTGGAAGAAGGCCTAACTATTGAAAAAGTGCACAGCTTTGAGGAGAAAACATTTTAAATAATTATATGTTCAGAGAAAATGGACTTTTAGAATGGCCATAGTAAAATTGTATAAATTATACAAATTTAGTTAACGAGTGGCAATATAACCAAAAGATATCTAAATTCCAAAATATCAAAATTAATAAAATTCTAGTTCAACAAAGGAAAGTGTCTGAATCCTTGGAATTTATCCTAAATGGTATGTGATCAGTATCTTTTAATGAAATAAGTGAAATTGCATTTTGGGAGGTTATTCTATTAATAATAGTAAAAGTAGCTATCACTTATTTAACATCTACTATGTGTCAACTGTGCTTAGATGCTTTACAAAAATTCTCTTCAATCCTCCCCACAGAACAGGAATTATACCCTTAATTTTGATGAGGAAATTGAAGTCTTGAAAGATCACACAGAGATGCCTCTTTGACATTAAATGAAGAAACTCTCTGGTTTTTTAATTGAAACTAAAAGCCCCTTCAGGGTAAAGATCAGCCCAAATTGCTTCATATTCTCTTACAAGGCCTAGCACAATGTGACTAGGTAAGCACTCAATAAAAACCTAAGAATATCCTCTGAAACAGTCTACATGCTTTTTTCTGTACTGTCACTCCTGATATTAAACTTTGTAAAGAAATTCTTCTTGGTTGAAACGGCTAAAATGAGTAGTGAAACCATGCATTCTTAAGCGATATAATGTACTGTTCCATTCTTGTTAAGCTGGCAAAATAAATGACCTATCACAATTACAATAGTAATGCCATATGAAAATACCTGAAAAACAAATTCTTTGTTCATGCAGCAGTTTATTTTTTAATTGAGTATAGAGCAACATGTTAGAGTTAGTGAATATTAGTTAATGTTATAAAAATTTTTCAAAAAGGCTAAAATCAAGGGTAGTAGGAAAAACTCTAAAAGATGAAAAGATTTTCAGGATATCACCTGTACCATTAGGTTCCGTTGAAATGGGTAAGTAAGGCAAAGATTCTTCTTCTGAGTCAGAGTCAGAGTCAGAGTCAGAGTCAAGGAGCATGTGAGAACTGGAAGGCTTAGTGGCAATATTGAGAGAAGTAGAGGAACGCTGGTAGGTGAATGACATGGATTCCATAGTGTGTGATTGAGTGATATGAACTACACACCCAACATACAAGTAAGAATGCAGAAAGAAGAGAAAATAAAATGAAAGCTTAAAAAGAGAGCTACTATAATATATAATGAGTTAATTTACGTAACTAAACACGTGGAGTTTTCTTTGCATGTTTATGAAAAAGTTTGTCAAAAACCAATATATAAAATAATTCTAAAATGTTATTTGAATCCCCACTCTAAAATGTAGGTTTTCCCTTTAAAAAATGACAAACATTTTTCCTCCAGAGCAGTCAGTCACAGGACTTAAAGCAATCTACTACTGACTTATATTAAAGACAAACAGGAGGGAAGAAAGCAAATCTGTACCTGGAAACCCATCATCTGCCTCAGCATCCCCTGGTCCACTGCCTATACTGGAACTATCCAGACCAATATGCAAGGCCTGGAGCTGTGACCGCAGCTGCTCAATGTCACTGTCTTTACTGTCCAGTGTCATCTGCAGTTCAATTCGAATCTGGCTTTCTTCAGCTATTTGCTATAAGAAATTAAATTAACAAATTAAAATGGATGCAATATATCTCCTAAGTTTGCTTCTTGGTTCGATAATTATTAAGTAATAGAAATGTTCTACCAGTGAAATACACAGAAACATGAAAATAATTCCACTTCTTAAAAAGTCTTTAATCTAGAGTCCAAAAAGTATTCTTACGGCCTGCATTTCATTCAGTTCTTTCTGATACTTGATCATCTGCTGGGTCAATTTTTCGCGTTCAGATTTAAGCTCCATATGTAGCTTTCTATTCTCCTTCTCTTTTCTCCGCACATCTGTGTCACTACCACGCTTGACAGGTTCTTTTCGATTCATGATCTCAGCCAATTTATTCACAGCCTTAAAAACATAAAAATAAGTATGTAAATAAAATAAATTACATTGATGATTTCTAAGTAACTCATCAATAGCAAGTTATACAATCACCAATAATCTTCTTCCCTATACACAGGGCTACAAAGAAACATTCCATATTATTTAAATAATATACCTTTATTACTCATGATCTATGTCCATTCTATACTGGTAGTTTTTTACACGTTTTCTGAGAACTGTAATTTTACATATTTATAGGTTTGATCTGATGTCACTTGCTACAATTTTTTAGTTCCAAAAGAAACTTTAACAGGAAGATCTTTCTTCCTTCATTCTAAAATAAAATTTTGCATTGGCATCACATAAATAAAATACACCATGTCCAACAACAGCAAAGTGTACCCAGTACCCACACGCCTTTGAGCTGTATATACAACTGTGCGAGTTGGCCGAGGGGTGGCCAATAATCACAGGTGCCTTTTCAGACTCACCCTTTCAAGCTGCCAGCAAATGGTCATTCCCTATAGTTCCTTAAAAGCAGAAAAACTTATTAAATCACAATAAAAAGTTGGGAGAGAATATGGCTCCATATGGAAAAATTAAGGAAAAATTTAGTAGACATTAAATTGGACAATATTAATCAAATCTAACTTCTCCCAACCTGGCAAAAATCAGTAATTGTGACTGTTCACAAATATTGATACATTCAATGACTATTGCTTCTAATTTGTAATGCTAGAAGAGATAAACTAAAATAAAATTCAAAATCATATTTAGATTCTATTATACATACTTGAGTTTTGAGTGTTCTTTCTGTTAACAGCTGTTTCTCAAACTGTGCTTTAATAGCTGCTGCACTTATCTCTTCATCTTTCAACCTTGACAGTTCTGAAACATGGAAAAATTTAAAAATTTTATTGATAACAATTATAGCAACTGATAAATACTAGGTATATTAAAACTTAACTTTAGTCTTTGTTAATACATACGCTCTTGAGCATCCTTCAATTTATTATTTAATTCTTCTTTCTCATTTGCAAGATTGGCAACATCACTAGTTAGTGTCCTATTAGTTTCTTCAAGCTAAGAAATTAAAGAAAAAAAAAATCACATCCCTGTTTACAAAATTTAAGTTATAAAACAACAATTAAAATTGAAAATATCCTGCGATGTTACTGAACCTCTTGTTTTTTTAAGTATATCCATTGCTATGCTTCTTGTCCTTGTGATACCTTGCCCAACTTCATCCTTGATAAAAATTTCGCTAACTATAACAGACTATGCATCCCAGGAAGCCAAAAATTTGCTCTTTCCTCATAAATCCTTAGCAGTTTTTTCTAAATGAGAAAAACATTTAATAAAGCAAAAAAAAGGAAATTCAAAGGCCTGAATTACAAATATGAAGAATAAAATTTAAAAACTAGTATTTCTTTCACAGTATTATTTTTAAATGGAAAATAAAATCTTATTGAAGAAGTTGACTTTCTTTTGTATTCCTTCCAAATTCTATTTCTATTCTTCTTTCCTGAAGGAAGTTTTATTATAAACTGTATTCACCTTTTTCACCTATAATTGTGTTTTATTACATATACCTGAAACAATATATAGTGTGGTTTTATGTGATTTCCAATCATACTGTATTTATCTCTTTGTAACTGTTTTCACTCAATATGTTAAAGAATTAAATTGCTGATATATATAAAGATCTAACTAATTCATTTTAACTGACATAATTAGTTCCACCTTCTACCACATTTAATGTATCCATTTATTCATCCACTAATAAGACATCTGGGCCAGGTGCAGGGGCTTACGCCTGTAATCTCATCACTTTGGGAAGTCGAGGATGGGGGAATCACTTGAGGCTAGGAGTTTGAGACCAGCCTGGGCAACAAAGTGAGACCCCCAGCTCTATAAAAAATAATTAGCCAAGTGTGCTAGTGTGCGCCTAAAGTCCTAGCTACTTAGGAGGCAGAGGTGGGAGGATCACTTGAGCCCAGGAGTTCAAGGATACAGTCAGCTAAGATCATGCCGCTGCACTCTAGCCTGGGTAATAAAGCAAGACCCTGTCTCTTAAAAAAAAAAAAAAAAAATTGAGATTTTGCTGTAACAGTTATGCTGTTAAAAGTGTCATGCCTGAGTTTCTACAGTGTTTTTATCTTAATGTGGACTTTCTCTGGACAGTATTATATGAATATTTAAGATTTACTGGACATTGCCATACTATTTACTATACTATGCTCTGCCATACTAAATTTACACTCCCCATAGTAGTAAACAAGAATGCTCTCTTCCAGTTTACAAACACTTGGAATTGTCAGATAATGAATTTCTGTCAGTGTGATGGGTATGAAATGGTCTTTCAAAGTTGTTTTAGCTAGGCTTTTCTCAGAGAGTAGTGAGGTTAAGCAACTGCTTATCTATTTAGGTTTTTTCTCTGGCCAATTTTTCTTCTGAATTAACCTTTTCTTACTGAATTGCAGGAGTGCCACATATATTCTAGATACTAATCCCCTGTTTAATAAATATATTGCAAATTATCTCCTCCCTGTTATTTATGTTGTCTTCTGTTATATGTAAGTTTTGGATTCTAATAGCTTAACATTTTCATTTTTCATATTTAGCTTAAGATAGCTAGCATAGCTTAGCGTATCTAGCTTAAGATAGCTAGAATTTACTTTTGTGTGTCATATGGTAGGAATTTAATTTTATTCCTTTCCACATAAAAATAGTTTTTCTAAAACCATTTATTAAATCTGTGTCCTTTCCCACTGATTTGCATACTGCCACTTCCGTCACATGCCAATTTCCTGTATGTGTCAGAATCTATTTCTAGCTTCCCTATTCATTTCCACTCAACAGGATTAAATATCCTTTTCTAATACCACACTTCTCAATCATTACAGCATTTCAATAGGTCTGGATAATTGATAGGGTAAACCCAACTACCTGATATTTTATTTCTCTTTGAAATTTTTATCGCAATTTTTTCAATCTGCATAGAACTAAATGTCTTCATGGTAGTTTCCAGATTCTTTTGAATTAAACTCTGTCTAAAGAGAAGAAAAACTCTTTTCTACTTTTGGTATTTTCCCTTTCAGTTTAGTCCTTTAACTTTGAATTTGCCAACAGGTGAAGTCACTGGAAATAGTTCTTCAGTAAGCCTCTCTCTAACAAATAACACTGAGAAGCTGATGGTTAAATCGATTAAAAATCTTGTAAGCAGCATATATAATTTTTCATTTAAATCTATGACACTTTCCTAGTGATTCTAAAGAAGATTTATGATATAATAATTTAATTATAATCCAATGAAGTACTAAGAATTTTACTTACAGATGCAATTGTAGCATCTTTTTCAGTAAGTTCCTGTTTGTGTCTAGCCATCATCTCTTTGATCTCCAGCTCTTTCATGATTTTCTCTTTTTCCAAATCAGAGTATTGTTCTTCAGCAATTGAACGAGCCAGCTGCTCAGAATCTGCTTTAGTCAAGGTGATCTCCAGTTGAGCAGCCAAAGAGTCCCTACATTTTAGAGATGTATCATTTTAATGTTCAATTTTCATTATGAAGTCAAAGTTTTTATCTAATTCACCAACAAATTTTTATTCATTGACAAATTTTTATTTAGTGCATACCAGGCACTGTTGTTCTAGGAGCAGAGTATATAGCTATGAACAAAAGAGAGAGGGTCTTGTCCTTACCTTTCATCCTGTAATTCCTGTTTCTTTTGCTGTAATTCTTTACAGAGTTTGGTCTTTTCTTCACATTCTTCTTTAAGTTCCCGAACCTGTGTTTTATAGAGGGTCTAAATAACAAAATAGAACAGAAATTTATAGCATCATCACCAGGAATATTATTTCTACATTCAAAACCTACCCAGACAAAAAGGGAAACATACAAATATTTTCTTAATATTGAGCCCCTGAGTAAATTAATAAGTTTAATGAACTGTCCTATTTTCTGGTCATCAGTTGATTGATTAATAAAAGTTCAGTTAATTTAGAAGCGTTGTTCATGACTGGCTATCATAGTGGTTATTTCTTATTGCTTATTGCTAGCAGAGATAGGTAGGATGAATGAAGAGGCAAGGAAAAATATTACTAATTTAGACAAGAAAATTTTGTTGGCTTAAATAAATGACACAGAGGTGACAGTTTCTACTTCATACTTTAAAACTGATCTTTAAAAAACACAAAGGTTTAAAATGACAATTTTATTTATTATGAAAATACATTCTTCCTCAAAAAGCAATGCTTTTAATCAGCTTCACAGGGTATGGTATATGCTTAGGATTATTTTTCTAGCAATGATAATGGATTTTTGCTAAACGATCTACATTCTTTTGCCCAGCTGCTCTTTTTAAGAGGTGTGTGATACAAAACATCCCATCCATAACTGTCTGGTGTTTGCTATATAAATATATTCTAAAGATAAGAATCATTCTCCTGGTTCTGAGTAAAAATTAAAAAACAAAATTCTACAAGTACAGCAATTTTCAAATTAATGTGTCTAGAACTTACTGAGAAATACTGTTCCGCTTCAAGCTGATCCTGGAGCTCTTTCATTTGCCCATCTGCATCTTGACGTTCTCTGGGAGGACATCAAATCAAAGGTTTGAATACATTATACACATTTTAAACCAGCAAGTTTTGAAGTATGGTCTGGGGAACTCCTGGGAGTCCTCGAGGTCCTTTTAGGAAATTCATGAAGTCAAATCATTTTCCTAATAACACTAAGCACCACTGCATTTTTTTTACTCTCATTGCCTCACGAGTGTTGTCTGGACTTTTCCTTCAGCTACATGACATACAGTGGCTAATGAAGTGTGTGTTTGTGTGTTCTGGTGTTTCAAAATTGTCTCAGTTTTAATTTTGAACACAACAGATATCATTAGATAAATCACATAAACAAGAACTCTTTGGAACCTTCGATAATTTTTAGAATATAAAGGTGGTCTGAGAGCCAACAGCGTTATACTAAATAACACTGAATTATGCATTCCCATACATACACTGTTATCAACCATGTATGCCAACTACATAGTAGAATTCAAGGAGTACCTGAAATTTGGTTATCTTTGGGGGAGTGAAAGAAATGCCTGGAAGAGGGCCTGTAAGGAGATCAGGAGTGCTCGTTTTATATCTAAATTTGGATGGTGACTGCACAGATTTACATACTTTGCAAAAAATTCACTGAGCTCTACACTTATTTGTGTACTTTTTCCATATGTTTGTTAATCTTAAATAAAGAAATAAACTAAAAAATAAAATAAAAAGTGAGCCCAACAACCCATTTAAGAAGATGGGTTCAAATACTACACTAAATTCTAGGCTACCTGCAAAAACATAAAAATTATAGTTATTGCAAGCCAAAACTAAGGCAAAAAAAGCAAGTTGGAAAACAATGTAACTTGTATGATATAATTAACAAATAAGCAAAAACCAAAATAAAATGTACAAAAACCCAACCCTATATATTAATATATTTGTTCAGATATATAGGTACAGGTATAGAAATAGGATAAATAAAGGATAGATAACAAACTGTTAAGATATGTTATCTCTGCAGAGAGGAAAATGTCTGAATTCATGAAGGGGAACTTCTATTTTCTTTCTTTATTTATTTAAATATAAGTCTGAGTATTTTACAATGAGAGATATTTTGATACCACTTGGATATTTTAAAAAAACGTATGCAGCAAGAAAGACTCATGTCTTTAAAACAGTGTTACAGAAAAAAATAAAAATTAAAAAAAAAAAAAAAAGACTTGGAGTAAACGACTTAATTCCACTATATTACTTACAACACTTACCCTATTCACATCTAACATTTTGCTTCCTTATTGGCTTTTAAACCTCCGGGTAAAAAGGAAGTTATGACTCAATGTCACTTATCGATATTATCTCTGTATTTTATTGTTGATGAGTATATTATTGAGAATTCATGATTCTTATTTCTGAGTCAAAAATGTGAGAGATGCTAATTAATAATAAATATATGAAAGGTCAAGTTTTAAAACTGTCTGACCATCATCAGCTAAGCCCACTTGTAGCACACCCTGATATAATTTTAATATCAAGATCTTCTTGAAGAGCCCATATCATTCACTTATATGTAACCTTAGAAACCTAACATTTATTAGATATTTAAGAGAAGTATTTTTCAGAAAGTAACCATGTAATAGACACATGGTTACAAATGAATAGTACAGAAGAGCAGAAAGGAATTATTATACAAAGAAATAACAGCCTCTTAATCTACTCCTCTCCACTCCCACCAATCCTACCCATCTAGAAGATACCACTTTGTTTCATTTCTGAGTTTTGTTCTTTCGGTGGTTACCTCCACATCTCAGCTATTTCTTGACATAAATTTTAGATATCATTTACCAATTCCCTGCTCCTAGACTTGAATTTAGCTCTCTTGCCACCCCCAAGGTCTCCCCAAACCCCAATATATTAATAGTTGTATCATTGGTGTAAGTGACATGATTAAGCCTCTATTTCTTTTTACTTCACCCACAAAGCATAATACCCCCAGTTTGTTAGATGAGAACTCTAGCACTCCCATCCTTTGTCTTTGGTTTTTGAAATTTCATGAGAACATGTCGTGATGTAGGTCTTTTTTCATTCAGTTGCTGGGTCCTTTCAATCTAAAGACTTTTCTCCTTCAGCTATGGGAAATTCTCTATTATTCCTTTAACAATTTCCTCCCCGTGGTTTTTAGTCTTCTCTGGAATTCTTATTAGCTGGGTGCTAGAACTCTTGGAACAGTCTCTCTATGTCTTACCTATTTCTTTTGCATCTCCCATATCATTTCTTTTTGCTCTACATTTTGTGAAATTTCACCTTTTCTTTGAACCCTTCTAATCAATTTATATTGGTAGTATATTTTTAATCTTTGAGAGCACTTTCCTATTCTGGAATAAGTGGAAGGGGTAGAATAGCTAGTAGCTAAAATTTCTATCTCCTGAAATTTTTAATAAATACTAATTACAAGAGGATTTTTACAGTGCTTCTGTTGTTACAGAACTTTTAGAAGTTCTCTTCTACTCCTTGATGTATGTTTCCGCTGGGGCACTTTTTCTTTTCCTTTTTTCTCTATCATAGTCTTCCTCTTTCATATTGAAGGCTTTCCTCAAATGCTTAGTGATACATGATTATTTATTTAGAAAGGAGGTGAGAGAAATTTTAATCTCTATACACATGGGAGGAGTTTTCTCCTTGGCAAGCTTCAGTTTAAGATGAGAGGTTTAAAAAGCCAGCATTAACCAGAAGGATCCCTAAATGCCAGACTGAAGAAGGCTTTTCACCCCATACTAGCTATTCTATTATAATACCCTAGAGGTTGTGCCCAGTTTCTTTAGAGGATAATGCTCTCAGAGGAACTCTAGTGGTCTATAATTTCAGTGACCCCTATATGTTTTTCGGGCATCATGACCAGAATCCTGAAAATTTCAACTACTTGAACTTTCTAAGTTGTTTCACAGAAATGGCAGAATTTCTGCAAGACAAGGAGCTAATACTCTGAAGCTCCTAGGCAAACTTCCTGATGCCAAGACTCACCAGCCCCCACAACCTGCCCCAATGCAGGTAGCCCCTTGTTAATTTCACCACAACTTGTTCCAATGCACGTAGCCCCCCTTATAAAGCCCATACTGTTCATTAGTCAGGGAGACAGATTTGAGGCTGATACTGATTCCCTGTTCTCCCGACACACATCTTTCATATTAAAAAATTCACTTCTTTGTTGGCAATCCTCGTGTCTCAATAATTGGATCTTTGTGCAGCTGGACCTAGGCCGAAACCCCCTTGTGGTTTCATAACAGTAGTGGGAGGTACCTGGCTGCAGACATTTCTACAAGGGCCGTGGTAGAGTATGACCAGTCGATTATTCCATTCACAGTGTCACATTTACTCCAGCCCTTCAAGGCATTTCCTTTGAATATTGAAATGTTTTTTTCTTCATATATATCCCACTTCATATATACTCCTGGCCTTATACATACTCCTTGCTCCCTTCATTCCACTTCAATAGTCACAAGGATTCTATCAGTTGCCATCAAAGGACCTTCTTGCCCTCCAACCCATTCTCATTCTTGTTATGGGTTCATATATTTTAAAAATTTCCTTACTAGAATCTTAGAAGGAAGAAGAGATATATATGTTGGCCATTTTAAAAAGCAGCCTACATAGCACTTCATATGTAAATTCTCTTTGTATGTATCTTTTTCTTTTTACCTTACATTCCAATTGTGTACCTGCCTTACCTCCTCTCCCCAATAAATAACTTCTGATAAAACATTAGTAGCTTCTCCAGAGTAGGAAATGTACTTGATAAATCTATCTCTCACAGTGACTATTCCAATGCCTTACACATGATAGGGATGCATTCATTCATGCAACATTTATTGAAGATATTCTATGTGCAAGACCTTAATCAAGGATTGGAGAGAACAAAATATAAATGATTTTTGTCCTTCAGTGAATTTATAACCTATTAGGTGGTTGAGATAGAAAACATGGGTATCTTTGGGGAGGAGTGACTAGGAAAAAAGAGATTAAAAACAAGGGACTCGGCGGGGCGCAGTGGCTCACGCCTGTAATCTTAGCACTCTGGGAGGCCGAGGCGGGTGGATCGCTCGAGGTCAGGATTTCGAGACCAGCCTGAGCAAGAGCGAGACCCCGTCTCTACTAAAAATAGAAAGAAATTATCTGGCCAACTAAAATATATATATATATAAAATTAGCCGGGCATGGTGGCGCATGCCTGTAGTCCCAGCTACTCGGGAGGCTGAGGCAGTAGGATCGCTTAAGCCCAGGAGTTTGAGGTTGCTGTGAGCTAGGCTGACACCACGGCACTCACTCTAGCCCAGGCAACAGAGTGAGACTCTGTCTCAAAAAAAAACAAAAAAACAAAAAAACAAGAGACTCATGTGAACTTATAAAGAAAATATGAGGTATATATACTAAGTACCATAAATAAGGTATAAACAAAGTGTTATTAGAACTGGGGGAAAAGCACAATCTAGATGATTAACTACCTCTTGCATTCATATAAATACCACTGTTAGGATAAATACTATGGACAGCATTCAGCCAAGTGGTTTTAAACTGTATTCCCTAGAGCCTAGGATTCACTGCTTAGGCTGTTGACTGAAGCTAGGCCAATGAGTTTAATCCCAGGACTTTGGGGTGCTTTCTGAACTTGGATTCCAGTAAAGTTTGATCAGAGTCTCTCCAAATAAATGAAGCTATAAGACATATCTCTAGAGCTGTCAATGGTCAAGTTTTCTGTTAAATGGAAAAAGCAGGCCTAAAATGAGAAGAATAAACTTGATATACAGAAAAACAAAGCAAAACAAAACAAACAAAAAAAAAAAAATCAAAGACGAAAATGTCTGAATATTGTTCCAATTTCTAGTTCCAATTTTATTTTATTATATTTTATTTTATTTTCAAGACAGGGTCTTGCTCTGTCACCTGGGCTATAATGAAGTGGCATCATCATAGCTCACTACAACCTCAAACTCCTGGGCTCAAGTGATACTCCTGCCTCAGCCTCCCTGAATAACTGGGACTGACTACAGATGTGCACCAACATTTTTATATTTTTTTGTAGACATGGGAGTCTTGCTATGTTGCCCAGGCTGGTCTTGAACTCCTGGGCTCAAGTGATCTTCTCACTTAGGCCTCCTGAAGTGCTGGGATTACAGGTGTGGGTCAGTAGGCCTAGTCTCTAGTTCTAATTTTAAAAGTTGAAATCTCATTAAGAGTCTAGGCTTACTGTGGCAATAAACAGATCAGCAAAAAGAGCAAAGTCTACTCGAATATTTTGACCATCCTTTCCTGGATAGTGTCAATTTTATGGATCTATCACAGGTATGTTAAAAAGCAGGCAATTAACAATGATGAAAACAGTAGAGTAAAAAAATAAAAATAAAAAAATAAAAACTTCAAGATACAAAAAAAAAAAAAAAGAAAGAAAATAGTAGAGTAATAGTCATAGTTGTAGTGGTAGTAACAGTAATAGTTATAGCATTAATAGTCCCTACCATTTATTGTGTGCTGGATGCTTTAAATGAATCATGGTTGTCCTTTACAAGATCCCTAACAAGCAAGCTATTACTGCCCTCTTTCAAAGGTGTGATAAAAGGCTCAGAGAGAGCTTAAACTATTTTGCCAAATGTTGGTCAACTAGTAAGCAATGGAACTGATATTTTCACACCTCAGTCTATCTGCTCCAAAGCCCATGTTTCTTTCCACTCTATCACACTGCCCCTCATCAAATAAATGGGGTCCAATATGACCTTTAGTCATGATAGGGAAGAAGTAACTATACTGCTAATAGAATGAATGGGACAAACTTTAATAGCATATTTACTGTATATTTTTAAAGTATTTTAACAATATGCTTTCCACTTTCTAAGTACATTAAGTAGAGCACTAGAGTATATACTACAAAATCATTACAAAAGGCACATGGACAATAGGCTTGAGAGGCAGTCCTGAGGAAGAATCTTATGGAGTGAAAATCACAGACATTTTCTTCTGCTGCAACACCAACATATCTTCTCTATCATCATATTATCATTAGGTAGCAGCAGTGAAAAACTGTTGGGGAAACAAATACAATCTTCTTTAAGGACAACAGTGGCATTCAACACACTACTTTTGCAGAAAGAAAGGGAAAACATGGTCAGGAGAGTAAAATGGTCAAAAGAAAATCCCCAGATACACCAAAATTAAGACAATTTACACGTAGATAATTGTGCATATTAAAACTTTATCTCAAACTTACTTTCGAAGTTCAGACTTACTTTCGAAGTTCAGTGTTTTGTTTTTCCAAGTTCATTTTCATTTCCATGAGATGGTTATTCTCTTGTTTTAACTGCTTTTCTGACATTTTTAGTGTGTTAACTTGCTGTGTTTGCATCTTCAAGTCATTTTGTGTAAGGCAACGTTTCTGAGTTTCCTGCTCTATTTTTAATGTCAAGTTTCGAACCTAAAAAACAAATTGTGAACTTGGTATATTAGTAAATTGATTTTTCTTATCAACAAAGTGGCATCAAATATGGTGATATAAAATAGATTCTTGCCCTTAGGAAGCTAATTCATTTCATAGTAAAAATACTTTTTGTATTTCTAAAAATGTTATAAATATATCTTTAAAATATAATCTTTGAGGTAAAAATAATTTTTTAAAATTTTAAAGTATGACTCATTTAGTATATCATCAAATGATATGCTTAAACCTACAGGCTGTAGAATGCTATTTTATAGAAAAATTTTTTAAATTATGAAACCATCATTAGATCTTTACAAATAAACCTAATTTCTTATTAATTCATTAAATAGTTTATTAGTATTAGTAAAATTAATACTTACATCCTCATTTAGCACATCTTTCTGTTTAAGAAGCTCATTTATTTTCTGTTGTGACTGCTTGAGGTCACAGTCTAATATGGAACATCTTTTTTCAGCTTCCAGCAATAGATTCTCTACTTTCTGTTTTAAAGTCCTTTCCTCCAATAGCTTCTTCTCCATTTCTATTACAATAAAAATGGACATAATCATAAATTTACAAATAAAAGAAGCATATCAAATATATGACACAGTGCTAATAAAAATTATAATAAATGATGTTGCCTTATATTTTTATTAATTTTCAATTAACATTTTCATTAATCCTCTCAACATATTTGAAATGTCAAGAATTTCACGCTTGAAAATTAGGAGTTTTATCTGCAGTATAAAAATGTATCATACTCTGCAATATTACATTTATTCCAATGGATGCAAGATAATCCTGCTTTTGTGTTCTATAGTAGACGCTTACATCTTTAAAGATTTTTTAAAAAATTTTCCCACAATTCAATGTCTCTCGGTTTAGTAATTACTACTTTTATCTTAAAACAATATAGGTAGATTCTATGACCTCTATGGCTCTTTCCCTACTAACATATTATTATGCAGATATTGAAAATTACCTTTTAGGGAGATAGTGAAGGGCAGGACTCTGGAACCAAACTTCTTGAGCTTAAACCCTGGCTCTGACACTAATTATTTGACCCGGCAAGGTGAGTAAGCTCTCTGGGACAGGGACAATAGCACCTACCCTCCCAGGGATGTTATGAAGATTTTTGAGTTAATACATGTGTGGCACTTAAAAGCTGCCTGGCATACGGCAAGCACTTGGTAAGTGCTCATTATTTAAGAAGCATTTTTAATAACCTAAGAAAATGCTCACAATGATTTTTAAAGAAAAAAAAAAAGTATAGAAAATGGAGAAAATATACAAAATATTACCCTAATTAGTAGGATTATGGGTAATCTCTGCTTTTTTCTTTTAACTTTCCTATATTTTCCAAAAGATTTGCAATAAACTTTTAATCTGTTTTATTAATCAGAAAAGACTTTTAAAAGCTTCTTCCATCTCGAAATGAAGAGCAGAAAAAGTTTGTCTAACCAAGTGATTTCAATATTGAATATAAGTTATTACAGTTAAAGGATTATCTTTTGATATATTGACTACTACTTCAGCTCATCCAACTAGAGTTTTTCTGCTCCTTCATACCTAATGCTCAACATCTAATTATCATTTCAAAAATATAGAAAAAAGAAACATTCTTCATGTACTGCTACTACTAATTTCTAAGTACTCTACATGTGTTATTACACTTGATTTTCACATCAATCTAATAATACTATAATTGTTCCTTTACAGGAACCAGGCATAGAAAGTTTAAGTAACTAGACAAGGTCACATAGCTAGTAATTATTTAGTAAGCTATATTTTTAATCCAAGGAAGCAATGACATGCAGCAGAAAGACCAAAAGGTTTAGGCTCAGATTTGAATACCATCTATAAGTATTCAACAGTTTTGTGTACTCATGTGTAAAAAAAGATGGAGGTCATCCGGCATTCTTATATTAGTGTTGTAAGTAATAGTATGAAAAAATGGTAGTTAGTTATATTATACTGAACTGGTTCATTTTCATCAGTTCAGAGAATAACCAATGAATGAATGTATTCATTTCAAGAAATAATCACCATAATGTAGGCATTGAGAATAGAAAGAGGCACAAAGGAATTTATTGAGGTGATGGAAATATTCTATCTTGTTTTGGGTGGTAGTTATGTGTGTGTATCACAAATGTCAAAAATGTTTACATTTTATTGCATATAAATTATACCTCAATGAAGATAATTCAACTCTGTCTTCTAGGCCACAGATAAGGAAATGTGGCCCACTAACTTCCTCCCTCCCAATTATATTTTTCTAAATAAAACACTCCTTTCATTTCTTATCATCCTGAATTAGTGCCTTAAACTAACCTGATTTTAATATGAAAATCTATCATTTTAATTATATGCAATAATTAAAGGCAATTTATGTGCTAAGTTACTTACTCATAAAGGTTATGCTTCAATATGAAATGAAATTTCTGTTCAAGAGTTTTAAGACTTACACAAGAATACTTTAAAGTACTGATTTCCTTTGGAATTTCAAATCCATCATAATTATAAATAGTTTGGAAAACAAGAAATTATCCTAAGACAATTCCAGGATAAAGTCTGGTTTGTGGAAAAGTTACCTGGTTCTATTAGTATTATGCAGCTTTTACCAATCTGGCTAGTAACTTCATCATGCCGGAGATCAAAATATTTAGTGACCTTATATTTTAGTTAGGCTACCTATTATTTTTAAATCTTTATCTTGCATAAACTGGCAAGAATTTTGTAATACAATCTGGTATAATATCAAACCATAATAAATATTACAAAAAAGAATATATTCCCCAAATCTGAGTATGTATATCTAGAACTTCAGTCTGTATACCTGTTAATATTGATACCACTGAAATATTAATTTCTTTCTGATCTAAAAATTGGTCAAATAATTTTATGTTTGAACCTATCTTAGAAATTATTGTTGTAATGATGCAAAGAAAAATAAAACTATGTAAAGCTTCCATAATTTTTTCCCCTCCAGTTCCTAATATTTGGCAATAAAACAAATATTTTTCAAAACCAAAGAGTTGAATACAGAATCACTTCTTAGGAAAATGCTGCTGGAAAACCCTCTTTTAAAAATGCATACCTTTCATGGCTTCTGATTTAGCTTCTTCAATGGATTCATAGATCTTATTTTTATCTGCTAGCCGTGCCTTTGTGGCTTTGTGTTCAGCCTCCTCTTGTTCTAAGCTCTGCTGTATAACTTTTAGTTGGTATGTCATATCTATTTCCATGTTGCTCTTTTCCTATTAGAAATTTAAGATGGCAGTTATCAACAAAAAAGACTGACTCACAATTTCAAAAACTTTCAAAATTGTTAACAGACTTATTAAGAATGTTCAATATTTCCCCTCCCTCTTCATCCAAACTTCTTTTAATAGTAATCCATGTACTCCACTTCCTCACTTCCCACTGTACCCATCTTCCACACCTCCACACCACTGTTTTGAAATCTGTATTCAGATTGCTTAAGCTCAATAAATTGACCAATGCTATTCTCAATATCGAATTCTAAAGACACTATTCAGTCTTTATCTTATTTGAACTAACTGCTGCCCTTGAAACTATCCCTTGACACTCCTGACATTGTACTCACTTGGTTCTCTCCATCCTGCCTGCATCTCTCCTGTTACTTCTTAAGTTTCCCCACTTAAATGCTGGTGTTCTTTGGAGGTGGTATTCTTTATCCCCTCTTCCTATTTTCTGGACATACACCACAGATTTTCTAATTCTTTGATTTCTATAGTTCATATCATAAATACAATACAGGTATTTTTTTCAAATAAAATCTTTAATACTAAAAATGATTTTTTCAAACCACACAATCCATCAAGACAGTATTCTACTCTGCTGTAAAAAAAATCACTACTCTACATAATCTCTTCCCATATGAGTTACTGCACTCAGATGCTTTCAGCTACTTACATACTCATGACTCTCAAATATTTCCAGCTCCCACTACCATAGCTGACTGCCTTGTTAGACATTCTAATCTGGCTGTCCCACAGGCACCTGAAACTTAAGAGGACTAAAGTGGATTTATCATTATCTCCTCTAAATGAACCATTTTCCTTTATTCTTTATTAATTAATGGCATCACTATATATCTAGTCACAACCTACAAACCCGGGACTCATCTTGACCACTACTTGCATGCCACATCTAATCAAATACTGAGTGCTGCCAAATATTCCTCTCCCAAATATTTCTCAAAGTCATCCCTATATTCTGTCCTTTTAGCTACTGCACTAATTAAGTCTCCATTACTGAAAAAGTCTTCTGACTAGTCTCCTTGCCTCTAGTCTTGTCCTTCTCAAATCTATTCTCCACATAACACACAGTGATCGATCTTAAATGTACCTATAATAAAAGCATCCAATTTAAAACTATTAAGTGGCTGGCCCACTACTTAGAGACTATATTCTAAATTTCTTAACAGAGTATTCAAAATCTTGCATGATCTAGTTCAAACCTACCCCTGTAGCCTCACTCTGGCCACTGATTTCTCCATACTCTTACATGAGGACCACATCTTCCGCCCAATTTCAATCTAATGTCTATTTTTTTTTTAAGTTGCATTGGAATATAGCCACACCCATGCCTTTATGAATCACAGCAGAGCTGAGTAGTTCCAATAGAGACTATATGTATGGCCCACAAAAGCCAAAATACTTACTATCTTGCCCTAAAAAGAGCAAAGTTTGCTGACCCCTATTCTATATTCCAGAAATATTGAATAGTTTGTACTTTAACAAGCAAACAATGCCTTTTTAATTTTCTATCCTCTATGCCTTTGTTCATGCTGTCTTCCTCAACTCAGAATGTGCCTTTACTTTGCCAAGCTATCCTGCCCTGGATTCATCCTATATACTCATATATACACCCTATCTATATTTCTATCATTCTATTGACACTGCTGCATTAGATTTATCTGTGTGCTTTATTATTACTTTAAAAATTACCTATTAAAGGTGACTTTATTCAAGTCAAGGTCTATATCCTCATATTTCTACCACATATGATACACTAAATATTTAAAGAAATGAAGAAATAAGTGAATGAAAATAAAATGCTAACTGTACAGACCCTAGAAATCACCCCTGGCTTATAGTATTTTTAAAGAAAAACTAAATGTCAAAAGTCATGATGACTTTATATCATTTTTAAGATATGTTACAAGTCAAAATTTAATTTTTACTTGGATCTCTGGAGAGATGACCCTTGTTACACACACTCCAAGGGAGTCTCTTCCTCCATGAGCCCCGGCATACTGAGGGCTGCTGCACGGTGCTATGGGAAGCCTTAAAATACACAGCCCTTGTCTACACAAGCAAGTCTCAGTAGGAAAGGGTCCAGGAGTACACAGAAATATTCCAGTTACTGATTTCTCTTACTTTAGAATAACTTTTCTAATCTGACACTGTACTGTCATTGTCTTACAAAAATATAAAGCTAATTTTTTTACCTTTTCCAAATCAGTAAATCTCTCCTGTAGTTGTCTCTTCTCCAGCTCTACTTTTGCTAGTAAGATTTTGCCATTCTTTAAATCTTCTTCTAGGCCAGATATTCTACCTAAAAATTGCAACATTATTTTAAACAATAAACCCACAAAGTATATACATTCAATAAGAATAAAAAATATGGAAGCCACCTCATTATTTTGGAGCTGTTGTTTGTGAGTAGGAGTTTTACACTTGTTGGTATTGTGCTCTACAGTTAATTTAAGTGGAACCCAATCTACTACTACCTGAGGAGTCTGATACTTAAAATCATACTATTTGAAAGTAAATATTTTGTTCATAAAATTTTATATCAATATACTTCTAATATTCTAACTTTATATAACAAGAGTAGTATATACAGAAACATGCTACTCCAGCATATTATGTATCGTCTAAAGCTATTTCCAAAATACAAATGAAGATTAATTCAAGTGCAATCACCACTTTAATACCTTGTAAATCATTAATTATCTCTGATCCATGGGTTCGGTCTCTTCTTTCAGATTCCAGAGCTGACTGAAGATTAATAAATTCCTTTTCAAGTTTTAACTTGGCAGTTTCCAGCAGGCAGTTTTTATCTTGAAGATCTCTATTATTAGATTCCAGCTGCTGAATCTGTTTTGAACTTTCTGCTTGGGTTTTTCTTAACCGGGCTGCAGTATCAGATTCTGTGCGCAGCAAAGCACTGGTTTCATCTAGCTGTTATTCCAATTAAAATCAAAGAAACAACAGAGGTGTCCATAATGAAAATACATCAACTTATTACCCATTACCAACTATTTAAAATAAAGCTTAAAACTATTTTCCCAAGGACTTCCCTCCAAAATTAGAGGCCTTCTGCAACACTGCCAATTAAAACTAACGTTCAAAAACAGTCATAAATAAAACTCAATATCCTTATTGCAAACTGAGATCAACATACTTGTTTCTGGAGTTGATTCACTTTCTCAGTGGATATTTGAGAGTTTTGATTTCTTTTTTTCAAATCTTCAAGTTGATCTTTTAAGCTGTTAACTATGATAAAAAACATTTTAGTGCAAGTTTCAACACAACATGTATACATTTAATTTTTTTCTTGAAAAGCATTTAATATTTATTCTACACCACAAACCATCATTTTCCAAATTTCGTTTCTTGTCTGCTTCATGATCAGCTTTCCGTTGATATTCTGCATTTTTGTGCTGGAGAAGTGCCTTTTCTCTTTCTAATTGTCGTAAGGCTGACTCCACATTTTTCCTTAAGGTAATCTAAAAAAATGCTTACAGTTATTATCAAAATGTATGTATAAAAATCAAGTCAAACAAAAAATACTTCCAACAGATAAAATATTCCAACAGATAAAAAATACCTAAAAAAAAAATAGCTATTTTTTTAACATTTTGTTAAAACCATGTTTTCCATGTTTATAAAAAACACTCATCTTAAAAAATCAAAACCATAAATGTTTTGTTTACTATTGAAAGCCAAACTTTCTGCAACTTTCTATCACTACTGAACCTATGTTCAGTATGTGTCTAAAATGTTATGAATAGCAATTAAAAAAAAATAAAACAAAACAATGGTCACTCTTTGTTTTTAAACTATATCATTAACTATACTATAAATGCAATTTTTTTAGTTGAAATATCTATACATGCTAAATTAACTCAAGTTTGCAAAAACATTAACAGAATGAAGCCTATTATAACACAGTTACCCTATAATTTCAGTCCTGTCCACCAATGCTATAAGGTAGGTTTTACTGTATATCAAGATATCAGTATGTATTATCATGGTACTAAAAAGAACTCTATAGGTAAATCAGACATCAAAGACTTTTACTGACAAAAATGTTAAAAGTGTAGGGCAACTGTACCTCTTCTTCTAGCTCCTTTGCTGTTTTCTCTAGGCGAGTATTAACAGATCTAAAGAATTTCAAAAAGAACCAGTAAATAACTCTCCTAATTTATAATTTAAAAAGTCTATAAATTTAAAAATAACTACATAATTACTTTATAGTTCTCTTTTTGTAGTATAATGTTTGAGCTTAAATTTTATAATATAATATTAATAATTTCCAAAACATACTTGCATTTCTGCTCTAGTTCCTCTTTGGCTTGTATCTCACTGCTAAGGTGTTCTTCTAATGTATACAGTTTTTTCTGAATCTGTCAAAACATGAAAAACTATAATTATAAATTCTGGCCATATTTGAAGATGAGAGGCTTAAAGAAAACAATGATAATCTTATTTTGTCTTTCCACTCAACATAATGTCCTCTATAATGGCACAATATTTGTACCTTAATGTGACTTTTATTGATAGAAAAACTTCCCCATGTCTTGCTTTTTCTCTAGCACTGTATACATGTCTGAACACACTTATGTAAACATGCATGAGAAGCTCTAACTTTGGCAGAATTCTTCTATGATAGCAAGCTTTAAATTCATTAGAAATAAAGGGTGCCATTTTTGGTATCTTCCACTGCTCTTCTATATATTACCTCTTTAAAAATATTTTTACCATTTGTGCTAATAAGATAAAGATAAAAGGTCTATATCCGAAATGAATATTCAGAACATTAAAATGAGTATGTTCAAAAATATATTACTGTTCTTAAAGCTATGTCGACCTTTAAACAAACTTAAATTACAGAAACTATTAAATAATCCATTTTTGGAACATTATCAAAGAATTCAACTTGTTGAGTTCCTGTGTTGCCTTAGATACAGTGTCAGGTACTTTATAAACATTGTCTCCTCAAACCTCACAAAAACCCTAAAATGATGGTAGCATTATACCTACTTAATAAACTTAAATTCAAAAAAGGTGAATAACCAGGCCACAACAGCATTGCTAATAAGTGGCAGTGCCAAAACTCCAATGCAAGCCTAGAGACTCCAGAAACTCTATTTCCCATAATAGGAATATGCAAGCTAGTGAACTAGTCAAGTTTAACTGCTATTGGCTACTACTACATTAGTATAATTTGAGTATACTGGTTATCACATGTTAATATGTTCCTACTACCAGTTATATGTCTTTAATAAATAAAAACAAGAAAATTACAAAGTATATACTTTAAACACAGATCCATAGAAGCAATAATAAAAGGGATACTTGGTAAAAAAAAAAAGGTTGAGAACGTCTCTTTGGGGTAGATGTAGTGCTCCAAATGCTGGGTGGGATACGACTATATTAAAACACTGCTAGAGTGATGAGTTTTTCTCAGTTTTTCAATATATCTGACAGTATCAACATACCTCTTGACTTTCCTATTTGAAACAAAACAAAAAACACAGAAAACATTAAAATGCTTGTTATACCTTGCAAAATTCACAAATCATACCAAAATTATCCAACCTACTTTTTTAGTTTTCGTAAGTCTGAAGAAAATATGTTTAAGCATCATCATTCATGTGTATGTATATGTGCATGTATGATTTAGCTTTGTATACAGTTACAAATGATAGAGGTCACAAAATATTGTAACAGTTTGATAAAATTATCCTTTATATAAATTCATTCCTAAATACTCAGAATTTGAATCTCTTCCCTCCTTCTCTATCCTATAGCTTATTTTTTTTTTTTTTTTGAGACAGAGTCTCACTTTGTTGCCTGGTCTAGAGTGAGTGCTGTGGCATCAGCCTAGCTCACAGCAACCTCAAACTCCTGGGCTTAAGCGATCCTACTGCTTCAGCCTCCCGAGTAGCTGGGACTACAGGCATGCGCCACCATGCCCGGCTAATTTTTTCTATATATAGTTTTAGTTGGCTGGATCATTTCTTTCTATTTTTTTTTTTTAGTAGAGACGGGGTCTCGCTCTTGCTCAGGCTGGTCTCGAACTCCTGACCTCAAGCGATCCACCCGCCTCGGACTCCCAAGTGCTAGGATTACAGGCGTGAGCCACCGCGCCCGGCCTATCCTATAGCTTATTATCTGTACTTTTTCCCAGCACTAAGATCATAAAATTTTCCAACTGGTATTATAGCTGTTTATAAACCTATTATATCATTTTTGCCACTGAACTAAGCCTAAAGCCATGTATAATTCATTTTACTAGCCATCACGTCTTGAATAATGATACTGTTCACATAAATGAATCATTTCAATGTTATACTAAACAGTATTGCACAAGTAATGCCACTTCATGATTTAAAAAGTAGCATCAAATTAACTTTTTAAAAGCATAGGTATTACTAAAATATCTGAACATGTGACTAAAATACAGTAAAAATCTATACATACTTCATTTTTCCTTGATTGTACTGAATCATTTTCTCTACAAGATGGAGAGTCACTTAATAACCTAGAGAAGGGGAGAAAATAAATTCTTTTGCATTTCATTTTAATCCATTTTCTGTCTTATTCAACCAAGTTATTCTCAGAATTAAATATTAACCACAAAGATTTTTCTTTTCACTTCAACATATTATTTTAAATGAAGCAATATTTTCCCCTCCAGACATTCATACCATTTGCAGTAACTTAAAATGCTAAACTTTTCTTGCCTTTCCCTCTTATTGAATGACCTAGTCTTTAATTTTGTTGGAACTAGACTCACTAAATGGAACTATACGTTCCTCCTCTTCATCTCATTTGAGTTTCTATAGCTATTTTATCCTTCTTCTACTCCATCTTCTAGAAAAAGGTTTTGCTCCTCCTTTTGAAAGACAACTCTTCATCTCCCAGTCTTTTTTCTTTTTCTTTTTTTTTTTTTGAGACAGAATCTCACTCTGTTGCCCAGGCTAGAGTGCCGTGGCATCAGCCTTGCTCACAGCAAGCTCAAACTCCTGGGCTCAAGCAATCTTCCTGCCTCAGCCTCCTGAGTAGCTGGGACTACAGAAATGCGCCACCATGCCTGGCTCATTTTTTCTACATATATATTTAGCTGTCCATATAATTTCTATTTTTAGTAGAGACGGGGTCTCGCTCTTGCTCAGGCTGGTCTCGAACTCCTGAGCTCAAACAATCCACCCGCCTCAGCCTCCCAGAGTGCTAGGATTACAGGCGTGAGCCACCACGCCCCACCCATCTCCCAGTCGTAATATAAAAATCATCACTTCTATTTTACTGTCAACTCCTCCCTCTCAACTGGGTCCTTCCCCACTGCCTATAAACAGGCTTGGGCTTCTTCTGGAACTGATATCCTCATTTTGGTCAATATTACAGAAGTTTTTAGAACCTTAACATTAATAGGGTGACCAGCTCACCCTGCCTGGGATTTTCCTGGTTTTAATATGAAAGTCCCAAGCCACATCTTGGGAAACCGCTCAGTCCTGGGGAAATTGTAACTGTCAGTCACTCTGATCATTACATATATGGATGTATCAAAGGCTTGTCAAATATGTTTCTCAAATGTCTTTAATGCCTCACTCAACTATTATATTTAACAGTTTTCAGTGGTCCCTCATTGCCTGTCAGTCAAATGTCCCTTAGCAGAGCACACAACAATCATCTGCTGCATTATTCTTCCCCTAAATCCAACTCCAATATATTTTCTAATCTTATATCCAATACTCACTTTAGTCAAACAATTTTTATTGAATGACGTTGTTCCAGGCTTGGTGCTAGATGCAGAGATTATAAGCAAGAAAATCACACAGTCTCATCAAGTCCTTCAAACAGTCATAATATAGTAGCACATTCCGTACGTTTGAGCCCTACTGGACTAAACTATTGTGTAGTCCGCTCCCAATGTATGCTTACATTCCAAACTGTTGCTTCCACTATTCACCTCCTCAATCTCAGCCACTTAAAACCCTTTCTGATCATTAGGCTCGGCTAAAATGCCACGTCTTGCTGAGGTCTTACCTGACTTCTCCCTGCTCCCACCCAAGAGATGTAACTTTCATTTTTCTTCCAAAACATCTCAGATTCTCTTGGCATCTTTCTTAAGGCAATTGTCACATTTTACCCTTTGTTATGACTATATAATTCTCTTATATCCTTCATCAAATGACAAGCTCCTTGAGAAGCAAGTATTTGTTCTTACTCCATATCCCAAAAGAATATAGAACAGTGCCTTGCAATCATGTGTAAATGAATATCATATAATATTCAGAAATAAAATAATGAAAATTAAGAATTCTTCTAATAGTCCTTTTGAAAAAACAATACTTTTCTTTTATAACTGAGTCTCAAAATAAGATACATCTTATAGCTAGACTCCAAAAGCAATGAAATTTAACAAATAAATCACATACAAATTTTCTCTGTAGTAGGTAAATCCTATAAAAGGCAGCTGATTTCCCACAAAAGCTTTAGGAATTGGAAAGGTTTCTACATCTCCTTTATCATCTTCAATGTCATCAAAGTTGCTGCTGTCTATGTCACTGCTGAGTTCAGGTACTACAGGAGCTGCCGCTATTAAAAGAAAAGAAATGAATTATTTCATTCATAACCAACATGTAAGATATAAGCCACCCGACTATTTTAATCATAATAGATTAATATATTATGATTATACCATTATGATTTGTTATATAATATTTTAGCAACATATCTTCCATTTTATGATTTCACAGAATTAAAATTTTATAAGTAATTTATTGCCATATTAGATCAGTTTTAAATATAGATTAATCAATTAAACAAGGAAAGCAATATGCTACTATTCTAGGTGTTAAAAATTACAAGCACCGATAACTTGCACATAACTCTTTAGAGTCCTCAGTTTTCCCCATTTTTTAAATAAAAATATTCCTTACCCTTGAAATAAATCAGCGTCACATATACACAGACTAAAAATGAATTACTATGTTTATCCTAGCATTAATATTTACTAGAGTATGGTCTCCATAAATAATTAATTGCTGATTTATCAATTCAAATACATTCAATTTAAAGGATTACATCCCTCCATTCTGAAAATTATTGACATATACAAAACTTAACTTGGCAAATTAAGAAAGATATAATGTTTATTATAAAAGTATTAAGTAAATATTGCTAATAAATATACATTAATTTACTAAGATATGGAGGAAATATTTAGTTATAAATATTGCCACAGGACAAATTTGAAATGAAATATCTCAATTTAAAAATGAGTTAGCTGGCCGGGCGCGGTGGCTCACGCCTGTAATCCTAGCACTCTGGGAGGCCGAGGCGGGTGGATTGCTCGAGGTCAGGATTTCGAGACCAGCCTGAGCAAGAGCGAGACCCT
>CM052437.1:6366214-6431507 GCA_028533085.1 Varecia variegata
AGAAATTATCTGGCCAACTAAAAATATATATAGAAAAAATTAGCCGGGCATGGTGGTGCATGCCTGTAGTCCCAGCTACTCGGGAGGCTGAGGCAGTAGGATCGCTTAAGCCCAGGAGTTTGAGGTTGCTGTGAGCTAGGCTGATGCCACGGCACTCACTCTAGCCCGGGCAACAGAGCGAGACTCTGTCTCAAAAAAATAAAAAAATAAAAAAATAAATAAAATAAATAAAAATGAGTTAGCAGTAAGTACATCAAATATGCTTGTTATTTCAAAAAAGGAACCAATTTATGAGATATAAAATGTGATGGAATGGAAATATTTAGATTTATTAACTTACTCTCTCTTATGTTATCCCAATTCCATTGATCATTCTTAAAGAAAGGATGCTGTTTGATTTCTTCTACCCCATTTCTCCCAAGTCGTACCTCCCTAAACAATGCAGTTAGAGATTGTATTATAAAAATTATAAAAAATAAAAATGTTAACTCTTAACAGTTTAATCAAAATGAAGATCACCAATCAATGACATATTTTTATGAAAAGCTTCAGCTTAAATGTTTCTCAAAAATAAGCAATCCCAATTTTTTAGTATGATCTCTCTAGACAGACTGTGATGAAATAAATATCATGGAAAAGTAAAATATGTTTCTACCTGTATTTTGCATCAAATGAAAGTACACAGGAGACTTTCAAGTAAAAAAAACTCACCTGTATGTGCCAAAACCACATGACCCATTAACTTCTGGATGTAGAGATACAGGTCTAAACTTTTGTAATAGAAGAGTTACTCAAAACCTCCCTAATATAAATATTATTTTAAAAATCTCTCCCCTTCTATAAAACACTCATTGTAGGCTGGGCATGGTGGTTCATGCCTGTAATCCTAGCACTTTGGGAGGCCGAGGTGGGAGGATTGCTTGATGCCAGGAGTTCAGTACCAGCCTGGACAACATAGCCAGATCCCATCTCCATGAAAAATACAAAAATTAGCCAGGCATGGTGATGTGCGCCTATAGTCCCAGCTACTTGGGAGGCTGAGGCAAGAGGAATGCTTGAGCCCAGAAGTTTGAGGTTGCAGTGAGCTGCAACAATGCCGTTGTACTCTAGCCCGGGCAACAGAGCAATACCCTGTCTCCGGGGCGGGGCGGGGCGGGGGGGGGGGAGAAAGCTCATATATTATGTTTGGAGCTATCCATATATTTACTCTGATAAATTCTATCCCATTTATATAACATATAAATATAACATTCATATTAAAGTTATAATTCTGAATACAAGAAAAATGTTACTAAGAATTTCATTCTCTGACCCTCTGAGTCTTCAGTGAAGATGTCATGGGAAAAGAGAGTATCTGTTTTATGTTGAACACAGAAAGCCTCTGGAACTATGTTCAGTATAAACAGGAAAACCTGCAGACTTTAAAAATTGCTAAAACAAACCTTTCATAAATAATACTCCTTTCATTAACATATGGTTGTATCCTGCTTTATAATTTATAATTCAGTACAAATTGTGATCATTCCCACCAATCCCATTTAGTACCCATATCAAACATTGTACAGGCTAAGCTACTCTTTGCCTACTCTAGAGACATCTCTCCTCCTTTTCAAAGATAACATCCCTGGATCTCCAAGTCTTAATATAGAAATCATCACTTCCATTTTACTTTGAGTTTAGCAGCACCAATTGCTCGTTAATCATATAATTAATAAGTTTGTTTGTTGTTTGTTTTGAGACAGGGTCCCATTCTGTTGCCCAGGCTAGAGTGTATTAGTTAGTAGCAGCGTCATCATAGCTCACTGCAACCTCAAATTTATAATATCACTCAATTTTAAAATATGTATCCCAGAATTCCACCTTTAAAATTTTATCCTGTAAAAAATATGCAAAGATGAATGTATGAGGAGAGTCACTGTAATACTGCTTGTAACAGCAACTAGCTTAACAAATAAGAAGGTGTGCTGAGGAATCGTAGCATGTTAGGGGTAGAAATGTCCTTAGTTATCTATTTTGAGCCCATTGTTTATGGATGAGTAAAATTATCTCCCCCAAAAGTAAAATAGTTTCCCAAGGTTACAAAGCTCATGAGTAAAAGTTTGGACTGGAGCATAAGCACCCTCTTGCATGTGTTGATCCTTTGACAAGATGACTCCTATCAAAAATATAAAATAGGACATCAGAAAAAAAATAGAATAGAAAGACCAAGGAAGAAAAATCACATAGCTTTTTAGCTTCATTTTTTTGATCCAAGTTATTACACCTTTATCAATTTCGTTTTTAAAAATACAGAATTTCCAGGACAGATTTGCTCATATTCAAATGCAAATAAAAAAGGGTTGGGAAGGAGGCACTCCCAAATGAAACATAGTTTTAAAGATTATAACCTGTTGTGTACTTATCTACACAAAATGCTCTCCTCTCAAAAGCTGTACCATCAAGAGTTATATGGATTTACCATCTGAGAGGGTAAAATGTCAATAATACAAAAGTTTTATTTCTTTCAAATGCATTATTCAAATAAGTTCTATTTTTTCTTTTTAGACATGAAGGTTAAGGTTAGAGTTAGATTTACAATTGGGCTGTAAACAAAAAAGGAGGAGGGCAACCCAACACCAAGCTTAGCAATAGGAAAAGGCTAATCCAAAATTAAATGCAACTTCGATAATGAGAGAAAGAGAATCATTTCATATGTAAATAAGTTAGATATGCTTTTATTTCTATAAATTTACACGTAAAAGGGCTTCTCTACAAAGAAATTCAATATACATTACCTATCTGTTAAGAAGGCACAGATGAGATTCTTCGCATGTTTAGATATTTCTGCATCTTCAGGGAAACACAGTGAATTTTTATGATCCATAATTTTGCTATATGTTCCTACAAGTGAATCTGCATAAAAGGGAGTATCCCCTAAAAGTTCAAGAAAGAAGATACTGAGATAGAGAATGCAAATTAAACACTTTTCATCACATATTTAAATATGAAATAATTTACTGAATAGTTCAAGAGAAAGATTTAATAAGATTTAATAAGTAGGGTCAGATCAGTCAGAGTTCTTTAATACTTGAGCAGGATCAGCATTTTGAAATTACTCTCTAGAGCTTATTATACAGTGCAGTTGCCATTAGCCATATGTGGCAATTTAAAGTGAAATTAAATTAAATGAAAAAATGCAGTCCCCTAGTTACATTATCACATTTTAAGTGATCGATGTGGCCAGTGGCTATCACACTGAACAGCACAGATATAAATCATTTCCATCATGACAGACTGGACAGTGCTGCTCTAACACTTGGACCAGCTTTATTATCTTACATAGGAGGAAGCTGGGCCCAGAGAGGTAACATGGGACTTAAGATGATAAACATCTAGAATTGAAAAGGGCAGAAATGGTCTCCCAATGCAGTGTTCCTGCAGGTTAATGACTGTGATGAACAGACACTCAAGCAAGTGTAAAGATAGATAGAAAAAGCCAAAGGCACCATTCTGGCCAGTACTCATCTAAAGCCGCAAGGGTTAAAGGTCCTGCCAGTATGCCTAGACTATAAGTAACTTTAATGAAAACCAGACTTTCCCAAATCAGCAAATCCAAAACTTCAAAAGGGATATTCAGGTAGTTATTTTTTGTTTATTTTCAAAGGGGGGGTGTGGAGGAAAGCTTTGAATTCAAGATTGTCCTAGTGCCATTTTTAACTGAGAACCCTTTAAACGCACTCTAGTGCCAACCAACCTGAGCAAGCACAGTATAGTCTCAGAACACTGCAAATCATTGCCATTCAAATTCTAAATTCAGTTCTCAAAGTTAAAAACAGCAGTAGGAATTCAAATGGTCTCTTCAAATGAGCCAAATTGCTTCCTCCAAAGTAGCTTATTTTCAAAATCCCTAGAAGGAGGGTCTAGGCAAATAACAGAATATACTCTACTTTCAAAATATCACAAGATACAACCTAATGCATCATCAGATCAGGCCAAAGATAGGACAATAGACAGCTACCTGGAACCATATGGTATATACAAAGAGACTCACTACAAAGACAAAGGCCCAAAACAAAGCAGGTCATACCATGACATGAAACTAGCATAACAAGATCAACGCACAGGATGGTCACCAAGAGAGGCAATTTATGCCACAAAAAAGTTCCATAGTAATTATTATTTAAATTCAGAATTTACCAAAAATTTCTGAATTTTTAGCAATAATCACACAGATTCTATACTACCAATTTCTTTTGGGGTCATCTTCTAAAAAATAATTCCTTAACTCCAAAAATATATTTTCAAATCTACAGCCATTCTATATAATGTTATCAGCCGTATTATACGAGCCTTGGAAAGTAGATTAGCTACATTTTCTCCCCTCATCCCCATTCCACGTAATTCAGTCATTGGCTTCTTTAGCCAGAAGATATTTTTGTGACCTAGTATTCTGGGATGGGAAAGCTAAGGAATAAAATCTACCATGTAAAGAAAGTTCGAAATACTTCAGTCTTTCAAATTTTGACTTAGTCAAAGTAAAATAAATAATTCAATTTGCCTCTGAGCATTTAAAAACTGAATATTATAAAATATATTTATCTTGACAATTAAGTAGTCAGTAACTATATTTATGATTCAATCCACTGGAATTACAAACAAAATTTATATACAAGTAGTAAATAGAAGGAATACAGTTTGCAAAATCAGTTATATAACAATTATAGAAACTAAAGAATATTTTTAATTCTCTATTATTAGAACAAGTATTAAGTCTTATATTTAAAATATTTATAACAAATATAATTGATAAAAAGAATCCTAGAATGGAGGCCCACTCAAGTTGTAAGCTTCTTGTTCCAATATTTTCTAAACTCAAAAAGGTCTACTGGAGAAATATTTCCTAGCAATATTTCAATATTTTTCCCAAGTTCTACTTATTCTATTCAATCATTGTGCCAGTATCAGGCTTGATATTAATTTTCCAGTTAACAATCTGTCATATGAGATACTACTAATTCAAAGTTTCCAGAAATTCCAATACTTACCCAGGGAACAGGCAATTAATTTCATTATATTCTCAAATTCTTGACTGAACCAAAGTGTTATGAGAAGGGTTTTGAAAAAAAGAACAAGTTAAAATATTTACTTACCCACTAGCATCTCAAAAAGGAAAACACCTACTGACCACCAATCACATTCTCGCCCATAGTAACCATCACCCCCTTGTGATTTCAGAACCTCAGGTGATATATAATCGGGTGTTCCAACTGCTGTATCACAGTGCACCATGCCTGTCTGGGTAAATAGAAGACATAAAGAAAAACAGATCAGTGTAAAAACACACACATATAAATGCAACTAATTCATTTATTAGTAGACACACGGTGACTACATATCACTACTAACAGAACTTAACTGCTAACATGGCTTTGGGATACAGGAAATACATTATGAAATGCATAAAAATATCTGGATTATGGGAGGTAACTCTAAAATACAGGAGGCTCCATCAATGAAAGAAAAGGTGGTAAATTCCATGGAGATTCCATGCAAATCAACACTTTGTTTCTTTTTCTTATTTCTTATATTAAAAACTAGCTATATAGGCCGGGCACAGTGGCTCATGCCTGTAATCCTAGCACTCTGGGAGGCCAAGGCGGGAGGATCGCTCAAGGTCAGGAGTTCGAGACCAGCCTGAGCAAGAGCTAGGCTTGCTTTCTATTTTCTACTAAAAATAGAAAGAAATGATTTGGACAGCTAAAAATATATATAGAAAAAAAAATTAGCCGGGCATGGTGGTGCATCCCTATAGTCCCAGCTACTCGGGAGGCTGAGGCAGAAGGATTGCATAAGCCCAGGAGTTTGAGGTTGCTGTGAGCTAGGCTGACGCCACGGCACTCTAGCCAGGGCAAAAGAGCGAGACTCTGTTTCAAAAAAAAAAAAAACTAGCTATAAAAGAAGTACGAAATGTGGTCTTAAGGCACCTGATCTGGAGAAAAGAAAAGAATCATTAGAGAAAGAAAGCTTTCATATTCCCAAAATAAACTGAAGCAATTAAGATGACAATGGGCCCCAGTTGAATATAAAGAAATGGTTCTTATATTATCAAGAAAAAAATGAAGAAATCAATCAAATGTTTAAATTAAAAGAACTTAACAGTTTAAAAGCTACACCTCGAAGCTATGTATTTAGAAATATGCAGCTGTGGCATCAATATATTTGGCAAAATGATTTTAAAAAATGTTTATCTGTGTTTAGCTTCAGTAGGTAGTAAGATAATCCCTATGTGATGTCATTTTGATGAGGACAATAACCATCATGGTTGTGTGTGTGTTATATGTGTGTATGATGTGTATGTGTGCATGCTACAAAATAAATCACTATAGTAGCATAGTGGTACATAATACTCTTTCACCTCCAGCTCTAACTTGCAATGATTTTACGGATTAATTTAAATGCCCTTTATTCCCTTTATCTGCCCAGTAAAGCGTGTGTTACCCACACTCCTCATACAGAAGCTATAAAAACTACCAAAATATTAAGTTTTATGACCATCTTGGGAAAAGGAAGGGTAATGTATTCTGTAAACATAATTTATGTAAATGTTTTTATTTAAGTGCTACAGAATGTGTTAAACATGGGATGTTAATTTCAAAAACAATCTTTTCATTCAACCACAAACTGGCAGAAATAATGATTTTATTTTCTCAAGTCTACAGCAAATACAGCATTTTCATTTAAATATAAATTTAAAAAATAAATTTTATAGAAATAATTGAGCAAACTACGGGAGTCATGCTTTGTGTGGATTATTACAAAAATGAATGATGAACAAGACAGTGCCTGACTTCAAAAAGCAGGGGATGCAATTAATTGTTTCATGGACTATCCTATAGTTTAGACTTCTGTTGGGAGAAAAATTAATACAGACTTATTGAAGTAAAGAAAATTTCTTCATTTGACATATATCCATAAAAATTAGACTTCAAAACAAAAGAAGGGTTTGGGAAGGTTGTGGCTAATTGAATGCACAGTATGTTGATGGTTTGAGAAGCTCTGTTCTGTTGATTTTAATTTTGAAGGTGAGCCACGTGGCTGACCTGAGACCAAGGTGGATAATGATGAGCTGAAAGCTGTGGTGGAAGCAAATCCATCTCAACCTATGCGTGAATCAACAGCAAGGTTTGATGTTACTATTCCAACAACATTGGGCCATTTGAAACAAATCAGCAAGGTAAAGAAGCTGGATAGATGGGTTCTGCATGAATTAAATGAGCATCAGAAGAAAAATCACTTCAAAGCTTGCCTTTCTTTGCTGTCATGACATAAAGGTGAACCATTTCTACGCTGTATTGTTACGTGGGATGAAAAATGGATTCTTTTGACAATCGCAGGCGTTCAGCACAATGGTCAGATAAAGGTGAAGTACCAAAAGACAGTCCAAAACCAAACATTCATCAAGAAAACCCCAATGGTGTCTGTTTGGTGGCCCAGAGCTGGTATTATCCACTACAGCTTCATTAAATCTGTCAACCGATTATAGCGGGTGTCTACTGCAACCAACTGGACGAAACAAGGATGCAAGTAAACAGCCAAGATTAGTCAATAGAGAAGGCCAAACCTCTCACAAGACAATGCTCAACCACATGTCACACAAACAACACTGCTCAAACTACAAAGACTGGACTTGGAAACCCTCTGGCATCCACCATATTCACCAGACCTTGCACCAACTGACTACCACTTCTTCCAGGCTTTGGACCACTTCTTGCAAGGAAACTTACTCAATTCTCAACAGGCTGTGGAAAACACCTTTTGCGATTTTATCACCACTGACTCTCCAGGCTTCTTCACTACTGGCATAAGCAAGCTACCATTAAGATAGCAAAACTGTGTCAACAGGTTAGGCGCATACTTGACTAATTGCACTCCTTCTTGTTTGAGACATAATAAACTACACTTTTGATTCAAAATTGGACATTTCATATTTAACAACCTAATAGAATATAAAAAGTAAGAAATGAATCTGTTTTATAAATGAATAACATAATCAAACTGAATGGGGTAGGAAGAAAAGAACTAACTTAAGTAACTTTGGAAAACAGTATCCTAATGGGATACTATGAGACAAAAAACAAAAAGAAGTATACAAAAATAATACATTTTACTTAGCAAATCTGTTTGTCACAGGGGTAGGAATTAGCAATTCTGAAATAATTTTATGTGTATACTAGGGTTGAACAAGTAAATATACTGTAGATAACGAGACTCAGGTTTTTCACTATTCATGAAAGAAATTACAAAAAAGAAGGAAGACTAGAATAAAACCTGGTGTGGGACTTGAATCAGAAGTATCCGTATGAACTTGTGATTTCAATATACTATATACACAGATAAAAAATTAAATATAAAAGTGTGTACATGTGGTTTACTGCATATGTAGTATATACAATATAAACGTCCTAACTCTGTCTTCTAACAGGGCCTAGAAGTAATGACACTCCAGGAGCAATGAGCACACCTAGCACCAAAACACTGATTTCTAAATACCATTCTATAACAACAACAAAAAAATTCAGAGCTTCTTGAAGAAGTAGCTGATTTCAGGGCTGAGACAGAGAAAATTTAAGTCTTTAACACCTTATAGTGTCAAAAATAAGAAAATGCTCCTAAAGGGGGGGCATGTTGAAAGGACACAGGAGCCAACCTAAGGAGCCTTCACAAAATAGCAAATATTGGACTGAGTTTCAAAATATGGGTAGGAATTTGCCACGGAGACTATTAAATAGCATGAACGTATGTACGTAGGCCAGGAATCACAGAATACCACAGTATAAAAAGAACTTCAGGTGACTCAAGACTTCTGAGCCATAGGTACTACTTCACAATAGAGAATGAGGATGAGAGGCAGGCAGGGGTCATTCATCGTAAGAGCCTTACCAGGACAAGCCAAGGAGTTTGAACCTTACTCAGTAGGTGACAGAAACCTCTAAAGGGTTTTAAACTGGAAAGCAAGATAATCAGGTATGGCTTTTTAAAGGTTTCTCAAATTTTTTACATGTATCAGATTAAAGGTATATTAGATAAGTATTAATATATCTGATAATTTATCATTGACAAAATATCTAACTTGAGAGAATTTACTGAAAACACAAAACTGGTCAATCAGAAATCTTAAGAGTTGGTTTAAGAAACTACTGAGGCTGGGCGCAGTGGCTCACGCTTGTAATCCTAGCACTTGGGAGTCCGAGGCGGGTGGATCGCTTGAGGTCAGGAGTTCGAGACCAGCCTGAGCAAGAGCGAGACCCCGTCTCTACTAAAAATAGAAAGAAATTATCTGGCCAACTAAAAATATATATAGAAAAAATTTAGCCGGGCATGGTGGTGCATGCCTGTAGTCCCAGCTACTCGGGAGGCTGAGGCAGCAGGATCGCTTAAGCCCAGGAGTTTGAGGTTGCTGTGAGCTAGGCTGATGCCACGGCACTCACTCTAGCCCGGGCAACAAAGCGAGACTCTGTCTCAAAAAAAAAAAAAAAAAAAGAAACTACTGAAATGCTTCCTATGAAAAGAAAATTTATGAGTGTAATTTTTAAGTATCAGAAGCATTAAAAGCTTCAGTTTGCTGCATAGGCAGGAAGCTTTTCAGTCCATTTTAAAAACTGAAAATGATCCCTTGGTCATTCTCTTCACAGACGCATACCCCTTTCCTCACAAGGGTTCTTGGCTAATACAGGCCTGCTTATTCTTACATTCTACCTAAAAATCACCTAATTTAGAATCCCATTTGCCATGTTGCAGTAGTCACAGCCACACAAAGCTGCCTACCTGGATTATCCCAGTTATCCCTGCTAAGTACCAATTTTTATTTTCGTAAGTTTCTGAAACATGTATATTTTTAAAATTGATGTCACTTGTAGAAGGGTTGAGAACATTAACATAAATTGTTAATAAAGTTAGCCTCTGAAAAATCACAACATCGATTTAATCAAGTGATGTACACCAAAATGTTAATGGATAAAATCTTATGCTATCTTCATGTAATTTAAAATACCAGAGTATCATGTGCCTTAAAAGGTGGTAAAGGTTGCTATGAAATGAGCGACAGGCAAAGCATAAGCCCAACATATATGATCAATGTAGATAATTTTAAATAGCAGTAGTTCTCAGCTGTCATTGAGACACATCTAGATGTAAACATACTATAATGTAACTCTCATTTACATCCAGATAAGGTTCTTTTTCCGAGAGAGACAGAGAGTAACAGCAACAGCACCCAGAAAATTGTGTCACCCATGATTTGCCAATAATAGAACTTAATGAGACACCATTACTTTTAACTGTGACAGTAACAAATTATTTTAGTCCAAAATTAAAAATAAGTTTTAATTTTATAGTTATATTTTATTTTTGTTTTTATACAAGGCATAACATTTTATAGGAAGCCAGGACAGCTGAAAAATCATTCAAGCATCTACGTCTATGTTATAGAAGAAGGGTTGGCAAATTTTTTTCTATACAGGGCCAGACTGCAAATATTTTGTTATGGGCCACATAGGGTCTCTGTCACATATTTTTCTTCTTTTTATAAACAACCCTTTAGAAATGTACTAATCATTTTTAGCACATAAGCTGTAAACCAAGCCATAGGCCAGATTTGGCCCTTATGTTCTAATTTGCCAATTGCTTCTATAGGGAAATGAGAATGAAACTATAAACATTTCTAATGGCTTCAGTATAGCAGCAATAATCAAACAAGGCAAACAAAGCAATAAACCTGAAACTTACAATTAACACTATTCATATTAATAACACTAATATAAAATTATCAATTCTATATACTATAGTTTTTAAGGAAAAATTTCTGTTCTTTAAATTATATAATCATGCTCATTATTAGTATTGTTTGAAGAATGGAGGTTTGGGGTAAAACAATCAGCATTTTTAAAGTTCAGTATTTTTAAAAAATCTGACTACATCAAAATGAAATATTTCTATTTAAACAAAGGCATGGCGGAGTAGCAGACTGGAAGATGTTAACAGCAATATCTGTGGAATCACTATCTAGATGATACAAGAAAGCTCTGTACATCAACAAGAAGCCAATTTTTTAAAAGATACACAAAGTCAAAAGATAAAAGATGTACACAGGTAATTCACAAAAGAGAAATGACTGACAAGTATATGAAGAGAGGTTTGTTATCACTAGTTATAAGATAAACACAATTTTGAGAAAATACTACTGTAAACCAATGAAAGTGGTAACATTTAGAGAGCTGAAGAATAAGAAGGGTTAGTGAGAATATGAGAAGAGAGTGTCTCTCATGCACTACTAGTAAGAGGTTATAAACATCTACAGCCATTCTGGAGATCAGGCAATTCCTTATTTATGTACCCTCTGATACAGTAGTTTCACTTCTAAGTTTATACTAAAGAAATCCTTGTCGGGATACACATGGGACATATATGAAGATGTTAAATATTGTTGGTAGCAGGGAGCTGGAGGTGACCAGAAATCCAACACCAGGGAAATAATAAATTGATATGTAGATACTAATGGCATAGTAAGCAGCAAAAACAAAGCAATGAACTAATTTATATTTATCAGGGATATATATAAAAACAATGCTGAGTAACAAAGTAACAAAATAAACAAAGTAAACAAAGTAAACAGTAACAAAGTAAACAAAGTGGCATCTATACCAATATATTATTTATACAAATGAAGAATACATATGTATATTATACTAATACTCTGCAAAAGCATATGCTAAACACATTATATTGGTTATCTATTAAAGAGAGGAAAGAGAGAATGAGACAAAAACTGAAAAGAGGAAAATATAACTATTTGCACCTTAATTAAAAACAGTAAACAAAATTAGATAAGCCATTTTTTGCCTTATGCAGAGACAATTTAAGATATTTTCAACAGCTGATTTTAGTATTTAGTACATGCTCATAAAATTATTTTATAAATATCATATTGTATCCTGTTTCCCATATTCTCATACTCTATATCTTTTTATTTTCATAACTACCTTTACCTTCCCTAAAAACATATGGCGTGATTTATTTCTCTGCACTCCATCCCACCCTCAAAAGTTTTTGGTTTAATTAAAATTAGAATACATTCATGGAAGTACAGTGCATAAACATATTGTGTACAACAAACATAACTTTCACTGTTAATCATTTCATACTATATTATGCTAAATACCACAAGAGGGAGCTTTGGGTACAATAAAATACTCCACATATTAAACACTAAGTACTGGTTGCAGAAGATAGTAACAGTTTCTATCAAGAAGACCAAAAAAATAAAGGGATGCTAAGTTTTAGCTGGATAGACTAAAATGGCCTATAAAGTATAGCACAGATTCTGAATAAGTAAAGACATTATGACATTAGAAAAGTGATTAGTCAGGTTAGGATTACCACCTGAGCTTGGATGAACATGGAATGCTGATGAAAGTAGGATGACTAATAAAACTAAAAGTCGCATAGGTGGCATGAATAAGTTGAGGTAAAGAGAAAAGAAAATTATCTTTATTTATAATAAAGGTCTTGACTAGATAACTAACAAGAAATAGATTAGCTATATAAGCATACTGGAAGGTTATGAAAACCACACAAAAGATGAAATATAGTTTGCTGTCAATATATATTAACATTTACAAGTGATCTCCTAGATCCAACATGATCCCTCCCAATAAGGAATTACTGCTAGGACTTATAGTACATTTACAGAGAAAAGGGCAAAATCAATATCATAATTAGCTATGAGGTTAATGTCAGTTAACCAATTAATTATAATATAAATTGTTCAACAGGTAAAGTATCACAATAGATGATGTCCCCAAATTTATTCTATACGGTTGATACAGGCAGGGGTCGGGTAGAAGATAGTAATGTAAATTTTTTTCTTTACCTTTCTTCCTTTTTAAAAGGAAGACCACAGAAATAACAATGGTGATGGAAATACCCATGTACCATAATTTAGATTTTGTGTCCTACTTCTTTACCTATATCATTATACACATGAACCAGTTTTGACTGGTAGCAAATGCTTATCAACAGTCCATGAGGAAGATAATAAAAACAGCTGAGTTTTTATTTCTCTTAGGTCCAGCAAATCTACCAATTGAGTACTCTATAGCTAGATGAATGAAATGTTTTAATTTGGCATTATCTTGTTTGAGTTATTACACAGTTAGAAAAATTAAATTTATCTTTGTTCAAAACCATGAAGTCCTGATTTTAGGTATTTCATTTACTTTTGTTCCCAAAAAACTAGCATTTTAAAAAAATTGCTTACTTACTTCATCCATCTTCATACATGTGCCAAAATCTGCTAATTTTAGATGTCCATGTTTATCCAAGAGCATGTTGTCAGGCTTCACATCTCTGTGTATTAAACCCATGGAGTGTATTGCATCCAGAGCAAGAACAACTTCAGCAGTATAAAATTTGGCCCATTTTTCAGGCACATCATAATTACTCATAAGGTTTACAAGGTCTCCACCAGGCATGTACTCCATTACCATGTACAGATACCTATCATCTTGAAAGGCATAAAAGAGCTGGAAAACAAAAGGAAAAGGGAAAAAATTTAAAAAAAAACAAACCAACCATAAATAGAATAAAAACTAAAACCTACCATAACTACTGAAAAAGATAAACTATTTAATAACCAAAACTAAGTTAAATTTATGAAATTTTCTATTTTAGACTTGGATATGTGTAATGGAAAAACAGTATGAGACAAATTTTTATATGGGTACCTTATTGAAGCATACAGGAATATGTCCCCTCTTGGAGACCACAACACAAACCATTCAAATAGAAACATTTAAAACAAAGAAATAAGTAGCATAGAAGGTGATAACAACATAGTTTAAAAAAAATTAAACAAACTATTGCACATAACTCACATAAAAGAGAGCTGAGGCGGTAAGAGCAATTTAGAAAAATCTAAGAGATATTAGATTCAATGGATGCAGAAGAAGGAATAAGCCCCACACCAGTGGAAAGAATGAGTAACTGGCAGCCATATTTGGAACAGGACTAACTCTTCTCTCTCCCTCCCCATCACCTTACTTTTGGTAAGCACCAAGAAGCATCGTTACCTGTATCCACACTACAGGAGGGGCATGGGACCAGAGAAATAAGACACCAACGCAGGCTGCAACTGGCCCCCAGGAGAAACAGAGAAACCACAAAGTCAGAAGAAAATGTATCCGTATATCCCACCAGACAACATGTCCCACCCCTCCTGGAAGGAAGCAAGCAATGGAAACAGAAAAGGCTTCCATAGACAAACAGGGAAAAGATAGAACAAAACCAACAATCAACATTTGAGAAAAACCAACATCATGAAATAGAGGAAAAGTAAATCAAGAAATAATATTAACACACAAGGAAATGTTTAATAGGACAGCTTTAAATATGTAAAATCAATATCCTCAAAAGTGTTATAGATACGGCATCATTTAAGCACTAGGCTGACATGAGTAAGAGATGAAATATAAAGCAAGGTTAGAAAAGCTCCAAAACCTATCTAAAAGCAGTTCTACAAAGAGAGAACAGACTAGAAGGAAAAGAAAAAATAAGCAAAAATTTCTGGAAATGAATAAAGTTAAAAACCTAAGATTGAAAAGACCTCTAAATGAAACACAGGGAAACTTTAGACAGTCAGTGCTAAATTTTCATAAATCCAAGAGAAAAATCCTAAGTTTCCAAAAACACGCCTCATATACAAAAACATAAGATAAACTGTATTGACAACAAAACTCTCAGCCAATATGCTGAATACAAAAGACAACATAACTGTATTTTCAAAGTTTTGAGGAAAAATAATTTTGATTCTAGATATGGCAGACTAGAAAACAAATGAGATGGCAAAAATTGTTCAGAGATATCGTTTGACAAAATAAACCCAAGTAAGAGGATTATGTGAGACATAAGAAAGAGGGAAAAATAAAGAATCTAGAAAAACTTATTAAATATAATTACCGACACAAAATTACTTTTTTGATAGCCAAGCCAAAAATCACAATAATTTTAAAATGGAAGGTAATGGATGCAGGGAAGGAAGAGATGAAAAGGCATTATAAGGCTGGTTACCAAATTGAGAAAAAGTGTGTGTGTGTGTGTGTGTGTGTCTATCAGTGTGTTTGTGTTTAACTCTAAACGATTAAAGAAAAGATACAGCTCCTTCCGTCCTCTCCCCTACCACCAACCTCTCTCCCCTTTCCGTACTGGCTAAAAAAGAAAGAAAAAGATGTAAATAAACAGAAAGACACCCATGTTCATAGACTGGAAGAGTCAATATTAGCAAAATGGCAATTCTTCCCAAATCTATCTATATAGGGGGTCAAAGCAATCTCTATCTAAATCCCAGTGGATCTTTTCCAGACATCAACAAGCTGATCCTAAAATTTATTGGAAATGCAAAGCACCCAGATGAATCAAAACAATCCTGAACAAGAACAAAGTAGGAAGACTTGTATTTCCCAATTTAAAAACTCACTACAAAACTATAGTAATCAAGACAGTATTAGTACTAGCATAGAAATAGACATATAAATCACTGGAACCCTTGTATCTATGATCAATAAAATTTTCTGACAAAGGTGCCAACATAGTTTAGTAGGGGAAAAGACAGTGTTTTCTAAAAAATGGTGCTTGAAAAATTCAATATTTACAGGCAAAGAGATGAGTTTTTAGACCCCTACTTTAAACCATAGTAAAAAATAAATTCAAAATGGATCCTAGGCCTAAATTTAAGAGTTAAAATTACAAAAACCTTAGAAAAAAAACGAAGGAGAAAATCTTCATGACCTTGGATTAGGTAAAGATTTATTAGATGTAACACCAAAAACACAACTGACAAAATGAAAAACTGATATGCAGTTTTTCACCAAAATAAAAATTTTCTGGCTTCAAAAGATACCATTAACAAAATAAAAAGATAAGCCACAGGTTGGGAGGAAATATTTAGAAGTGATACATATGACAAAGAGCTTATATCTAGAAAAATGAACTCCTACAACTCAGTAAGACAAAAAACCCTATTTAAATAAAGGCAAAAGATATGAATAGACATTTCACCAAAAAAGATACAGGAGTGGCCAATAAGCACATGAAAAGATGCTCCACTACCATTAGTCCTTAGGGAAATGCAAATTAAAACCACAATGAGATACCACTTCATACCCATCAGAACGGCTATACTAAAAGACAGAATATATCGTGTTGGTGAGAATGCAAAATGACACAGCCATTTTGGAGAACAGTTTGGTAATTTCTTCAAAGTTAAACATAAATTTACCATGCAATCAAGGATTCCACTCCTATGTACCTACCTTAAAAAAATGGAATATATTTACCAAAGACTTGATGTAAAAGTTCATAGCAGCACAGCAGCCAAAAAGTAGAAACAATTCAAATGTCCATTAACTGGTTAACAGATAAACAAAATGAGGTATATCCATATACTCTGTTTCCACCCCATCTGGGTGTACTGCAATACAATTCTGACACTAACCATCCAGCGTTGGCATCAGATCCTGTAAGTGAAGAGTTCAGTCTTCCACAAGACTGCCCTCATTTCAGTCATCAGCTGCACACTGGGGATCCCCAGGCCACCTACATTTCTGACTTACTGGCTCCAAGTTCAGGGGTTCCCACAACCTCCTCAGGCTCAACAATTCACTAGGATGAGTCACACAACTCAAGAAAGCACTATATTTATGATCACAGTTTTATTATAAAGGGTGAAGTCTGGAAGAGACCGTAGAGCTTCTGTGCCCTCTCCACATTTAATCGGGGTGCATCACCCCCCCTGACACTAGCACATCAATGTGCTCACCAACCAGGAAGCTCCACTGAGTATCAACGTCCAAAGTTTTTACTGGGGCTTCATTACAGAGGCAAGATTAATTAAATCATTGGCCAAGTGACTTAACTCAATCTCCAAGCCCCCACCCCTCTTCTCCCAGGAGGTCTGGCAGCTGAAAGCCCAATCCTCTGATTATGTACTTGGTCTTTCTAGTGATCCTGTAGCTACCAGGAGACCATTAGAGTCACCTCATTAGCATAACAAAGACACTCCTATCATTCAGGAAATTCCAGGAGCACTGATGCTTTGTGCCAGAAAAAGAGGACCAGATACATTCTTTATTATACCACACCACACAATAGAATACTATTCAACACTAAAAAGGAATGAAGGATGATAGATGTTACAAAGTGAACAAACTTCAAGAACAGTATGCTAAGGAAAAGGTACCAGATGTAAAATACAACATATAGTATGACTCCATTCACATGAAATGTTTAGAAAAAGCAAATCTATAGAGACAGAAAGCACATTAGTGGTTGCCTAGGGCTAGGGTAATAGGAAATGATGATAAATGGGTATGAATGACCATTTTGGGATTGTGGAAATGTTCTAACATCAGATTGTAGTGATGGCTGCATAACTCTGTAAATTATGCATAACTCCTAAAAAATCACATTATTGTACACTTAAAACAGACGAATTTTAAGGTATGCAAATTATACCTCAAAAAAGTTTATTATAAATGTAGAAAAAAACAGTACACCTCAATAAAGTTGAGTTATTATACCTCAATAAAATTAATTTAAAAATCTTAATGTGCATGTTAAAATGGTAAACATAGCTACCAGAACACAAAAGAGATACTAATACTGTACATATTTTCCATCAGAGTAAAGGCAACTCTAAATCCACCCTAATATAGCTTAAAAATAAGCCTTCCAAGAATCAAATTGATCCACAAGTTAATAATACAGCTTTACTTATAAGGGAGAAAATCTGAAAGCAACCCAAATGTCCAACAGATGAACGGATAAACAAATTGTAATATATCCATACAAGAGAACACTATTCAGTCAGTAATAAAAAACAATGAATTAATGATATATATTACAGCATGGATGAATCTCAAAACAATTTTGCTGAGAGAAAGAAGCCAGATAGGATGGGACTGACATTAGGCTGGGCACTGTGGAAGAAGAGGTCAGTGAACTCAATGACTTAGCAATAAACGCTAAAGCAGGCAAGGAAAAACATAAAAGACTTGGGGGTAAAAGAGAATATCAGTTACCCAGTGGACAATATAAACAGACAATATATGTGTAACTGAAGTCTGAGAAAGGGGCTGAGGGATTAGGGGGCAGGAGCTGAGAAGAAAAATATTTCAATAATGGCCAAAATTTTCCCAAATTTAATGAAATCCATAAATCCATGGTTCTAAGAAGCTCCAATAAATACCAAGCAAGTTAAACAAAGCTAATCAAAGCACTGTTACTGGTAGCAAGAACAGACAAATAAAACAACTGAATAGAACAGAAAACCCCAAAATACACCCAAGCACATATGGACAATTGAATTACAACACAAGGAGGCAATGCGTACCAGTGGGGAAAGTGAAATTTTGCCACTATGTAATGTGGGAACAACTGAAAATCCACATGCAAACAAATAAAATTTAATCCTTAAGTAACACCCTATTAAAAAAATTCTGGTTTGATCATAGGTGCTATGGTCTGAATGTTTTGTGTCCTCCAAAAATTCATATGAAATACTAATGATAGTATGATAACACCATCATCCTAAGTTATTAGGAGGAGTGGTCTTTGAGAGGGTGATTAGGTCATGAAGGCTTATACCTTTATAAAACAGGCCCCAAAGGAGCTCATTCACCCCCTTCGACCATGTGAGGACACAAGGATAAGGGCCATCTACGAGAAAGTGGACCCTCACCAGACAACAAATCTGGCAGTGCCTTGATCTTGGACTTCCCAGTCTCCAGAACTTTGAGAAATAAATTTCTGTTGTTTACAACCTACCCAGTTTATGGTATTTCGTTAAAACAGCTCTAATGGACTAAGATAGGACTGACTAACAGACAACAAATAGAGTCAAAAAGATAACATCAGAATATCTTCATGACATAAAGGTAAGGAAAAGTTTCTTAAATGAACACAGAAGGCCATTAACCATAAAAGTCTGATTAAATTGTACTGCATTAAAATTGCACATTTCTATTCATCAAAACATACTTAAAAAAAAGGGGTCAGAAGATAAGTCACACAGAGGGTATCAGAGCACAAAAGGGGAAGGAGCATTCAGGTAAGAGGATGGCCGACATGGGGTATCAAAGCCCAAGCAGGGTAAGAAGGATATCCAGGCAAAGGGGTAGCCTAGTGGGGGATATCAGAGACCTAAAGTAACGAGTCAAAGGAAGACTGAGAAAATACCGAAACTGAAAGAAAATAAATGTGATGTCATTTGGAACTGGATCCTCTTGCTATAAAAGACATTAGTGGACAACTGGTGAAACTGCAATGGGGTCTGAGTATGAATCAGTAATGTATCAATGTAGATATCCTCATTTCCAAGAAAGTTGCTGTGGCTATGAAGCAGAACATCCTTGGTTGCTGGAAATATATACTTAAGTACTAGGAGGTTATCAAAGACTAGATGTTTGTGTTCAGTTCCCCCAAATTCATATGGTGAAACCCTAAACCCCCATGTGATATTTGGAGATGGGGCCTTTGAAGGTGATAAGGTCATGAGGGTAGAGTCCTCACGACAGGAGTGGTGCCCTTACATAGACAGGAGAGCGCTTGCTTCCTATCTCTGCTCTCCACTCTACAGGGATACAATGAAAAGGCCACCATCCATAAACCAGGAAGAGAGCCTTCACCAAAAATCCAGTTGTGCTGGCACCCTGATCTCTGACTTCTAGCCTCCAGAACTGTGAAAAATAAAAATGTTGTTTAAGCCACCCCGTCCATGGTAATTTGTTATAGTAGCCTGAGCTAAGACAGAGGGTGATGGGGCATGAGGTCAGCATTTACTCTCAAATGCTTCAGAAAAAGTCCAAAGTCCTTTGTATTTCCAACCTTCCTATAAGTCTGTGATTGCTTGAAAAGAAAAAAAAAAGGAAAGTCACCATTTAGGAGAAGATATTTGTAACAATATGCACAAAAGGCTCATCTCCAAAATAAATAACAAGAATTCCTACTAATCAATTTTTTTTTAATTGACAGACATCTTAATGGGAAAATAAGCAAGAAACTTAACAGGTATTTCACAAAAGGGGATATTCAAATATGAAAAGGTATTTCACTTCATTAGAGAAAGGTAAATTTAAACCATGTGAGACAACACTTTGCATACACAAAAATGATCAAAAATTTTTAATCTGACAATACCAAGTTTTGGCAAGAATGTGAGGCTAAGAGGATTTATAAAGGAAACTGCTCTAGTCACACTGGAAAACAAGCTGATACCATCTACTACGACTAATTATAAATACCTAGAAATGCTATTTTTAGGAACACACCTACCAGAAATAAGCACAAAAATACTGATGATAGTATTACTTGTAACAAACACAATTTTGAAAATATACCAACAAATTGTGTTACATACATACAATGGAATAAAATACAGCGATGATATTAATACACTATAGCAACAAGGATAAATCATATAAACATAACATGGAACAAAAAAAGGCAGACACGAAAGAAGATACATTGAATGATTTCACTCATATAAACTTCAGATGCCAGATGCTGGCACCTTGATATTCAACTCCCCAGCCTCCAAAATGGTGACACATAAATTTCTTTTCTTTTAAATTACCCAGTCTGTTATAGCAACACAAAACAGACTAAGACAAAGTGTGTTTGCAATGTTTTACTACTTTAAAATTGAAAGATTAAAATTCATTATGGGAAAATGTTAAAATTTGCCAAACTTATGTAAGATTAAACCAAAGAAAGTTCCCAGATGGCTCACTTGTTAGACAAGCGAGGAAAGCCATTTACCAATGGTAAATTAATTAAACTGTGTTTGACTGCAGCAGCCAAAAAATGTGTCTAAAGAAAATCAACTTGAAAGACTATTAGTCTTTCAGCAACAACAGTTACTCAAAGAGCTGAGGACTCTGAGGGCAGTATCAATAGTCAATGTAAAAACAAGGCAAATGATTCTGAGTGGTTTTCCTTGGTTCTTGAGTCAACAGATGTTACTGATACTGTGCAGTAGCTACTTACTAGAGGAGTCAGTGCTAAGTCTGGAGTAAAGCCTCTATGAAGAGTCTGCATGGAAAGAATATTTTCAAAGAAGTTGAGAAAACACTAATTCAGTATAACCTGAAGTCGAATCTGATAAGACGTGTAACAACAGATGGTTATAAAAATATTTGTAGAACAGAAAAAGACTTAGTTGGACAAATTTACAAAGCTTGTGAAAATGTAAGATGTTTAAAGTCTATGGTTACTCATTATATTTAATAGTATTCATCAACAGGTACCAAAAAGAAAATAATTTAATCCCTCATATTAATAAATAAGTAGTGTCAATGGTGTCATTTGTTGCTGTGGACTTAACCGTCATCATCAGTTTTGGGAATTTTTGTTAGAAATAAAAGGTGAATATCCTGACTCACTCTACCACACATCAGTTCAATGGCTTAGCAGTGGTAACATTTTATTGCAACTATTTGAGCTCAGAGATGAGACTGAAATTTGTCTGAACAAGAACTGCACTCAACCACTGTTATCAAAATATTGAATACCTTTGGAAATTAGCTTTTGCTATAGACTTGATAATGTTTCTTAATTAATACAACCTAAAATTACAAGGCAAAACAGTGCTTATATATAAAATTTATACTGTAGTACAATCATTTGATGACAATTAACAATAAGCTGCTTTATATATTTCCCATGCTATCACAAGTTAAAAACAAGAAGCAAAATCTTCATTCCTACACAAATTTGTAGCAGATATATTTTCTAAGCTCAAACTAGTTCCACAGTTCCAGCACCATTTTAGGACCAAATATAGTGCAAAGGAAATATCCTTATTACCAAATCCATTTAAACTTTGAAGCTGGGGAGCTTCTTCTACCTAACTTTCAATTGGAAATAATTAATCTGTAATGTTATGACCTTGTTAAACAGCAAGGATCTAGAGAAGAATTTTTTAAATTTCTGAAAATGATTTCTCCAAGAGTAAAGATGGTCAATTAAAATTACATGCTTGAGGTCAACATCAACAGTCATAAATAATATATTAGTACATACTTTTCATATGACAACACATGAAAATGGCACTTTACCTCTGTAGTCTTTCAAAAACCCATAATCCTCGTTTAATTTTTTTTTTTTTTTTAAGAAACAGGGTCTTACTCTGTCATCCAGGCTGGAGTGCACTGGCATGATCATAGCTTACTGTAACTTCAAATTCCCAAACTCAAGCAATCCTCCCACCTTAGTCTCCCAAGTAGCTATGACTACAGGGGTGCACCACCACCCCTGGCTAACTTTTTAAAATTTTTTTTGTAGAGACAGGGTCTTCCTACATTGCCCAGACTGATCTCTAACTCCTGGCCTCAAGTGATCCTCTTGCCTGAGACTCCCAAAGTGCTGGAATTACAGGCATGAGCCACCATGCCTGACATCTAGTCTAATTAATAAGAAAAACATCAGATACATTGCAATAAAGGAGCATCCACATCCTATAATATACCTGACAAGTACTCCTCAAAACTGTCAAGGGCATTAAAAGCAACGAAAGTATGAGGAAACTGTCACAGCCAAGAGGAACCTAAGAAGACACAGTAACTAAATGTAATGTGATATCCTGGATGGAATCCTGAAACATAAAAAGAACATTAGGTAAAAACTAAAAAAAAGTGAACAAATTATAGATTTTCGTTAATAATAATGTCTCAATATTGGTTCATTCATAAATCTGTAAGATGTTAATAATAGGGGAAACTGCACAGGGGGTATATGGGAACTCTATACCATCATCTCAATTACTCTGTAAATCTAAAACTTAATTAATAAAAAATTATTAATAAAAAATAATCATGTGCTAGTGGATGATAACAGTATCTGGCAGTACCTAGCTATGTGAAAAGACATTCTCAAAGATGAATATGTAGAATCTTTTTACTCATCAGGACAAATAGATAAACGTTTGCACTCAATTTTGAGGATAGGAAACACTAAATATGAATCCCAATTGAGCAAAATGTTATCAACCCCAGAAAAGAATTTCATTCTTCTCATCAGCTGACCTATATTTTTAAAAATTGTATTTATTACATCTTGAGTTTCATTAATAAAAATTTTGTAGAAATTTGTTCCCTTATTATATAAGTACCTACACAATATCTTCAACTTTGTTTCTTGGGCTGCAAAGCCTAAAATATTCACTATTTGGCCCTTTACAAGTATCCAATTCCTGGTGTAACTGAAACGAGACTGTCCATGGTTGATAACTGTTAAAGCTGGGTGAACAGTACATGGAGATTCAATATATTGTCTACTTTGAAATATGTTTAAAACTTATCATCATAAATTTTTATAACTAAAAAAATACAACATTAAATATATTGAAATTTCTTCTTGAAAGTTTTGCAAGTAAATTCAATCAAGTCTCGTGGAATGAACATTTTATATTTTATATAAACCATACCAAAGCACAGAAAACATGATATTCTTCCCAACTATGTCATTATAGTAGTCTCATCATGACGTGAAAACCAACAAGAGCCTATATTTTAAAAATTAAATTAAAGGTCAAATCTCATTATGCACATAGATGCAAAATTACTTTTAAATTCAGTATCCTACTTAAAAAATCATATTACAGCAAATAGCATTTACTTTAGATTTTACACTACACTGAATTTTTTTTAGTGCACCACAGTAACAGATTAAACAAACATACAAAAATCATTTTAAAGGATACTGAAGGAAACATTTCAAATACTTTAACATTATTCCTGATAAAAGCTAGAATAAAAAGCAAGGGAAAATGGTCAGATCCTTAACCCATCTTAACTAGAAAGCTTCAAATACCAGATAGTTAAACATTAAAGGTATGGATACCCATAAAAGGTTAAGACAAGGGTGAAAAACCTCTGCTATTTAACATTATCAAGAAAGACTTTAGCCAGTGCTATTTTTTGCATTTTGCAATTATCTATATATTAAAATAAATATCTTATGTATAAATTTCATCTGAACCCATGAGTGGGGAGGATATGACTTTACTGAAGATCCAGCTCTATTCAGGGAGACATGCTATATTGTTATGGGAAGACTTAATATTCCAAAATAATCAAAGCAATAAAAAAAATCTACCAATTAAAGTAAGTCAAAGTTATAATTTTTAACAGAATGAAAAGCTAATTCTAACTCCACTGAGAAAATTTTTAAGAACTGCCACAAAAATATTTTAAAACTAGAAAAATGAGAAGAGACTTACCTTATATCACAATATAAGAAAAACAACAGAATACAAACAATACAATTTTAGCACAAGAACAAATAACAAATCATAGAGCTCAAAGAGTAACTCATGTGTATGTGGTAAATTAGTTTATGATATACAGGCCATTTCAATCATTTCATGAGAAAAAAATGGGCTTTTCTATAAATGGCAATGGTAAAACTAGCTACCCAGGTGGGTTAAAACAAATCATACTACATGTAAAAAAATAAAATCCTGATGACTTAAAAGTAGATTCTCCTCCTTCAAAAAAAATAAAAATATAATAACAGTAAAAGAAGTATAGGAGAATATTTTTATAATCTTGGGTGTGGGGAAGGCATTCCTCAGCAAGAATCAAAATGTAGAATCTATAGATGTGACTACATCTAAATTTAAAAATGCAATAAGCAACAGTCAAAAGAATGTATTTCTAACATATATGACAAGGATTAACATCCAGGATCTATTTGTATTAACAAATCAATTTTAAAAAAAAGTAAAATGCCACATTAGGAAAATGGTATAAGCAATGTATATGGGACATAAATCACTATTAAGCATATGATGTATGCTGAACCCTGTAAGTAATCGAGGAAATACAACTTAACACAGTAACACCTTATTTCTCAAACACGCAACTAACAAAAATTTAAAATAATTACAATATCTAGTATTTACTAAAAATGTAGTGAAAGAAAATATTCTACAGAGATAATGTAAACTTGTTAAAAAAAAAGCTTTTTTTTTTACATGGCGATTTGGCACTATTAATCAAAATGTCAAACGTGTGTACCATCTGACCTACCAATTCCAGTGCTAGGAATCTATTCTAAGAAAAACACACACATGTACAAAACATGGACCTACAAGCACAGTTAATTCCACATCAAGGGAAGCAAATGTACAAGATCGGTTTGGAATACCCTGTTATAGCAGATAGTACGCAAGCTATCAAAGACTAATAAGGCTATGTAAAAAGGTCTCAGGAGCCAATATCATGAACATGATCCCACTGGTCAAATGTGTCACTACTGGAGCATCAATAAGGTGTTCAAAAGACTGAAACACATCAAGTAGGTTTTAAGTCCATGAGTTCAAACTAACACTCCCCCAAAATTGGTCACCCTTAGAGGATCAAAGGAAATTAATCCCTTATTTTGAAAATTGGTAAATACAAGGAAGGAATAAAGTCCTTCTGACATGAACTGTACTACTGGGTAACTAATTAGTAAACAGGAAAATATTTTTCTTTATAGAAGTATTCCACTTACCATAATCAAAAAGGAATGACTGAATTGGAACATTATCATTTTACAACCCTTAATAAATTAATGTACCAAAACACTGAGCGCAAATATCTGGAATGTTAACAGATAATCAGACATTAGCCTCCTCATAGAAGAACAAAACATTAGTGAGGTAATCCTGCACTACTACCTACCCAGTCAAATCTAGATCTTATCAAGCCTCTATATCTACCTACCAATTTACAAAAATACAAATGAGAGAGAAACATATCAAACTATACCACAGCCCCAAATCAGCAAAATCCAGGTTTCTTCAACCTGGGAACAAATGAAAATGGAAGAGGGAAACTTTAGATGGAGAGACTGAAAAGATACACCTGAACTTCAATGTTTAAAATGCTAAAACTAAACTAAGGTTAGTTTAGGGGTACACATCTGGGTGATGAAACTACAAAAGAAATCAAAGAAAGGTTTACCACAAAACATAGCAAACTGGATACACAGAAGGCTTAAAAAAGAAAAAGTCCTCTCTACCAGCAAATAATAAAATTTTTAAAATATGCCAATATTTATTTATTGAATTTAAAATCATACTAAAAAATATTTCTAAGAAAAGATTTATATTATAGCATAATTTATATAAGAAAAATGAAAAGTGCTATTTCCAACAAGAGTATAGTAACAATAAATTATGGGGACATCTATTTGATTAAATATAGAATAGTCATTAAAAAATAAGGGCTGAGATTTGGAAAACCAAAATAATCCATTGAAATTGATTATAGGCACACTCTATGACTCACTGATTTCACTGCAAGGTAAATCCCTAAAAGACATGTGTGAACATATGCACCAAAATCCATAAGAAAGAATATTCGTAACAGCTTTATTCATAATAGCCAAAAAGGAGAAACAAAAATGTCCACTAAATAATGAATGAACAAAATGTGGTATTTCCATATACAACAGAATACTATTCAATTATAATAAGATATGAAGTATTGATATATACTATAATATGAACGAATGTTGAAAACATTAGGCTAGGTGAAAGATGTCACAAAAGACATACATACATATTATATGATCCTATTTGTATGAAATGTTCAGAACAGGCAAATCCATAGAGATAGAAAGTAGATTAGTAGTTGACAGGGGCTGGGGTCAGGGAAGATTAGGAAATAATTGTTAACTGGCTCAGGGTTTCTTTTGGGGGTGATAAAAATGTTCTAAAATTAGGTAGTGGTGATGGTTGTACAATTCTGTGAATATATTTTAAATCCCTGAATAATAAAATAAAATAAATAAAATAATAAAAATAAGACACTTCAGTAAGTTTTCTCCAAAAGTTCAATACTTCATGCATATAAATAAAATGGTGCATGGCATGTCTTTCACCAAGATAGATAAACATATGACGGCCATGATAATCTGAGTTACTTTTTCAACTGTACTATGTTTTGCTGCTGATTTGCTTCCTCAGATCCATTATCTCAATTATCTCAATAATCAACAGGTCCTCTCTAATTCAATTAACACTTGATAAAGGTCCACTTAGCAGAATTAAAGATCAAAAGATACCAATTTATAAAATGATTAACTAGAAATGGCAAGGTATCTGCTACTATGAAAGCAATTTAAAGCTAAAAGTGGAATACATACTTTTATTAGCATCATTCTTTAATCAAGTAAATTATCATGGTACATAATTTGCCACAAAAATTTTAGTTTTAGCTGCACATAACAGGATTTCTATTCACTGCCTACAGTAAAAAAATAAGAGGGGAGGATTGAGGCTCAACCCTATAAAAAAAAGCAACAGTAATGAGCTTTTAAATGGCATGGTCATTGACGTGGCATTTTTTTTTGCCTCCAAATTGCCTTCTACAAGCAAGGTTATCAAATTCCTGGATCATTTAAGCATTCTGAACAAGCATTGATATACATCTAATCTTACTCATGCATGACATTTATTCAAAAATGTTTGCAGATTTAGATATAAAATATAAAAGTATAAAAAAACTTTTAGAGAAGTAAAGCTGGTGAGGGATATAATAGAAAAGAAGGCAAAACAGAACCATAAACTCCTTAACTCACAGTCAAATAAGAGTCGTAGAATTAGAAGCCCTAATACTGTCTTATGTTATAGGTAATATATAAAGCACTGTAGGAAAATTTTCAAAATATTTATTGTAGAAAGTTTTTTTTTTCCCCAAGATAGGCTGATTAATGTAACATAAACTTCTAACTAATATTAGTATGCATAAATCCTTAAATGGTTCAATGAATTTACTATGTTGACAGGGAATATTGGCATACTGGTAATCAAGCCAATTCTTTATAAAAGAATTAAAGAAGAAAAAGTTGCAAGTAATACTTGCTTCCAAACACCAATTTAAGTAATCATTACATGATATATCTATGTGGACATACTGTTTAGGAATATTAAACAAGTGTACAGAATCAGATCTTATTAAAAATAACTGCACTGTTACTATGTGAATGAAGCATAGGAATTTCAGCACACAAAATCAACTCTTATGAATAATAAGCAGTTATCAAAAAAGGAAATAAACTTATAAAAGTTAGTATGCTTACCTGAACCACCCAGGGACTGTTAGCAAAGGCCATAATATCTCTTTCTTCCCAGAAAAAAGCAGAATCTGATCTTTTTATCATTTCAAACTTACTAAGAAGTTTCATAGCATAAACTTTCTGTGATGCCTTATGACGAACCTGTTGATTTTTTGAAACACAAAAATGATTAATACTTTAGTTTTATGAGAAAGGTGAACAGATCATACTATAATACTATTATTAAAGACTTCAATTGCAAAACAAAATGATCCTTATCTAATTAATAAAAAGTAAAAGCAAAACATTTTTAATGAAAGAAACAGGGAAAAAAATTTTTAAGGGAAAAAACTAACTACCAACAATACCATTATGTGATCATTTCCTATCTTCCCCATTAGACTGTAAATTCCGTAACGGCAAGAAGGATATCTATTTTTGACCACCCTTTAATTCCCAGAACATAGCAAACTGTCTACCAGAGAGATAATAGTTAGTGATAATAGTTAACATTTATTGGATAATAGGACATAATAACTGCTAATATGTATATTTGAGTGTCTAATAGGACATCTAATACTGAAACTCCCAATCTTTACTCCTGAATGGATTCCTCCCAGTCTTCCCCATTTTAGTCACAGGTATGCACAAGCTCACCTTGGGAGAGAATGCAAATAAAAGAAACAAGACTCGAGCCATTAGAAACTACTACACAATATTTAGAAGTCAGGTAGAGAATGAACCATGAAGGAAACTGAGAAGGAAGAGCCAGTAAAGTAAGAAAAAGTAGTTTCAAGAAATAAGGAGATCTGAATAGTGGTAACAGTTTCATTAAGATGAGAGTGAAATACTATGCAGCCAATAAAAATACAGATGAAGTCTGTATTTATTGACATAAAAGACAGTTATAACCATGTAACAAAGAGAACAGACTCTGGAATCCTCTGCCTAAATTCAAATTGCACTTCAACCACTTAGTAGCTAGGTGAACTCTGGCAGGTTATTTATCCTATCTGCCTGAGTTGAAAGTCCCCATCTGTAAAATGGGCATAATAGTAATAATACCTACCCAGAAGGACTGCTGTGAAGATTGGTTACTATATTCAAATTCCTCAGAAGTCCAGCTGGCATGTTATAACTGCTATAAAAATGTGTGCTACTATTTGTTGTTGCATTAAAAAACACAAATTACAAAACCATGCATACAATATGAACTCTTAATATAGATATATTTAAGACATACATATTACACATATCTTTAGAAATGAAAATGCTAGAAAGCTACACATCAAATAATGAGTAATTATCTCTCAGTTGTGGGACTACAGGTGAATTTAAAGATAAAATCACCTATGTCACAGAACTTTCATGATAGAAAATATAAAATAAATGTATATGTTCTCTGCAGGTAGGGGAAAAAAGATAATAACCTAAGCAAATTTTGCATCATGGAATTTTAGAACTTTTCAATCTATAAGAAATTCCTTTTTAATTTGAGGAAATCTATGCCCAAAGAAGTTAAATGATTTGACACTTTCCTAATTCACATTTTTACATGCTATTCTCTCTATGTTTTGACTCCTGCCCCAACCTCAGCCCTCCATGTAGTTAATTCCTTTACATCTTAACTCAGGTGTCACTTTCTCACAGCAAGACCCCAATCTGAATTAGGCACATCCCTCCATTATTCTCTCACATACTATCTTTTCCTTCACAATTTATCATAAATTGGAAATAGTAATTTTATTTGCTTAATCTTCATCTCCTCCACAGGACCACCACTTTCAGAAAGATAGAAACTATTATTGTATCCTGAGAGACTAGAACAGCTCCTGGACATAACAGACCCTGATTAAATATTTCATGGGTAGATGGATAAACAAATCATTATATATCCAACAACTAACTGCTAACATTTACTGAGCACTACTATATTCCAAGGGCTGTTCTACATCTTTATATGTATTGTCACATTTAATTCTCATAGATATCTCATATCTATGAGACATAAATGCTATTGTTATCTTCATTTAACAAATAAAAAACTAAGAGACAAAGAGATTAAAGTTAAGTCACAGCTAGTTACTGATGGAGGTGAAATTCAGCTGCAAGTAGTCTGACTCTAGTGCTCTTACATACAGTCATGTGTCCCTTAACAACAGGCATATGTTTTGAATAATGTCATTAGATGATTTTGCCATTGTGCAAACATCATAGAGCGAATTAGACACACTTAGATGATAAAGCCTACTACACACCTAGGTATAGCCTATTGCTCCTAGGCTACAAGCCTGTACAACATGTTACTGTTCTAAATACTGCAGGCAACTGTAACACAATGTAAGTATTTGTATGTCTAACCATAAAACAAGTACAGTAAAAGTATGATATAAAAGATTAAAAATGGTACACGTGTACAGGGTGCATACATGAATAAAGTCTGCAGGACTGGAATTGCTCTGAGTGAGTCAGTGAGTGAGTGGTGAGTAAATGTGAAGGCCTAGGACATTACTGTGCATTACTGCAGACTTTACAAATACTATATACTTAGGCTATACTAAATTTATAAAAAAAAATTTTACTTCTTCAATAATAAATTAATATTAGCTTACTGTAACTTTTTACTTTATAAACTTTTGACTCTTTTGCAATGACATTTAGCTTAAAACAGAAACACATTGTACACAGTACAAAAATATTTTTCTTTGTATCCTTATTTTACAAGCTTTTTTCTATTTTTCATTTTTTTTCGCTTTTTAATTTTTAATTGTTAATACCAAGACACAAACACAAGGCCTACACAGGGTCAAGATCATCAACGTCAGTGTCTTCTACCTCTACATCCTGTCCCACAAGAATGTCTTCAAGGGTAATAACATCCATGGAGCTGTTATCTCTATGCTAACAATGCCTTCTTCTGGAATACCTCGGACCTGAGGCTCCTCTTGAGGAAATGTCACTCTTTTCAGAAATATGTCCATGGTGGTTTGCTCAGTTTGTTTAGTTTTTCATCATAGATTTGTGTAATTCATTGCGTTACTAACATTATGATAGCTATGTCACTAAGCAATAGGAATTTTTCAGCTCCATTATAGTCTTATGGGACCACTGTTGTATATGTGGTCCGTCATTGACTAAAACATCATAATATGGCACTTGACTGTACTACAGTATACATGCTGTAACACACCAAAGTTACTTTTATAATAAGGATTCCATCTGTAGACACTGATTCACTCTGTGGTAATATATTTTCACATGGAAAGACAAATTTGCACCAACTATTATAAAACTTTCTTCAAATGACTAGAAATCATAATCATAAAGATATGCTAAATGTAGAACATTCCCTACATATCTGCCGTACTAATTTATTTACTGCATATGAATTAACTTTAAAAAGGCTATGAAAGAAGCACTTGGACTCCTCCTTTGCAATCTTATTCTTCTTTTAAAGAGTCTCTGCATAAAGTAACAGAACCAAGAACTCAAGCCAAAACAAACATGTCACAAGCTCTTGGGCCAGGTCATCAGATTAATGAAATGTTAAAATATTTTTCATTTTAAAAAATATATTACTTTGTTTCTGCATATTTTGCGGCCAAAACAAATTTTGGGTTGGAAAATTAACAACAACAACAACAAAATAAAAGCCTTCTGTATCTGTCCATTTTCCTTTGTTTCCCTTTCCTTCAATATATTGAATTGTAATTATCAAAGTAACTTAGAACAGTGAATACCCTTGCCATTAAAATATGACAAGTCAGGGTCTGTCATGTTTCCTTCCAAAATTCAACTCCAAATTCTAGTGTCTTTTCTATTAACTACCCTGAATCATAAGTATGCAGAAACAATGCATCTGTTTCAAATATAAGCTGCATATATCTATATATCAAACAGGAAATAATAACAGTTAACACTTGAGCACTATAACCAGACTTACTGTTTTATTAATTCACTTAATCTCCCACAATGACTCCCATAAGATAGATATTATTGTTTTTATTCTATAGGTTGTAACTCAAGAGAGAGAGATTCATGTCTATGGTCACCATGATCTTTGAGTTAGAAAATGGCAGAACTAGGATTCAACTACTTTATATTTTTCCTAACTTAAATGATCTTTTATAACTCAACTGTCCCATAATCTAAGCTCCTGTTCTCCCCACTAGAGTATCAAATTCTAAAACGTGAAGCTTTACTATTTTCATTAAAAACCAAAAAACAAGCAAAAAACAAAAAAAACAGCCAAACAATAACAAAACTTCATCACTTTCCAAGGCAGCCCTTTCCTCAGATCTGCTCCAAATTAACCTCTCAATTGTTTCAAGCACACCTCAGATGGTATTGTTTCAAGTCCCTGAGCACTCCATCCCTTGAGTACATTCTATTTATATGCCTTTTAAAACAGGGCAACGGGTTTCTGGTTCCACGTGTAAGGAACCTTCAAGTCATCACTCCATCCTAACAACAAAGAAAAAGCTGAACAGACTGAAAAATCAACAATTCTTTTTGAATCCAAAAGAGAGGTAAGGACACAGGACAAACCACTGTTCCAAGATTGGAGAAACAAAAAGGCAAACAGAGGAAGTCATGGTTACGGGATCAGAGACTCACAAGTGGAAACTGTCATGGGAACCAATGTCAGCGTCGGAAAACCTGAACTGTAATTGACAAATTGCTGGAGACTAAGTGTAGTCAAACCTGAGAATTAAAAACTCCAGGGGGACCCAGTCATAGGAGAGCCCCCACACTTTTATGGGTTTTATATCTGGGAACTCAACCAGATTCTCACAGTAAATTTCAGAGAAAAATCCCCTCATGCTTCCAGAAGGGTTAAAGGAAAAGGAACCATTTTGAAATATGCTAGAGGATTCTCTTAACAAGATGTACCCTCAGGAAAAACTATTTAACCAGAGCATATAGGAACCTGGGGAAGAGAAATATACAACTCTAGCCCACTCTAGTCATCCTGTCTCACCTAAGGGGGAGGTGGAAGAAAAAAGGGAGAAGCACTTTTGAAGTTCACAGTCCAGAGGTACAGGCTCACTAAAAACCTGAGACCTAATCACAGGACTGCAGAATGGGTTCCCCTTCCCTCCACACCTTAGCACATTACTAATGGCCTATTTGTAGAAGTTTCTTTTATCTAATACATCATATTCAGCTATCAAGGAAAACTTAAAAGGCATACAAAAGGCAAAAAACACAATTTGAAGAGACAGCAAGCATCAGAAGCAAACGTGGCAGGAATGCTGTAATTAACAGACCAGGAACTTAAAAGAGTGATGATTATTCCTCTAGGGGCTCTAATGGATAAAGTACACAGCATGCAAGAAAAGAGTGGCAATGTAAGCAGAGAGATAGAAATCCTAAGGAACAACTAAAAAGAAACGCTAGAGATTAAAAACACTCTAACACAAATAAAGAGTGCCTTTGAGAGACTTATTAGTAGATTGGACATAGCTGAGGAAAGAATCTCTGAGTTTTAGGATAAATCAATAGATACTGAAAAGCAAACAGAGAGAACACTGAAAAAAATCAGAACAGAATGTCCAAGAACTATGAGACAACTACAAAAGGTGTAAAATATGTGTAATGGGAATACCAGAAGAAAATGAAAACACTGAAGAAATATTTGAAACAAATATTGAAAAATTCCCCAAATTAATATCAAAAACCAAACCACATATGCAGAAAGCTCAAAGAACACAGAGCAGGATAAATGGCCCCCCAAAAAACTACATCTGCACAAACCATTTTCAAACTACAGAAAATCAAACGTAAGGAAAAAAATCTGAAAGAAGCCAGAGAGAAAAAAGCTTCTTTACCTATACAAGAACAAAGATAAGAATTATATCTGACTTCTCAGAAATGACACATGCAAAATGAGAGTGGAGTAAAATATTTAAAGTGTTAAGAGGGAAAAAAAACTGCCAACCTAGAATTCTGCACCCTAGGAAATTATCTTTCAAAAGTGAAGAGAAGGTTCACGCCTATAATCCTAGCGCTCTGGGAGGCTGAGCCAGGAGAATCACTTCAGGTCAGTTCAAGACCAGCCTGAGCAAGAGTGAGACCCTGCTTCTACTAAAAATAGAAAAAAATTAGCCAGGCATGGTGGTGCCTGTAGTCTCAGCTACTGGGAGGCTGAGGGAGGAGGATCACTTAAGCCCGGGAGTTTGAGGTTGCTGTGAGCTAAGATGACGCCTCTGCACTCTAGCCAGGGCAACAGGGCAAGACTCTATCTCAAAAAAAAATAAATAAATAAATAAAAGAGAGAGAGAGAGAGAGAGAGAGAGAAGAGAGAAGATTCTGGAAAGATTGGAAAGATGGGGTAGTGGGAAGCAAGATGAATCAGTCTGTCTCCCAACCTAGACAAGAACTACACTGGCAGAATATGTCTGACGTAAAGATTTTGGAATTCTGGAGTCTACTTAAGGCTCGCAACTTCCAGGATAAGGCTTGGACTGCAAATGGTGGTTAATTTTAATCAATTTCAGCTCCCAGCACAGTAGTAGATACTTATCCCTGGTCCACTGCCCCTACGCAGGCAGCTGGGTACCTGTTCCTAGAATAAGCTGCATACAACTTGGGAGAGCCAGGGTGGGCAAAAATGACCCTGTCCTCCAAACATCAAGCATCTGGGCTCTGATCACTGATTGGTGCTTCTGATCAAACAGGTGCACACACACACATGGGTGACCGCTGTTGTCACACATCCCCTTGTAGTCGCAAACTCCTATCCCTCCAGCTGAAGTGACATCTGGGTGATTTAAAAGGTTGGCACCCTTTTTGAAAACCCCTTCATTTTTCACTTTTTTCCCTTCTGAGAGCCAGACATTAAAGACTAAGACATTTAAAAGCAACTGCATATGAGGAAAATTAGAAAGTGACTACATGGACCCAAGGCAAGGCTTAGGCTCAAAAAAGACCTGAGAAGGCCTTAAGTTTATATCACAGATTGATACTTGGCACAGAGACAGGATACAACAATCAGAAAACAAAAAGACATAACAAAAAAACAGCAAACCCTGGAAAGGGGGAGAATTCCAGAGTTAACACATTGTCAGAGTCAAATGTCCAGTTTTCAACACAAAAATCACAAGGCATAAAAAAAACAGGAAAGTATGGCCCATTGAAAGGAAAAAAGTCAAAAGAAGCTGTCTCTGAAAAAGAACTGATGGCAGACCTATCCAACAAAGACTTTAAAACAAGTATTTGAAAGATGCTCAAAAAACTAAAGGAAGATGTACTGAAATTCAAGAAAACGATGTATGACCAAAATCATACAATATCAATAAAGAGACAAAAAAACCTAAAAAGAAACAATAAATTCTAGAGCTGAAAAGTATAACAATTGAAATTTTAAAACTCACTAGAGGAATTCAAAGGCAGATTTGAGCAGGCAGAAGAATCAACAAGCAGGAATATAGGACAATGGAAATTAGTGAGTCTGAGGAACAGAAAGAAAAAAGATTGAAAAACAGTGAACAGAGTCCAAGAGGTGGGACACCCTCAACTGGAACAAAATATACACTGCAATATAGCAGAAGGAGAAGAAAGAGAAGGGGCAGACAATATTTGAATGGCTGAAAATCCCCAAATTTGATTTAAAAATGAATATATTAATAACATTCAAGAAGTTTAATGAAATCCAATAAGATGAACTCAAAGATATCCACAATGAGAAATATTATAACTAAACTTTTGAAAACCAAAGTCAAAGAGAGAATCCTGAAAGCAGAGAGAGAGAGAAGAGACTTGTCACATAAAAGGAATCCTCAGTACGATTATAAATAGATTTTGCATCGGATCCTCTGGATGCCAGGAGACAGTGGGCCAATATATTCAAAGGGCTAAGAGAAAAAAAAAAACTGTCAATCATGAATCCAGATACACACATACAGACTCAGAACAAAACTATCCTTCAAAACCGAGGGAAACATTAAGACATCACCAGATAAACAAAAGCTAAGGGAGCTTGTTACTGGTAGAACTAATTTGCAGTGGTCAATGGAGTCCTACAGGGTGAAATGAAAGTACCCTGTCTAAACAATAACTTTAAGTCATATGAAGAAATAAAAATCTCAATAAAAGTGAATACATGGGCAATTATAAAGGCTAGTATTATTGTAACAACAGTTTGTAATTGCACTTTTTGCTTTCTACATGATTTAAAAGATACACATTTTTAAAAATTAGTCTAAAAGCTAATATTAAACTTTGGTTCAAAAACCCATGTTGTTCTATACAATTTGAGAAACATGCATTTAAAGGTGATTAGTCTATTTTTTGAAGCACACAATGTGTAAAGAGGTAGTTTTGTGACAACAACAACTGGAATAGGGTGAGAGCAGAGCTTTTAAAGGAGTTATTGTATCAAAGTTAAGCTGGTAAAATTGAAATTTGAGTATTATAACTTTAGGATGTTAAATGTAATCCTCATGGTAACCACAAGGAAAAGGAAATGAGATAATAATTTAAACATAACACTATTAAAAAAATCAACTAATCAGGAAAGATGACAGTAATGCAGGAAGTAAGGGATAAAAAAACACTTTAAGACACATAGAAAGTAGCAAAATGACAAATAAAATCATCTTCCCAATAATTATTCAATGTAAATGGACTAAACTCTGCAGAGTTTAATTAAAAGATAGAGATTGACAGAATGGATAAAAAAAATATATGATCCATGTATGTGCTGTCTATGAGAGACTCACTTTGGATCCAGAAACACAAATTAAGGGATGGAAAAAGATATTCCATGCAAGTACTAACCAAAAGAGAGAATGGGTGGCTACACTAGTATCAGACAAAACAGATTTTAAATCAATAAGGGTTATAAGAGACAAAGAAGGACATTATATATTAATAAAAGTTTCAAAATGGCAAAATGATGTAACAACTGCAAACATTTATTCACCTAATGACATGATCAAAATATATGAAGCAAAAGCTGACATAACTGAAGGGAGAAATAGACAGTTCTACAGTAACAGTTGGAGACTTCAATTCTTAACTATTGAGTACTAGCAATAGAGTAAGGAAATAGATGACTGAACACAGTAAACCAACTAGATCTTACGGACATATACAGAAAACGAAGAAATATTTTGAAATGTACATTATTGTTAACTAAAGTCACCCAGTTATGCTACCAAGCACTAGATCTTATTCCTTCTACCTAACTGTACTCTAACTATCCCCTCTTCCTCTCTTTATCCCCGGCTCCCCACTACTCCTCATAGCCACTGGTAACCATCAATTCTACTCTATCTTCATGAGTTCAATTTTTTTAGCTCCCCACATATGAATGAGAACACGTCTTTCTGTGCCTGGCTCATTTCACTTAACATAAATGTCCTCCAGTTCCACCCATGTTCTTGCAAATGACAGAATTTCACTCTTTTTTATGGCCATATAATATACTATTCTGTATATGTACTATATTGTCTTTATCCATTAACCCATTGACAGACACTTAGACTGATTCTATATCTTTGGTTATAGTTATTCTTGGAATAACTTGGAATAGTGCTGCAATAAACATGGGAGTACAGATATTTCTTCCACATACTGATTTCATTTTCTTTGGTTATATATCCAGCAATAGCGATGCTGGATCACATGGTAATTCTATTTTTAGTTTTCTGAGGAACCTCTACACTGGTCTCCACAGTGGCTGTACTAATTTACATTCCCACCAATAGCATAAGAGGGTTCCCATTTCCCCACATCCTTGACAGTATCTGTTACTGTCTATCCTATTGATAAGAAGTCATTTTATTAATCACCGGGGTGAGATATCTCATTGTAGTTTTGATTTGCATTTCTCTGATGATTAGTGATGTTGAGCATTTTTTCATACACCTGTTGGTCATTTGTATGTCTTCTGTCTATTCAGATTTCTTTTGCCCGTTTTTAATCGGATTATTTGGGGGTTTTTTCCTATCATTTTAGCTCCTTAAACATTCTAGTTATTAATTCCTTGTCAGATGCGAAGTTGTAAATATTTTCTTCCATTCTGCAGGTTGTCTCTTCACTTTGTTGATTATTTCCTTTGCTGTGCAGAAGCTTTTAGCTTGATGTGATCCCATTTATTATTCATTTTTGCTTTGGTTCACTGTGCTTTTGGGGTCTTACACAAAAAAATCTTTACCTAAACCAGTGTCCTGGAGTGTTTCCTCTACATTTTATTCTAGTAGCTTCAGTTTCAGGTCTTAGATTTAAGTCTTTAATCCATTTTGATTTGATTTTTGTATATGGTAAGAGAAACTAAGGGTCTAGTTTCATTCCTCTACATATGGACATCTGATTTTCCCAGCAACACTTATTGAAGATACTGTCCTTTCCCCAATGTGTATTCTAGGAGCCTTTGTTGAAAATCTATTGACTGTAAATGTGTGGATTTATTTCTGGGTTCTCTATTCTGTTCCATTGGTCTATGTGTCTGATTTTTGCCAGTACCACACTTTTTTTTGTTACTATAATATGTAATACAATTTAAAGTCAGGTAATGTGATGTCTCCACCTTTTTGCTTTTTGCTCAGGATTGCTTTGGCTATTCTGGGTCTTTTCTGGTTGCATATGAATTTTAGGAATACTTTTTTCTGTTTCTGTGAAAAATGTCATTGGTATTTTGACAGGGATTTCATTGAATCTGTAGATTGCTTTAGTAAAGTATGGGCATTTTAACAATATTGATTCTTCATCTTTCCTTTTTTTGTGCCCTCTTCAATTTCTTTCATCAATGTTTTATAGTTTTCATGAAAGAGATCTTTCGCTTCTTTGGCTAAGTTTATTTCTAGGTATTTAACCCATAGGTTTGGTATGTTGTGATTCCATTTTCATTTGTTTCAAGGAATTTGTTAATGTCCTTAATTTCTTAATTGACCCAATGATCATTCAGGAGCATATTGTTTAATTTTCATGTCTTTATATAGTTTCCAGAGTTCCTCTTGTTATTGATTTCTCATTTTAGACCCTTGTCAGAAAAGATACTTTTTATGATTTCAATTTTTTTGAATTTTTTGAGACTTGCTTTGTGGCCTAACATTCAGCCTATTATTCAGAATGCTCCATGTGCTGAAGAGAATACTATGTATTCTTCAGCTGTTGGATGAAATATTTTCTAAATGTCTACTGGGTCTACTACCTCATATACTTTTAAATTTTGGGGGTGAGAACACTTAAAATCTACTTTGTGGGAGATTTTCAAGAATACATTATTAACTATAGTCACTATGTTATACAATATATCTCTTGAACTTAACTCCTATATAACTGAAATTTTGACCAAGATCTTCCCGACCCCTAGAGACCATCATTACATTCTCTACTTCTATGAGTTCAACTTTTCTAGATTCCAACACATAAGTGAGATCATATGGTATTTTTCTTTCTGTGACTGGCTAATGTTATTTAACATGGTGTCCTCCATGTTCATCTATATTGTTACAAATGACAGGATTTCCTTCCTTTTGTAAGACTGCATAGTATTTCACTATGTATATAAACCACATTTTCTTAATCTATTCACCTGCTGATAGACATTTAGGATTCCATATCTTGGCAATTATGAATAATGCTGCAATGAACATGGGAATGCATGTATCTCCTCTACATACTGATTTCATTTCCTTTGGATTATACCCAGTAGTGGGATTACTATATTATATGGTAGTTCTGTTTTTAACTTCTTGAGGAATGTAAATATATATTTTAAACTCTAGGACAAACACTAAAAAAAGCCCAAAAAAAGTATAACTCATCTGCTAAGAATGGAGGGAAAATGAAATCATATAAAGCGTTCAGTTAAAAAAAAAACCCACAAAAGGCAGAAAAAGAGTAGAAGACAAAAAATAGGGAAAAGAATAAGGACAGCAAATAGAAAGCAAAAACAAATATGGTAACATTAATTCACTATGTCAACAATCACTCTGAATATCAAAGGCCTAAAAAGACCAATTAAGAGAGATTGAGTCAATCAAGAAACAATGCCCAACTATATGTTGTCTACAAGAAACCTACTTGTAAATTTAAAGACACATATAGATTAAAAATAGATGGATAGAAATAATATACCATGCTAATGCTAATGAAAAGAAGGCAGGGGTAGCTATATTAATTTCAGACAGAGTAGACTTCAAAGCAAGGAAAGTTATCAGGGATAAAGAAGGGCATTACATACTGACAAAAAGGATCAATTCTCCAAAAAGACATAACAATCCTCAATGTTCATGTGCCTACAACAGAGCATCAAATTACATGGGGCAAAAGCTGATAGAACTGCAAGAAGAAATAGATAAGCTTACTATCATAGTTGGGAGACTTTAATCACTCTATCAGAAATGGATAAATCCATCAGGCAGAAAACCAATAAGCATACAGTTGCACTCAATACCATCAATCAACTTTATATAACTGACACCTATAGACTACTTCATACAGCAGAATACACATTCTTTTCAAACTCACACAGAACATTCATCAAGATAGATCACATTCTGGGCCATGAAACACACCTTAACAAACTTATAAGAACAGAAATCATGCAATGTTTGCTCTCAGACTATCATGGAAATAAACTAGAAATCAATAACAGATAATTGGAAAATCCCAAAATACATGGAGATTAAACAATGTACTTCTAAATAACAAATGGGTCAAAGAAGAAATCTCAAGAAAAATTAAAATACATTTTGAAATAAATGAAAATAAAAACAATATCAAAATTTGTGAGATGTAGAGAAAGCAGTGCTTAGCGGGGAATTTAGAGCACTGAATGTATATATTAGAAAAGAAGATCTAAAGGCAATAATCTGAATTTCACCTTAGGAAACCAGAAATAGAAGAGCAAATTAAATCCAAAGTAAGCAAAAGAAAAGAAATAATAAAAATTAGAGCAGAAATCAATGAAACAGAAAATAGGAAATCAATAAATCAGTGAAACCAAAAGGTGGTTTGTTGAAAACAACAATAAAGTTGATAAGTCTATGGCCAGGTTAATTAAGAAAAAGAGAGAGAGAATACAAATCCCTGATATCAGAAATGAAGGAGAAAAAAAAATCACTACAGATTCCACTGGTATTAAAAAGATAATAAAAGAATACTATGAACAACTCTACATCCATAAATTTGATAAGCTAGATGAAATGGACCAATTCCTTCAAAGATATAAAATGCCAAAGCTCACACAAGAAGAAATAGATTTACATCTATTAAAGAAATTGAGTCAATAACCATTAACCTTCCAAAGCAGAAAGCATAAGGTCCAAATGTGTTCAACATTGAATTCTACCAAAAAATTATACCAATTCTCTATAATCTCTTTCAGAGAATAAAAGCAGGGGGAATACTTCCTAACTCATTCTAGAAGGCCAGCATTAACCCTAATACCAAAACCAGATAAAGATAATACAAGAAAAGAAAACTACGTACCATTATCTCTCATGAAAACAGATGCAAAAATCCTCAACAAAATATTAGCAAATCAAATCCAACAATGTATAGAAAGAATTATATACCCCGACCAAGTGGGATTTATTCCAGGTATGCAAGACCAGTTCAATATTTGAAAATCAATTCATGTAATCCATCACACCAATAAGCAAAAAAAGAAAAATCACACGATCATATAAATAGATGCAGAAAAAGCATTTGATAAATCCAACATCCATTAATGATAAAAACTCTCAGTACACTAGGAATAGAGAGCAACTTGTCAACTTGAGTATCTACAAAAAAATCTACAACTCATTTCGTACTTAATGATGAGAAACTAGAAGCTTTCCTACTAAGATGAGGAACAAAGCAAGGACATCCCCTCTCACCACTCTTTTTCAACATCTTACTAGGTAATGGAATAAGACAGGAAAATGAGGTAAAAGGTATATAGATTGGGAAGGAAGAAATAAAACTGTGTTAGCAGATGACATGATGATCTATGTTGAAAATCCAAAAGAAATGACAAAAATTTCCTGGAACTAATAATTGATCATAGCAAATTGTAGGAGACAAGGTTAATATACAAAAGTTAATTGCTTTCCTGTGCACGTGCATTGAAAAAGTGGAATCTGAAATTAAAAACACAATACCATGCACATTAGTGCCCAAAAAAATGAAACACGTAGGTATAAATTTAACAAAATATGCACAAGATATATACGAGGAAAACTACAAAACTGATGAAAGAAATCAAAGAACTAATAAATGGAAAGACAGTCCATGTAATTGGATGGACAATATTCTCAATATTGTCAAGATGTCAGTCTCTTCCCAACTTGATCTATATTTTCAATGCAATCACAAAAAAAAAAAATCCCAGTAAGTTATTTTGTGGATATCAACACACTCATTCTAAAGTTTATATGGAGAGGCTATAGTCCCAGAATAGCCAACACAATACTGAAGAAGAACAAAGTGGAAGGACTATCTGACTTCAAGACTTAATATAAAGTTCCAGTAGTAAAGACACAGTGTGATATTGGAAAAAGAAAAGACAAATAGACCAATCGAACAGAATAGAGAGCCCAGAAATAGACCCACATAAATATAGTCAACTAATCTTTTCCAAAGGAGCAGAGGCAATGCAATGAAGCAAACAAATGATGCTGAACTGGATAGCCACATGCAAAAAAATGAATCTAGACCCAGGCCTTATATCCTTAGAGGTTAACATAAGAGAAAACCTACATGACTTTGAGTATAGCAATGGCAAGTAAGCATATGAAAAGATGTTCCACATCATATGTCATCAGGGAAATACCAATTGAAATAATAAGTAGATGAACAACCAAACTCCAGAACACTGACAACATCAAACACTGGCAAGGATGTCGAGCAAAAGGAACTCTCATTCATTGCTGGTGGGACTACAAAATGGTATAGCCACTTTAGAAGATAGTTTGACAGTTTCTTACAAAACTAAACACATTATTACCCTATGATCCAACAATCACGCTCCTTAGTGTTTAACTAAAAGAACTGAAAACTTATGGCCACATAAAAACCTACACATAGATGTTTATAGCAGCTTTACTCATAATTGCCAAAACTTCAAAGCAATCAAGATGTCCTTTGGTAAGTGAATGAATAAACTGTGGTACATCCAGACAACGGAATATTGCTCAGTGTTTAAAAGTAATGAGCTATAGAGCCATGAAAAGACAGAGAGACACCTTAAATGCATATTACTATGTTAAAAAAGCTCATCTGAAAATGCTACATATTGTGTGATTCCAAGTACATGACATTCTGGAAAAGGCAAAACTATAAAAAGATCAGTGATGGCCAGGGAAGGGGGATTGGGGGATAAACAGGTACCGCACAGAAGATTTTTAGGGCACTGAAAATACTATTTATGATGGATATATACCATTATACATTTGTCCTATCCTATAGAATGTACAATACCAACAGCAAACCCTAAGGTAAACTACGAAAGTGAGTGATTATGATGCCCAGTGTAGGGTCACCAATTGTAACAAATGTGTCACTCTGAAGGGGATGCTGATAATGGGAGTATCTATGCACACAGCAGGCAAGGGGTACATGGGACATCTCTGTACCTTCTCAATTTTGCTATGAAACTAAAATTGCTCTAAAAAAAATAAAATCTTAAAAAAAGAGAAGAAAAAAACCCAAACAGGACAACAGGGCATCAATCATGTCAAAATAGGGAAAAATCAATCACTAGAAAATCAATAATTTTAGATATTATATTAAAGCAGTCCCAAATCTCTTTATTATTTTGGGTGATCTCATCACTAATGACTCTTGCCTGTTTACATTCAATGAAAATTGCTCTTTAATTCATATGTTACTGTTAAAAATCTATTCCTTGTGTTCTTCACATTCAAGTACATATATTCTGGTTAAATTTCACGTCTTGTATCTGGCCGATGATCTTCCCTATTGATAATTTCTGGATTTTTGGCTCATCATCTAAAATCATCCTCATTGTACTTCAGGTTTAATTCATTTGCAAAATTATTCAACATGCCACCATTACCCCTATACAAGTCATGAATAAAATGTTTAACAGAAGAGGAGAGACACTGAAACTTGTCCCTGATGATCTCTGTCCAATGTGCCATCTGTGTTTTCACCAGCCTTAGAATACAGTTAGTAAATTAGCTATAAAGCTGCTTATGTATATAATTAACTCCGTTGACATTTTTCCATATTATCCTCAACTACATCAGATTTCTTTAAATATCTTATGGATGTATATCACATCTATTGCATCACCCTGATATACAAGTCCAATAAACCTATCAAAGAAAGAAGCAATGAAAGAGAAGAAAAAGAAAAAGGTTAGTCTGTCATGATTTGTTCTTAGAGAAACCCATGCTGCGTTTTAATGATCATTGCTTTTCTCAGTGCTCCCTCAAGAGGAATAAACACTGTAGTGTGAAGAACAGAATTTGACTCTAATTTAACTATAAAGACAATAATAGAGGAGTCTCATATAGTCAGGTGATAAAATAGCAATATTATTATAGCTCCTCATTTAATATAAAGGTAATATTTATTGTTCACATTTAAAATATTTCAAGTTGGCACCACTTTGGCCTGCAAAGATAAATTTCAGATTTACTTTGTTATTAAAATTTCTTTGTTGGGTTTTTCATTAAATCTCAGTTCATTACGCACATGTTATTATCTGAACATTCTAAATAAAAACACAATAGTTTTAGAGGAGTATTAACTGCTAGGCAGATCACATGTGAAGCCAAGTTGGCCTTATTCTCTAAATCACAGTGTTTCAGAGGTGGAAGGAACCTGTTATTTACATAACAATTGCCTCCTTCTATAGATGAGGACATTAAGGCTCTCAGGGATGGAATGAATTGACCAAGATCACAAAGCTAACTTCTGGCATGTCTGGCCATAGAAATTAGATCTACTCAGCTGCTATGGCTAATGTCTCACAAAACCATGATGTAAAAAAAGTAACAAGAACCAAAAAAAATACTTTCTTACCAACTGGACTTCACCAAAAGCACCTCTTCCAATAACTTTTACAACATCATAGTCTTCTGCTTTCATCTGTAGACCTCTAATTTTTTTCACAATTTTCTCATCTACAATAAAAAGGTCACCATATTTATAATATCAACCATATTTCTAAGCAATGTTTTAAAATAATCACATTTGTAAGTGAATTTTTATTTTAAGAAACTGGACTTCATTCTCAGCTAAATCTGTCAGGTTTTTAAGTCTGCTGTTTAAAAATGGAAGATACGGGCCAGGGGCAGTGGTTCCCACAGCACTCTGGGAGGCCAAGCAGGGAGAACTGCTTGAGCTCAGGAGTTCAAGACCAGCCTGAGCAAGAGTGAGACCCATTTCTACTAAAAATAAAAAAATTAGCCGGAAGTCCTGGCGCACAACTGGAGCCTCAGCTATTTGGGAGGCTGAAGCAGGAAGATCGCTTAAACCCAGGAGTTTGAGGGTGTGGTGAGCTACGATGATGCCACTGCACTCTACCCATGACAACAGGGTCAAACTCTGTCTCAAAAAAAAAAAAAAAGGGAAACTGAACCTCCCTCCTCACTCATGAAGAAAAAAGAAATCTAAGATACGCATTAACCTTACATCAAAGAACTAAAACTCTCTATAACCAGTTTATTAACACATATACAGGAACACTACTGACTAGCAAAAAGTAGCAGTTAGAGCTATTCTGTTTCTGACTCTGTTGCTTGGCAAGTTAGATGATAGCTGACACAGTGATGATCCAAGCAATCCTGGTGTGCATTCTGAATCATGGCAGAAAGTTGCCATGACATTCCCTGCAAGGCTAATCTCTGTAATGAATTTTGATAGCCTACTTCTCTAAAAAGTGGTAATTATATATTGTATATATAGTAACTACAGACAAGATTGTTTAATTGGGAAAACACTCCAGTCTCTGGCAATTTCTAATTAAAGAGCTTACTGTGGTGATACAATTGTTTTGAGAATTTTTTAGTCTTAGAATTCAATTTCATTTACTTCTTCACCTGAACATCAATAATGGCAAATATTAAGGGTTACCAACCATATGATAACAATTGTTATCACATTATTTTTCATTAACTAGACTAAAATGTCCACATTTACAGAAACATAAAGCTTTATTAAGTATCTGGTTAATATTAAGTCTTAGAGTTGTAAATCTTAATTTAAAACTTCTCTTGAAAGTGCTGTAAATAACCTGTCCTAAAATAGTAAATAGTCTTAATAATTTATTACAAAATTTTTAACTTTACCTACTTTATGTATTGCAATTTAGTTCTGCAATTTTGCCTTAAATTCCAAGTAAATCAAATGGTCAACTAAAAAAACTTAAGTTTAATAAGTTAGAGTTTAAAGTTATTAAGTTTATAGGCTAGTAATATCAATCAAACATGTATCTCTTGTCAAAAACATAGTTATGTGATCAAATATGAAGCTCAAACATACTTACATCTATTTAAGAAATTATCTATATTCTTATTTTTCCTCAAAGCAGGAAAATCCAAATCAAGGACCAAGGAGTTTAAGCCATCCTGTTAAAAAATAAAAAGAGAAAAAAGACAGTTTTCACAATTACCAAGTATTCAAAAAAAGTATTCAAATTTTATTATATGTTGTTCTTGCTAGAAAAATGCCAATCCACTTTGACATAATATTGCCCAGAAGCTCCATATCCAACAGCTGTATCTAGTTTCCTAATCTCTGCCACAGAATATTAAGATTGACCCTATTGTGTTTTTCTTTGTTCTTTTAGCCAACCGAAAAATGCCATTTAAAAATATATATCTAGCCGGGCGCGGTGGCTCACACCTGTAATCCTAGCTCTTTGGGAGGCTGAGGCAGGAGGATCATTTCAGCTCAGGAGTTCAAGACCAGCCTGAGCAAGAGCGAGACCCCGTCTTTACTAGAAAAAAAAAAATAGAAAGAAATTAGCTGGACATCTAAAAATATATATAGAAAAAATTAGCCAGGCATGCTGGCGCATGCCTGTAGTCCCAGCTACTCGGGAGGCTGAGGCAGAAGGATTGCGTGAGCCCAGGAGTTTGAGGGTGCTGTGAGCTAGCCTGATGCCATGGCACTCTAGCCCGGGCAACAGAGCGAGACTCTGTCTCAAAAAAAAAATGTATCTAGTATTATTTTTGTGAGTCAGATGTCTTTTCTCTCTTCAAATGGCCAGTAAAACTTTACCAGCCTTTTGACTTTAAGAAATACACCTACACTAAGTTCCCACTCATTACACAAGCATTAATTTTGTGCCTAGTGCACACAAAGAACAGAAAATCCAAAAATAAATGACATTACCCTTACCCCCCCCAGAGCTTGGTCTCAAAACTGAATGTCTTCTAAAAGCAACCCCAATAAAAGGATTTCTATTTTCTTCTCTAAGTTTCCTGTACTTCCCAGATTTTCTACAATGAGCATGCATTAAATTTTATAATCAAAATACAAAAAAGTAAATACATATAACTTGGTGGGGGTGAAAAAAAACCTAATCAGAAAGTAACTAAATCTCAAATTACACAAGGGAGATGCTTGTGAAGGTAACAGTATTTCTAAAACACTATATTGCATATATTGTCTCATCCCCAAGTAACTCTAAGGAGGGCAGGAGGAAACAATCTCATTTTAAATGTGAAGAAACAAAAGTAAGGCATGGAAAAATTAAGTGACTTTGATTTGTCCAAGGTCACACTTTTAGAAAATAACAGTAGCAGAATAGTACCTAAACCTTACAAGTTCTAGTATACTTAACTCATCCCCCTAGACTCAATGATCAAATTGACAACATGCTAAAAGAAATAATGGGAGCTTGGAAGGGTAAAGGAAGCTGGAGGATTACAGAAAATAAAACAGCAATTCAGAAAAATCCTTTGGGGGACACAGATAGGAGGAAAATGTGGAGGAAATTACATGAAATTTAGAAAGGTAAGCCGGGTGTGCTGACTTTGAATTGAATATTTTTCCTTGCAGGAAGTAGTCCAAAGCCTGGAAGAAGTGGTAGTCAGTTGGTGCAAGGTCTGGTGAATACGGTGGATGACAGAGAGTTTCCAAGTCCAGCTTCTGTAGTTTGAGCAGCGATGTTTGTGCGACAGGTGGCTGAGCCTGTTGAGCATTGTCTTGCAAGAGGATATGCCTGTTTCTATGGACCAAACTCGGCCGCTTAATCACAAGCATCCTCATCATTTCATCCAATTGGTTGCAGTAGAGACCGGCTATCATCGATTGACCAGGTTTCGTGAAGCTGTAGCAGGTAATACCAGCGCTGGACCACCAAACAGATACCATTAGCTTTTTTGATGAATGTTTGGTTTTGGACTATGTTTCCAAACTTCATCTTTATCTGATCATTGTGTCAACTGCCTGCAATTGTCACAAAGAATCCATTTTTCATCCCACATAACAATACAGTGTAGAAATGGTTCGCCTTTATGTTGTGACAGCAAAGAAAGGAAACTTTGAGATTTCTCTTCTGACGCTCGTTTAATTCATGAGGTACCCATTTATCCAGCTTCTTCACCTTGCCGATTTGTTTCAAATGGTCCAATATTGTTGGAGTAGTAATGTCAAACCTTGCTGCTAATTCACGCATAGGTTGAGATGGCTTCACTTCCACCACAGCTTTCAGCTCATCATTATCCACCTTGGTCTCAGGTTGCCCATGTGGCTCATTTCCAAGATTAAAATCACCAGAACGGAACTTCTCAAACCATCGACGCACTGTGTGTTCATTAGCCACACTCTTCCCAAACACTTCGTTGCTATTTCGAGCTGTCTGAGCTGCATTGGTTCTGCGCTGCATTGATTCCACAATGGAGCAGAACTCATATTTGAAAATAACACGAATTTTTGACTTATCCATGTTTCACAAAAATTGCTCTAAAAAAAATTTGAAAGATAAACACAAGGCAAAATGTGTGTTTGAAAGTCTGAGGATGTACCTTCACAGTAAAAATAAAACAAGAAGTGTCCAAGTGAAATGTCAGAGGTATCAACTGTCAAACTTAGTACTTAAGGAAATCAGACATTTCATATTTAATAACTTAAAAATCATTTGTTGAATGCGTACTATGTGCAAAACAAAGTCGTTTTCTCATTTAATTCTCATAAAAGCCTCATTGGAAAAGGAATGTAGGAAATGGAGAAGTGTTTTGAGGCAGAGCCTCACTTAGGTACACAACAGAAGCAGAAGTTGTAACCATCAGCAACTCTTTCTGCTACCCATACAACTAACTACCACTAGGAACTATCAAAGAACACTTCAGCAAGAAGAAAATAGTTGGTGGTGGTTAGTTGGTTGTTTGCTTTAAAGTACACACTTTTCTCTTTTCTCCTTCTAACTACATATTGCTAACTACATGTAAATCTAACTGCATATTGCTTCTTCATTTCTGGTAATAACTTCACTTTAAGTAGGAATAGTTACTTACCAACGAATTTAGATACTCATTAGCAACTATGGTTTAAAGAAAAAGAAAATCACTCAAATACACTGAACCTAAATCACAGTTAATTGGAACTCACAAATAGCCATAATTTTTCCTACATCCAAAAGGAAAAGGCATCAGTATAAATACATATCTGGACTATTCTTTGAACCATCTTTTAGTTTGCTAATTCTATTTCTACAAAGTACACGGTGACCCAACACCATTATTTCCAAGTATCTCTGGTACTGAACAGACCAGAGAAGTCTCCTAAGGTAGGTACACATATTCAATGGGAGTATGAAAGATGACCTACTGACATTAAAAAAATATAGTTAATAATACAACAATAAAAGTTATAAATCACACACACACACATACATACATAAAGGCTGGGTGTAGTGGCTCATCCCTGTAATCCTAGCACTTTGGGAAGCTAAGGCGGAAGGGAGGCCAGGAGTTCGAGAGCAGCCTGAGCAACATGGCAAGACCTTATTTCTACAATCAATCAATCAATAAATAAATAGAAAAATCAGCCTGGCATGATGGTGCACACCTATAGTCCCAGCTTCTTGGGAGGCAGAGGCAGGAGGATCACTTGAGCCCAGGAGTTTGAGGTTGCAGTGAGCCATGATGACAACAAAGCGAGACCCTGCCTCAAAAAAATATTTATACACACACACACACACACACACACACACAATTTGCATATTTAACCTAAAAAAGTTAAGGCTTAATATACTCATTTTCAACAATATCTCACTCTTGCTAGCTTTCAGCGAATTGTGACATACTGTACTTTACACACACCTTATCAATGCATATTCCTGGATATTACCTACTAAATTTTTTTAAATTCCTTCCTTAAAAAATTACCTAGATTAAAAACATTCCCTTTTAGGGTGCAGACATATATCAAAGTTTATCAAATTATGCAATTTAAATATGTACAATTTATTCTATGTCAATTATACCTCAATTAAGCTGTTTAAAAATGAATATCATGTTCGTGGAACACAGATGGAATGAGAGGACCTTATATTAAGTGAAATAAGCCAGGAACCGAAAGTTAAAACACCGAAAGTTCTCATTCATATGTGGAAGCTAAAAAAAAAAAAATGATGATCTCATAGAAGTAAAAAGTAGAACAGATGATACCAGAGGCTGGGGAGGGAGGGAAAGGGAGAGATTTGTTAAAGGATACAAAATTACAGCTAGACAGAGGGATAAATACTAGTGTTCTATACCTCTGTAGGATGACTAGAGTTAACCATAATTATAGTTTCAAATAGCTGGATGGAGGATATTGAATGCTTCCAGCACAAAGAAATGATAAATGTTTGAGATAACAGATATGCTAATTACCATGATCTGAACACTACACATTATATTATTCAAAACATCACCATGAACCCCATGAAAATGTAAATTATTGTCAATTAAAAAATAAAATTTAAAAAACTGAATGTAATATATGTAATCACAGATTTAAGATAACACTAAAATGCAAGTAGCAGAAGGAAACAAAAAGAAAATGGCAGGGTTGACCCTTCACCTACTCCTTGTATAAGTTCTTATGGTTCAAATCATGAGGCCAAAAGAAATAGCAAGCTAATCTCATCACCCCCCCCCTCAAAATGGTCAAAATTACCTGAAGCCTATTTGAAATAGGGAATTGCATCCACAATCATTAATGAAGTACAATATGTTCTGCTATAACCTGTATTTCAATAATACAAATATCTCATACTTAACTGGGAAAGACGGGAATGATATAAATATTAAGTAAAACACATGATTTTCTCTAGCATGTGAATGTTTTTAAATGATGATGAGCAAGCTTTCTTAAATTAAAGAGAAAGCCTTAGCAATAAAGGAAGCCATTAAGAAAAAAGACAAAAATCATGTACAAATGCCTTCCTGAAGTACAAACAGTGCCTTCAATAACCCCTATACTGTTTATGACATTAAGCCACCTTGTGAGATTTTAAGTGCAGCTGAAGAAGCTAGGAAGCTCTTTCTTCTTTGCTTAAAAAACAAAAACAAACTAAACAGAAGGCTATGGAAGTAAAGGCCTCCTCAGGCCTAAATCTCAAAGAAAAAAGCTCAAGCCTTAGGGTTTAAGGTTTCAGACACTGACATATCTGTAATGCCGGGTACAAATGCCAATAGAGATTTAACTATACTCATTTTTATTTGAAGTGTCACTATTTTAGTTATTATTCTGGTTAAAAGTTGTATATGTTTTTGCACAGTCTGATCCATCCTATTTTTTCTAATAAGCCCTGTTAGTAGTTATAGTGCATGACTTTCGCAGAACACAAAGATTTTCATAAATTTGTATTTCATGTTAGTGACTGAACAAAGCCAAGGCCACCACAATTAGCAAGACACTTAAAACCTAAACAGGAGCATGAAAACAAATCTCTATAATTTTTTGAATGTTTAATGTCCTAAAATCCATCTAGCACTTTACCAATTGTCTTTATACTTAATGACACACATTTGTAAGCCTATTTTGAATTTTAGGGTTTTTGTTTTATTTCCTGTCTTTAACATCAAAAGATCCTTTTTTAAAAATCCAGACACTTCTGAGAGACATTGGTTCTTCTCACTATGGTTTTTTTAAATGACTGAGATATGAAAAACAATATGGTGAAAAATGTACACTTTATTAATGCCAAATACCTTTGGAGGGCACACAGAAAAAAAATAATTGAAAAGCTGGAGATAAGTATAACAAAATAAATTATTCAGTAAAGAGAAGTTTACTGAAAGAAAGTATACAGTATTGGATACTGCTAAAATGAAGAAATAACTGGAGTAAATATAAGGTATTCTCAATAGTAAATTGCCTCTTTAATATCTACTTTAAGGCAAACCTTTGTAATAGTCACGACTGACAGATCTGGTGCTGTGAATGACATACAAAACTGCCTCAAGAACTACATATGTACTAATAGTACCACACATGAAATTCATTCACTGCATCATCATTTGCAGAACAAGCTTTAACAACTAAGAAATCAAATCCTTAAAAGCATAATATACTACAATATATCATCAACACTAAGTATAAAATTATAATGATTGTTTATAAATTTATAAAAATAAGATTGTTAAAGGACAATAGAATATTTGCAATCCTTTGTAGTGAAATGAAACATAACCATGAAAAATCTCAGCTTCATACAAAAGTTTCCTGGCTATCTTGTCACAATGAACTTTTTTAAAAGTTATTGAACTTATAGATGAATTACATATTTTTATTCGATAAAAAGAAAACACCAAATTTGCTGACCTTGTGCCTATGATATTAAGTACCTATTAATATTATGCTGGTAGATATTTTTGGGAAAAAGTAATAGATTTTGTCTATGAGTGATGTTTTAACAGTAAGTCAGAAAAGAAAAAAAATTCTTTTTGAAGGAAGCTGTTGCAATGGAAGGAGTATTTGGCAAAGGGATGTCTGGTAATGTTTCCATCCATGGGTGAATTTTACTGATAACAACATGCTTTGCCTAGTAAGAATGTTTCTAACTTTCACACCCGTGTTTTAAAATTTAAAAACATAATTTTCTAACCCAATTAAAAATAAAGATGTTCAGTGGGTCTTAAACCCATTTGTTAAAATATAATGATGCAACTCTTTCTGATTAGTCTTTAAGAACTGGCCTCCATCAGGGAAAACAGAAATCTACAAACTTAATTTCAACAACCACATACACACACAAAAAAATGTATAACTGATGGGCAGAATTGGAAAATAAGTATTATGACTTAGTAACTACAGCTACTGACATATTATACGTCTTCCATTTATATCTATACATCTTTGTGAAATTTCAAAAAAAAAGACCTAGGATAGTCCTCCAAACCTGGTAACAAAATAAACAACTTAGAACCTGATCTTCAAATCATCACTAAGCCAAAAAAAAAATTTTTTTTTTGAGACAGAGTCTCCCTCTGTCGCCCAGGCTAGAGTGTTCTGGCATCAGCCTAGCTCACAGCAACCTCCAACTCCCAGGCTCAAGTGATCCTCCTCCTCAGCCTCCCAAGTAGCTGGGACTACAGGCAACGGCCACCACACCCGGCTAATTTTTCAATCCTTTGTAGAGATGAGGTCTCACTCTTGCTTAGGCTGGTCTCAAACTCCTGGCCTTAAAGCGTTCCTCCTGTCTCAACCTTCCAAAGTACTAGGATTACAGGCGTCATCCACCACGCCCAGCCTAAACTTATACTCTTGTATCCCATTTGTGAAAGAAGAAAAAAAAAAATTTAGAGGTCACAAATTCCCTGGCTAAGAAATTTTTATTATCTTCCTTAAAGGTAAAAACTTACTTTCTATATTCCAAGCATAGTGGATGTCCTCAAAAAACGGATTGTATAAATAAATAGCCAACATCTTGGTATCAACATAACCAAAACTGAATTAGTCATCTTCTCATTCAAATCTTACTATGCTACATCTAATAAGCAGTGCCATTCTCTTGTCAGTCAGGTTTAGAATTCCTTTCCTTTGTCCCTTTTATCAAGTCAAGTCATTCCCTCTGCACAGCTGATACCTCCTGTAAGGTCTCATAGTTGCTCCCTTCTCTACTCCATTCTCTATTGTTTTTCACATTCTCATTATTTCTTACTTACTAATTACTTTCCCAGCCTCTAATCTCCCTCTGCTCCAGACCACTGCTGAGTAGTTGATCTTTTTGAAATATAAATCTGTACATTTCATGCCCTCCTTAAGATTATACAATAGCTTCCAAATGCCTAGAGAATAAAGTCTATAACCTTAAACTAGCATTCAGAATACCTTGCCAGTTGGCCCCATCAACCTTCTCCAATCTTATTTCCCCCTATTTTACAACCCTTCATTCACATTTGCACCAGATTTGTATTGTCCAATATAGAAGCCACTAGCTATGTGTGGCTGCTGAGCACCTGAAATGTGGCTAGCCCAAATTGAGGTGTTCTATAAATGTAAAATACACACTGGATTTCAAAGACTTAGTATCAAGAGTGTAAAATTGTTCATTTATAATTTTTAAATATAGATTACATGTTTAAATGATAATATTTTGGTTATACAGGGTTAAAATGAAACATATTATTGAAATTAATTTCACTTGTTTCTACTTTTTAAAATGAGGCTACCAAAAATTTAAATTTAAAAAAAAAATTTATAATTTAATATCTCACATTATATATCTATTGGATAGCATTGCCTGGACCAGGGAAGGGGAACCTGTGGGCTATGGACTGAATCCAAATTTTATAAAACAAATCCTTTTATTTTCATTAATAGATTTTTGTTAGTCTTTTATAATTTTATCTTTAAAATGGATGTATTTAAAATATCCAAAGAATAAAATAAGTTTCAATGAAATAATCCTCTCAGACTGACCAGCACAATTAGAACATTAGTAAGTCACAAGGGCTAAATTGGCGACTGCTACACACATAATTTAGTTCTACCTTCCTCCGTCTGACTGGCACCACTACTGCACAAGGCTGGTTGGTGAGAGTTTATCAGGTCAAGTAAGCCAGTCTGCTATTAGCTTTTCACAACAGTGCACTGTGTTTCTGTTTGAAGCGTAATTTGTATAGTTACACAGTTTGACAGTATTTTTTAATTTTGTCCACTTAATAGCCCATCATATCAAGGAAGACCAAGAGGATGATAAAGGAGGAAAACAGATTTTTTAATGAGGATTGGGAATTGCAATATTATCTTGTTTCTGCTAAAAATAAGAGGATTTTCTTGCTTTATCATACTGCAATATCAACATTAAAGAAATTCAATATTCAGCATTATAACACTCATAAGGATTACAAATATTTTAAATTAGATGGAGAGGTGCAAAAAGGTTGTATTGCAGAAATTAAAAGATGAAAAGCAAAGACAATTCCGTCAAGCAGCAATAAGACCTGGAAATAATGCCACTGAAACAACTTATAAAGTAGCTTATATACTCAGGGAAAAAAAGGAAGCCATTCAGTGATGTAGAAATTGTGAAAGAATGCATTGTCGAAGTTGTAGGATAACCAATAAAGTTTCAAAGTACAAACTCCCACAATGGTTTCAAAGTACAAACAACTGCCTTTTTCAAGGAGAACCATTAACTTAGCAGCAGCATGAAGTAGCCTTCAACTTAACAGAGCAAATTCATGCAATACTTCAATATATTATTCAATTGCTTTAGATGAATCAACTGATACTACTGACTCAGCACAGGTTTTATACTTTATTCAGGTCCTAACAGAAGATTTTCTTTGCTACAAAGAGTTACTCGCTTTGGGCACTCTTGCAAACAACACAGGGAACAGATATATTCAACAACTTTCAAGAAAAATGTTGTGAAGTTGGACTGAATTTGGTAAATCTAGTGAGTGTACATACAGACTGGTGTACCTTCCGTGACAGGAAAACATGAGGGCTTACTCCTCATATTAAAAAAGTATTCACACATCCAGATGCTCTCATTTCTTTTCACTGTATCTTGCATCAGCAAAATCTCTGTGCTAAAGCTACTATTTTAGATGACACTTCGCAACAAGTTATAAGTACTGTTAATCATACTTGTGCAAATACAACACAGCATTGTCAGTTTCGTAATATGCTAAAGTTGCACATTGAGGTATTCAGTGTGGATGTGCCACATCATTCTAAAGTACATTGGCTATCACAGGGACAGGTGTTAGCCAAAATTTTATCTCTACAAGAACAGACAGTTATATTTGATGAGGAACAGAATCAGTAATGTGAATTAGTAAAAGAATATTTCTATAGGAATGCAGCATTTCTGTGTGATATGTCAAATCAAAACAATTTGAGTATTTCTTTGCAAGGTAAAACTAAGTCCATATATGATATGTGGCAAAAAAAAAATCCAAGCATTTCAAAAAAAGCCATCTTTTTTCAAAACACATCTTCAAAAGGACATTTCAGATGAACGTTTCACCATTTAACAAAGGTCATTGATGACCAAGATGATATATGCAAATCATTTGAAGAATACAGAGCTGTTATAGACCTATTAATTGGAGAATACAACGAAAGTTTCACTGACTTTGACAATCATGACTCACATTCAAATTAGCATTTCAGTCTTACCTAGTTGATATCACCAAGGCACCTAAAGAACTACAGATGGAATTTATTGAGCTCTCAGTAGATGACATTTTAAAGTCAGTGTTCGATGCTAACAAAGATCCAATTGAAATGTGGAAAAATGCAGAATACCCATGCCTTCATCAACATACCCAAAATATGCTTTCTTGCTTTTCAACCACTTTATTGCTGCAAATCTACATTCTTCTACCTAACCCAAATCAAGACGCCTCTAGATGATACCCATCTAGAGGATCAATTGAAACTGCGGATCTTCAGGGTGCAAGCAAATATTCAAATGTTTTCCAACATAAAGCAGAATCAACAGAGTCATTAAAAGGTTAACTTTAAAATTAACAAATAGTTTTCCTTTTTTGAAATTATTAAGTACATAGTACTTAGATTTTTATAAAATAATGTACATTTTTAAGTATATCTAATTGAAGTTTATTGAATGCGGCCTTATTTGATTACAGCTAAATTAATGCAAACTTCCAACTATGAAAAGGTTCCCCAACCCTGACCTGGACCAACAAAACTTTCATCTTTCACATTGATTTTTCTACTTCCATAACTTTGCTCACAGTCTTTCACCATGGAACGTAAACACAAATTAGTGAATTAATTTGTTGAGAGGCAGCCGTGTACTATATGACTAAGTGCTAAACATAAAAAAATATTCTTCAGTCATCTCTACTTGGCCAAATCTTACCTATTCTTCCAAAACCAGCTCAAATGAAACTTATTTCCAAGAAACTTTCCTTCATTATCCTCCAGGATAAAAATCTCTTCTTATTCCAAACTCCTATGCATTACATGTTCTTCAAGAATGATGTCACTTTGTACTTATTTATAACAGTTCTTTTTGTACACAGTTTATTACAACTATTACCTGTAAATCCTTAAGTCCAGAATTTTTCAAATTCTATCTGATTCCTCTAATGTTTCTGTTGTAATACCTTACACAGAGTCTTCCCTCAAATATTAAATTGGGTATCAACAAGAGGACTGGTGATATAATCATCAAAGATTAAATAAGTTACATTTATTAAAGTAAGAAAGTAGAAATTTATGTTAGTATTATTTACATAATATGTAATCTTCAGGATGATTCAACTATTATACTAAACTTCTTAAAACGACCATCCTTTCACCTTCTTGCTCTAGTTAAAATTCAGCTCTCCCTTGATAACACAACTTACTTTAGAGCTACTCTCAGATGGTGGAGCCTGCAGGTGGGGTAGGTGTTCTACTAGCTTATCAGGGCCACTCCAACTCCATTCTTTCTCCGTCCTTCCTTTTAATTTAATCTGTTCTAATAGGCATGTAGTGCTATCTCATTGAGGTTTTAATTTGCATTTCACAAATGACCAATGATAATAAGGATCTTTGAATGTGTTTATGTACCATCCAACTAACAGAGTAAACATGTACAGATATAACCCAAATAAAAGCTATTTAGGTTCCTAAATAATTTTTTAATTATAAAGAGTATATATTTTTATTCTTTTTCCTTCTAAACCAACATTTGCACCTTTTTCTCTCTTTTTCTTCCTCCCTCCCTTTCTTTTTCTTTCTAAAGAACATATGTTTTTAGAAGAGAGTAAGAATGTGAGACCAAGATATCAGATTGTAATAAATTAGTTACATGATAAATCTCTAGGGAAACCACCAAACTAAGAGAAAAAGAATACATAATAAGCAAGTTAATGAGAGAAGGGATAAAATAATAATAAACAATTAATTTGAAGTGCAGTAAGAAAGGAGAGAAATAAAAGCATACAACACGTGAGACAAATTTTAAAAAGCAAATATTAAGATGGCAAATTTAAACTCAAATATATCAATAATTACATTAATTATAAGTAGACTGAATAGCCAATTAAAATCAGGAACAACAAACAAAACAGACCTTAAGAAGCATTACCATAGATAAAAGGACATTTCATGATAATACAACAATTCTATTATTTCCATATATCTAATAACGGCTTTCAAATATATAAAGCAAAATAGATAAAACTAAAGAAACAGAAAGGTCCAAAATGTATTAGACAAATTTAACAAACCTGTCTCAGGAACAAATATGAGTAGACAAAATGAGTAACACAAAGAATGTGAAAATGATCAACAAACTTGATCTAACTGACATATACAACACTGCATTCAAAAACTATTTTTCAAAACTACATGGAACATCTACCAAACCTGATCATATGCTGAGCCATAAAATAAGTGGTAAATTTCAAGATTTAACCAACAGAGTTTGTTTCCTGATTATAATACAATTAAATTAAGCTCAAGAACAATAACAAAGAGTACCCTTACTTCTGCTTACTTTATATATTTTTATAAGTGGTATATTCCTCAAGCTCAGTGTTCCTCTCCTGCATGTTCAGAGCATCATCACCAGCTCTGCATTGCCCGTTTGCAACACTGCAGACATGAGGAACCAATGCAAACATCCAGCTCTGACTACTACCATTTCCAAGAAACAATAGCTTGTTTCCAAGAGTAATGAAGTCCTTTGTCTTTCACCCAGAAGCCTAATGTCTTCTGCTACCATCTATGAAACAGTAACAAGCTGCCTTACTAGCCTGTCAAAGTAAAATCTCACTCCCTTCACAAGTTTTGACAGATACACGTAACATGAATGAATCTCAAAATAATTATGTTGAAAGAAGGCTCACATAAAAGAGTATGTTTTCATACTGTAGGTTTTAATTTCTATGAAATTCTAGAATAGATAAAATGAACCTATAGTGATGGAACAGACTGATGGTTTCCAGGGGCCATGGGGGATGGGACTGACTGCAAAGAGAAAGAAGGGAACTTTCCAGGGTGATGAAAGTGTTCTATAACTTGGTTGTAGTGGTGGTTGTATAGATATGTTTATTAGTCAAAATCCATCAATCTGTGCATTTAAAATGTGTGCTATTATATGTAAATGACACCTCAAAATTTATTTTTTTCACTTTTTTTTACAAAGTATGTATATGTCATTAGAGAATTAAATTTTTTTTAAAAAAATGAGATATCATTACATACCGATTAGAACGGCTAAAATCCAAAAATGACCAGTACCAATTACTGACAAGGATATGGAGATACAGGAACTCTTATCTATTGCTGGTAGAAATGCAAAATGGTATGGCTACTATGAAAGACAGTTTGGCCATTTCTTACAAAGTGAAATACAGTCTTATTGTATGATCCAGCATTTGCGCTCCTAGGCATTTTCCCAAATAAGCTGAAAACTATGCCACAGAAAAATCTGCATACAAATGTTTATAACAAAAACTGGAAGCATCCAGTATGTCCTTCAATAGGTGAATGGATAAACTGTGGTACATGGAATATTATTCATCAACAAAAAGAAACAAGCGACCAAGCCACAAAAAAGACATGAAGGAAACTTAAATGCATCTTTCTTTGTGAAGGAAGCCAATCTAAATGTACAATTCCATTTATTCAATACATGACATTCTGGAGATGGCAAAACTTCAAACACACTAAAAAGATCAGTGACTGGGGGAGCAGAGGCAGGGGGAATTGGGAAGAAAGAATGACGAAGTGGAGCACGGGGATTTTTAGGACAACTCTTTTTAGTAAAACTCTTCAGTGTGATACTGCAATGGTGGATACATGACATTATGCATTGTACAACACAGAGTGAACCTTAAAGAAAACTATGCACTTTAGTTAATAATAACATACCAACATTGCCTCATCAACTGTAACAAGTGTACCACATTAATGTAGGACATTAATAATGGGGAAACTGGAAAGAGACACGGGAACTCGGTATTATCTGCTCACTTTTCTGTAAACCTAAAACTATTCCGGTCTATCAATTTAAAAAACAAATTGACCAGCAGTGAACAATCAATGTGGCAAATTTACTCTATTCTACATCAGATGTTACCATATTTTAAATATTTTTTGGCTATATAGAAGCAAATGATCTCCTGTTGACATTTTAATTTTCATCTTTTTAAATCCTAAGCATTATTTTTGTCATTTGCACTTATTTGGTGAGGTGTCTAAATCCTTTCACCATTTTTCTTTTGATATTTGAGATTTTATGGTCAATTTATATAAGCTCTTTACATTAAGAATATTAGTGCATCATTGTCTGCCTTTTGGGCATATGGTTTTCCTCAGTTTTTTATCTCTCCTTTAACATCTCTTTTAGTTTTGTTCACTATCAGCAAATAAAAACTACAAATTTTTCTTTATGACTGTTTTCATATCAATTATGTGTAGATTAGATGGGAATTTGCATAATTTCATTTTGTTTATGGTTTCTCACTTTACCTTTATCCCCTTTAACTATCTGGAGTTTATTTTGGTGCATAATATGAAGTGCAAAAATAACCTCGCTTTCTTCCTCAAATACTTAAACATTTTAAACCAAATGTTTTCATTATAAACATAAATTTTTACTTTGTCCTTGCTGTAAAAATATATAACACTGAAGAAATATGAAATACAGAAAAAAATTCTAGCATTTTTCCTAGAATCTACATAAATACATATTTGTAAAGACATACTTTGCAACCCAGATTAAGTAATTAAAATGACTCAAAAGTCCATTAGTAGAGGTAATGGATAAATAATTTACCCAAGCAATAGAATACTGAAAGCTATTAAGAATAAGGCAGATTTAAATGTATTAATATAGAAATATGAAAAGGGTATATTGCTGAATGAATAAAGCATTATTATGATACCTTAAAAAGGGGCCAGGAAAAACTATTCAGTCAACAATTTGCATTTCACAGTAATAATAATGTTCTCCTCATAATCCAATGTAGCAACTAAAAATATCACTATTTTTTTATTTTATTATTATATTACTGTATTCCCATGACTGATACATGTGCTTTGCCTACATGTTCTGTAAAGGAATTGATTTGAACTTTTGCATATATTGACTTCTTAGTTACTATTATTCAGTGAAACACAATATTGTTAAATGCATTTAGAACTTCATTTACCAGTACATTTGTTGCTACCAACATATTACAACTTCCAACATACAGCACGCTATACTTACATGCCACATTTTACAAACCATCAAATCCATTAAGTTTAGGAAAAAAAAATATACCACACATAGCCTTAATTTTGCTTTTCATGGTTCCTTGTACTAGAACATTCTTGAAATTAACTTATAAAAGCTACAAAGCCATATCATAACTAAATTTGGCCAGTATCCCAGCACCCATGATTCATTGTTTTGTATTTGCCACTAAAGATGTTCTTCAAATAGCTAAACCATATTGTGGTAGTGACAAAGTCAGGCAAATATGATGCTTAACTATGATGTCCTTGAAAAATTATTCATCCCTTTACATGGCATATCCAAAAACTTTCTCCTATAAAAAGAGCTGCAAAAAAAGAAAAAAATCTGTATTAAAAATGAGACTATAATCCTTAAAGGCAAGAAATATGCCCCAAAAGCTGAATCATTCTTTTATTAAAATTTCAAACATATTCTTACCCACAGGCAAAATCTATGAAAATGGATACTCCAATTATCTAAATTCAACTTGGCAGATGAGGATCTATTATATATATTAAGCACAGTGCTATAAATTGAGAATACAAATATAACTAAAATAAATTATATCCTGTTTCACTGCAAAAAAGATCTAAGACAGGTAATCAAGACAGGTCCTTGCAGTCAAGTGGCTTATACTCTAGTAGAAGACATAAACTTAAAATAAATAATTACAAAAAAGTAAAACAATTATATTCAAGTTACAGATGTATCCTTGTATGATGAACAGCATTACACAGAATGTGATGTCCAACAAGAGGGAAATGGTTAAATAAATTATTAAAACCACTTATTTCAATATTGTAGTACATCTATTTAAAAGCTTAAGAAAAAATTAATAGTATCAGAGAAATCCTTATGCTACAATGTTGGAACAAAATGGAGACAAAACTGAATATAAGATACATTACCAACAGCTTAAAAATTTTTTAAATTATAGAAGAAAACTAGCAAAAAAAAAAAAAAAAGCCCAGAAAAATTATCTCCAGGTGGTCACAAGTTTTTATTGTTTATTCTTTACATTTTCTGATTTTTTATAATGACTATGTATGGTTCTTACATAGTCAGAACCAAAATTCAAAAAAGGAATATACCAAAATTCAAAAAAGACATCCATAATGTTTTCTGGCAAGGCCATTTAACAAAGAGCAAAGTCCTACCTGTCTACTGGGCAACACTGTAAAAGACCTCAAAATATTGTGGGAAAACTCAAAATGTAGACTGGTAAGCAAGAAAAGCTTGACAGAGATTAAAGACCTCACTTTTTAAATAACCTCAGCCAGAAATTAAAACTGGTAAATACAGAATTAAATGACATATATATCTATCTAAAACAGAGCCATACCAGGGACCTTCTTCAGTTCACATTCTGATTAAAAGGATCTCAGATATTCAACAGGACATTTAAAATGTTCTATATATCTGTGCTATCCGGTATGGAGCCACTAGTCACATATGGCTATTGAGCACTTGAAATAAGGCTAGTGCAACTGAGGAACTAAATTTATGTTAACTAATTTAATTAACTCAGCCACATGCAGCTCATGGCTACCATATTGGGGAGAGTAGTGTTTGGATATATCCTAGGACAGCTCTCTTGAAAAGAAGTATCCAATACAACTACCCTCAACTGGCAGCACTCAAACTTAAGAAGTAGGTAAGTATTGTAAAAGCAAATGAGGAAAAGAAAAAAAAAATTCGAGAGCTGTATGGAAAGTATCCAACCATTGCTAATGTAACAAGAACAGTTTGCATGACATTGATGTAACCTGGCAACCAAGGAAAGTGGACTGTAATGCACATGCATGAACAATGCTGATTTCACTGTACTAGTCAGTGGGGCGCTAGACACCATTGAGTGAACATGTGTATTGTGTGGCTGTCACATTCAAAATGACTGAGCAAGTAGAGCGATGGATCTGCATCAAATTTTGCATTAAGCTTGAACATTACTCCACAGAAACTACTCAAATGATTTATAAGGCTTTCGGGACAATACAATGGGTGCAGCCCAAATAAAAGTGTGGCACCAATGCTTCGAAGAATGTGTTGAAAGTGATCCATGTCCTGGGAGGCCTGCAAAAAGCAGAACACCTGAGAATGTTGAATGTGTATGCGTTAGGTTAAGAGACTCTGGGAGAACTGTGTGAGGTCCAAAGGTGTCTACTTTGAAGGGGAATAAGGCGTCACTGTCCTATATACCACGTTTCTTGTTATCTTGTAACTTTTTCAATAAATGTTTCTACTTTTCATATTACATGGCTGGATACTTTCAGGCAGACCTCATATCTCCAATAACAAAGGTAGGAAGAAGGAAAAGTGATGGGTAGTTCTTAGAGACCAAGAAAATTTAGAATTTATACATTTGTATATATAATATTACCAACTTTAAATGTTTTTCCTTGTTAAATTTATATCCATACTTTGTCAATTACTGAGAAAAACCATGTCAGATTTATAGAATAATAAAGGTAGCATTAAGAATTTCTACAGCATAGGGAACACATGAACAGCTGAGAATGGCAAAGTCTTCCACAGTATTTAATTTCCTGTACTCCAAAAAAGGAAAGACTCAACAAACTAAAAGGTTACATAAACAAGGACTTATTCTCGGTAGTTCTGGCATTCTGTCTACCAGTGAACTTCTCTTTCAGGTATGCAGTCTTCATCTCGCTTAAAAGATAACAGGTAGAACAGGTTCTGGAACACCCAGGCTTTAAAAATATTTTACCATAACAGATATAAAAATTAAATTTCTTTAAGAAGTAAACATTTTATGTGATCATGTATTTTAAGTAATTCTTGACTTGCTTAGGCCCGTAGGATGTGATATATCTGGCCTGTGACTGCTAATATGTCATTCCAGAATAATAAGAGAGGGCTAAAACAAAATAAGTCAATGAAAATAAAAAACGCATCAAAATTTCTCAATGAATTAGGGGACTTAGAATAAGTCAAGTTATTTTCCTCAGATCCTGAGTGCAATAATTTAAAGCTAACAGTGCATAAACTAAACCTTTAACTGATGAAGAATACTAAGAATACTAGTACATTAAGAGGCTAAAGCAAAGGCCCGTTTGAGGTCTTCTTCAGACTAACCTTCATCTGTGCTATATACCTTAAGGTCAAATTAACACTAGTCTAGAATTTATGGTGGTGTTCAACTTTGCAGGTTCAGGAAAGTTTAACTTCTCTCAGGAATGATGAGGTACCAGAGAAATGATGCATACTAACTAAAAGACATATAACTTATGTCAATATATTAAGAAACCAAAGATATAAGTAGACTGGAACAATGAATTTAGTCACTTTTATAGGGCATCTCCTAAATAATTAATTTACCAACCAGAAGACATCTCAGAAATAAGGAATTAAAACACAAGAGTTAGAAAAGCATGGCTTAGTGAAAAGAATATGTGATGGAATATGAACTCTACCATTGCTACCACTAAATTGTACATTTAAAAGTGGTTGGGATGATAAAATCCATATTATGCACAATAATGTAAACAGAGGTTCAGAAAACACTGAAAATTTTAAATAAAAACATGTAATGTA
>CM052437.1:6432007-6443053 GCA_028533085.1 Varecia variegata
AAAAACATGTAATGTATAAAAAGGACACAAAACAAAAACCCAGATATAAAAAATACCAGGTATAAGACAAAAAGTACACTGAATGGGACTAACGGAAGGCTAGAAATTACAGAAGACAAGGGAACCTAAAACATAGCAAATGTAATTACCAAAATGAAATACAGAGGGGGAAAAAGACAAGACAAATTTAAAAAAGAAAAAGAAAAAGAAAAGACTATCTGTAAGCTGTGGGACAAGACGAAGCAACCTACTATATTAATATATATAATTGGAGTCACCAGAAGAAAGAACAGAAAGAAAAATTTGAGGAAATAAGGGCTCAAAATTCTCCATAGTTGATGAAAACTAAAAACCATGCAGATTAAGAAGTTCAACCACTGCAAAAAACAAGAAACATGAAGAAAACTACATACAGCAAGGAACATCATAATCAAATTGATTAAGGCCAATCAGAAAAAGAAACTCTTAAAAGAGCCACAGGAAAAAAGGACACAGTATGAACTGAGGCACAATACAAACCAGAAGACAGTGGGGATGGAAACTGCTATCTCCCTGTAATTTACCAAAATTACCCACACAAAGAAAAGAGGCACCTGCTATATGTTCTCTATGCCTTTTAGAAAACTGGGAGCTGTTCCTTTGGCCACATACATGCAAATCTAAAAGGAACCTGATACTGGAGACATCAAGGGGATGGACATTTTTCAAAAAGAAATGTTTCACAAATATTCCCCCAGCAAAAGTGGAAGAGTCTACAATGTTACACTTTGCATGCTACTAACATTGTTCTAAACAATGTTAAGGCCAAAATTCTTACCAAGAAAACGTATGTATTGAGTTTATTAAGCACTCTAAAAGCTTTTAGAAGGTAGCTTCCTAAAAACATGTGAAGGAAAATCATCAGAAAAAGAAGGAAACCAAAGAGAAAGGTACTTCAGTTCAACTGGAGAACCAGCCTTATCTACCCAGGAACCTGAGCTGCTATTCCCATGAATTCATGGCATTACAGCAGTTTAAAAAAAAAAAAAAAAACCACAAGAGCACCTCTGGACTGCTTTAAAAAAAAAGAAGAAGAATGGAGCAACACTGTTAAAGTACCAAAAGAAAAATGAAAAGTCAAGCTAACCCAAAATAATCCTGGAAAGTAGGAATTGAAAACTATATTACAGACCGAAAAGTGACCAGTTTTTATTGCAGAAATGAAGAAGGATCACAATGAAAACTCAATCAGAAGTTTTCATATATATCATTGTATACTTTTAAAGTATATGCAATTTTATAGCATTCCAGGTTCTAAAATCACAGGTTTTAAAACTAGATATAAATGAGTGTTTATGGACTGAACTGTGTCCCCCCCAAAAATTAACAAGTTGAAGTCCAGATCCCCAGTACCTCAAAATGTCACTGTATTTGGCAAGAGGATGGTTCGTTAGGGTAGGCTCTAATCCAATCTCACTGGTGTCCTTATAAGAAAAGATTATAACACAGAGAGACACCAGGGGTGTGGAAGCGCAGAGAAAAGGCCATGTGAGGACACAGAGAGAGGGTGGTCATCTGCAAGCCAAGAGAAGAGGCCCGAGAAGAAACCAAACCTGCCAACACCTTGATTTGAGATTTCCAGACTCCGGAACTGTGAGAAAATAAATTTCTGTTATTTAAGTCAAAAAGAAAAGAAAAGAAAACAAAACAAAAACCCTATCAACCTCGAATACTACATGCAGCATAAGTATCTTTCAAAAATCAAGGTGTCAACATCATAAATACATACACAATTTTTATATATTGGTTTTTAAAAAAGAATAAATAATGAAAAAAGTTGAATTTTATAAAAATCAAGGCATACATAAAGAGTGTGTGTGTGTGCGTATAGAAACAGTAGCCATTTCAGTGTTTGCTGCTATTCTTATTATCACCCCTGTCATTGTTGAGTTCTTATTCCTTCACAATGTTCTAATAGTTCCAAAGCATGGTGACTACTACCTTTTCTTAATTCATGGTGTTCACTGTCTGCTGCTCAAATAGCAAGCAAGGTACTATTTTATATTACTGTATTTATTTGCTCTTCATCATTAACTTTCCACTGGACAAGTTTTATCTTCCCAAGCAAACTACACTTCTTCAAAGTACCTGGACTATCTCTCAAACATTATCTTATATGTGGTAGAAAGTTAAAATAAATATACATAAATATATGAAAATAAATAAAATTTGGCTAATTTTATTTTTATTGGATACCACAGTTGTGAAGAGCTTCTTTCTCCTTTCCTGAGTTACATATTCCATTTCCTCCCTAATTTGGTCAAATGGTCAGTGAACTGTATCACATTAACACTAGTAGGTTTTTTTTGTTTTTTTTTTTTTTTGAGACAGAGTCTCGTTTTGTTGCCCAGACTAGAGTGAGTGCCATGGCATCAGCCTAGCTCACGCAACCTCAAACTCCTGGCCTTAATTTTTTCTATATATATTTTAGTTGGCCAGATAATTTCTTTCTATTTCTAGTAGAGACGGGGTCTCGCTCTTGCTCAGGCTGGTCTCGAACTCCTGAGCTCAAACAATCCACCTGCCTCGGCCTCCCAGAGTGCTAGGATTACAGGTGTGAGCCACCGCGCCTGGCCAACACTAGTAGGTTTTAAAGATACTACAATTTCTTAATCACCTAAACCTCTCCCTAATTTTGCTAACCAAAAATAAATAAAAGATGGAAATTTCTGTCACCTCCTTTATTTTAAGGGCATCATTACCATTTTTATTTGTATCCCAGACAGATCGGACCTGTCAGAGAAGACTTGAGGATATCTCAATTTCAATGTACCACTAAGCTATGCTGGAGTCTGACAGCAAACCAGTCTGAGAGGAAGAGTAACAGCAGTTCTCCTTATATTAATACTTTGCAGTAATTTGAGAGATAATGTTGCTCATCACTGGCAATGAAAAAAAGGCAGTGCCAACAAAAAGGGAAAACTAAACAGATATAAGTCCAGGATTCAGATTGCAATTTTACTATCTTAAGATTTAATAATCTGCAGAATTCCACACACATCCACATTCAAATGTTCTACACAAATCCTTAAAAGACACACAAATAAAAAGTGATCATTAAATAAGGTACTGTTGTTCTTGATGTATATCCATCATACTGTAGACCTCCAATAAGTATGAATCATACAGTTAAATGCTCTCTCCACTCGTAAACATGAAAAAAAACATACTCTTTTGAAGAAGAGTAAAGAAGATTAACCTGAACCTGAGAGAATATCTTAGAGTGAACAAGTTGAACAATCGCTGGTTTAACAAATATTCTGAAATTTGAAACTCTTTTAATGTTAAAACATTTAATGTTATTAATTACTTTTCTAAGATATCCATCAAGCTTATCCAAAAATAACAGCTACCAATTTGTTGTACAGAGCTTGAGGTTTTATCTTAGAAAGTAAGCATGATAATGAGAAAAGAACACAGAAATCTAAAGATGCTGATTCTTATATAGCTGCATTACATTGGACAAATTATTTAACCTCTCCAAACCTCAGTTTCCTGTTCATTCATAAAAATATGAATAACATCTGCCCTACATATTTTACAGATTATGTCAAATAAGACAGCGTATGCTCAATATGACATTAAACCTAAAAGATAATAAATCTTTTAGCTACAGAATGTGTAAACCTTTATTGAAAGAATTGGGTGAGAGAATATACTGTTAGATATATGCTATTCAGAGTTTTTAACTTTAATATGACTTTAATACTGGCAGGTAACAGATTTCTCATTATGTTTGCAAAACGTGTGCAACTCTATTCTACCCAGAAGGGGTCATAATTTTTTAGAAATGTTTTAAACCATATCTGAATTCTTGAAGTATTTCCAAATACAGAATATTTTGAAAGAGTATATAGTTTTCTTTTAAGACTTTATTTTTTTATATCAGTTTTAGGTTAACAGCAAAATTGAAAGGTACAGAGATGCCCTGTACATTGCCTCCCCACTTTTCAACATCCCCTACCAGAATATTTGTTACAACTGATGAACCTGCTACACTGACGCATCATTACCATCCAAAGTCCACAGTTCACAGCAGGATTCACTTTAGTGTTGCATATCCTATGGGTTCAAATGTATAATGACATATATTCACCATTATAGTGTCATATATAGTATTTTCACTGCCCTGGAAATCTTCTGTGCTTCACCTGTTCAACCCTCCTTCCCTTCTAATAATCACCGATCTTTTTCTCTACCGTTGTCTTTGTCCAAAACGTCACACAGTTGTAATCAGACTCTTACTGTACAATCCAGCATCCCTCTCCTTGCTATTAACCCAAAGGAGTTAAAAACTTACATCACACAGAAAATATACACAGATGTTTATAGCAGCTTTATTCATAATTGCCAAAACTTGGAAGAAACCAAATGTCTTTCAGTAGGTGAATGGATAAATAAAATAAACTACGGTACATCCAGACAATGGAATACTAGTCAACATTTTTAAAAAATGAGCTATCAAGCCATGAAAAGACATGGAGGAAACTTAAATGCATATTATCAAGTAAAAGAAGCCAATCTGAAAAGCATGTTATTTTTAGGCCACTGGAAAAATCAAACAGAAATCTAACAAATTAGTAAAGCACTTCAGAACAGTGCCTGGTATGAAGTAAGAAATACATGTCTTGCTAATATTATTATTATTAATGACAAGAGCTTTAATGGTATGCCATAAAAACCTCTACTCAATGTGATAGGTTTCAAGTACTTATCATTAAAATATCTATTAAAATGTCTATCATTTAAAATACCTAATCATTTTCTCTAGTATAAAGAAGTTCTATGTCCAGCATCTGCATTACCATTTTTCCATCAGCCAACTATTTTAGCCACACTTTTCATAAGAGAAATGCTCACAAGAAGCATTAGTTCATATTAGTCATTTCTCCTTGAAACACATCTCTAAGGAAATCCTCTTTGAGTTCTATTAATATAAACCAACTGTCCATTATAATTAAATACATAAATAGGTCAGTTTCTGAAAGACATTACTGTAAATACAGTTGACCCTTGAACTACATGGGTTCACTTATATGCAGATTTTTTTCAGTAAATACAGTTGACCCTCCATATCAGCGAGTTCCACATCTGCAACCAGACAAAACCCACAGATACCAAGGGTCTACTTTCCGGTTCCACAGGTTCCACAGGGCCAACTGCAAAAAAATGAGCATGCACGGATTTTGGTGCCCATGTAGGTTCTGGAAACAAGCCCCCTTGGATACTGAGGGATGACTGTACATATTTGTCTTTTCCTTCCAGAATCTGACTTCAAACCAAACTAAGTATAATAGCCACAGAAGTTTTTCCACACACTGCATAACAGTAACATTTCGGGAGTCTGCATTTTTATTTTAAGCAGAGGGATCTACACGTTTTAAAAAAAAAAAAAAAACTTAAAGATGGTAAGGAAAACAGTGTAGCTTTCAAGTAAATTAGTTAAGATGGGTGGATCTGGGAGAAGGGAGGGAGGAAGTGACAAGAGATAACGCTGGAAAATTCAGCAGAAGTGAGATCATGAACAATTTTGTGGGAAATTACTAGAATTTTTAACTTTTCCCTGAATGAATGGAAAATTAGCCATTTAAGTACTTTAAGTTAGAGAGTAATGTGATAAGATTTGCATTTTATAATAAGTAGTCTGGGCTGGAGAGGAGAAAATGGATAGGACTAGTAAAGCTGGAGGAAAGAACACTGGGGAAGAGAATACCATAATAATCTAGAAATAGTTTGACAGTCACTTGAAGTAGGGAAGTAGCAGGAGGTGGGAGAGAAATGAATACTTTTTAGGAGGTTACACTGACAGGATCCAGTGACTGAATGTGAAGTCAAGGATAACAACAGACATCCAGATTTTGGATTTGATCCAAGCTAGACGGGTAATGGAAACAATCACCGAGTCTAAGACCACGTAAAATGAAGCAAAGGGGGGAAAAGAATACAGCTGCGGATATGCCGATCTTTAAGTGTCCGCAGTACATCCAAGAGGAGATGCCTCGCAGGTAGCTAGATGTGTGAGCCTGAAGCTCAGAGGCAAGCTTTCAGATGGACAAAACGGAAGTCATCAATATACAAATGATAAAGTCCTGAAAAAAGATACAAAACCAGTAAGGCAGCAAATGCATTAACAAACAGAAACAAGTGAGGAACGTTCCCATTTAGCAGAGGAAGAGGAGGTAGAAGAGAAGCCTGAGGAGAAACAGCTGGAGATGCTTTGTGTACTGTCACAGAAGCCAATTTGAGGAGAAGTATCAAGTACTTCTTTCCGAACATTCTACCAGATGACGGATTTAGCAGCAAGGAAGTCCAGATGATCTCGGAGCAAGCAGTTTTAGTGAGTGATGGGAGAAGACAGATTACATTGTATTGAGGAGTAAATAAAACGTCAGACAAAAGAGAAGTAGACAAGTCTGGGGCTTTCTTTTGCTGGTAAGGGGAAGCAGAAGCTAGAAAGAATTGAGATTTCTTTCCTGGGGTATTTTGGTTTGTTTTTGTGAGACATTTGAACATATTTATTAGTAAGATGAGAAGGAGTCAGAATTAAGAGAGAGACTAAAGACGAAGAGTTAATCAGTAGGAAGGAAAGAATGAGACCAGAGCACATTTGGAGAATCAGCCTGAGACAGCATGACAGACATCTCATCCACTGAAAAAGGAAAGGAAGAACAAATTGTACAGAGGAGGTAGACAGGTGATTCAAGCAACAGGAAATCTAAGGGATCTCCTTTTGATGGCTTCTATTTTCTTTCCCACGAAGTAGGAAGACCATCTGGAGGACACTTTGTTTCTTACGTGTAAAGGAAGAAAAGAATGTTTAAAATAGCCCCTATGGGCCTGGCACGGTGGCTCAAGCCTGTAATACTAGCACTCTGGGAGGCCGAGGCGGGCAGATTGTTTGAGCTCAGGAGTTCGAGACCAGCCTAAGCACGAGCGAGACCCCGTCTCTACTAAAAATAGAAAGAAATTATATGGACAGCTAAAAATATATAGAGAAAATTAGCCGGGCATGGTGGTGCATGCCTGTAGTCCCAGCTACTTGGGAGGCTGAGGCAGAAGGATCGCTTGAGCCCAGGAGTTTGAGGTTGCTGTGAGCTAGGCTGACGCTACGGCACTCTGGCCCGGGCAACAGAGTGAGACTCTGTCTCAAAAAAAATAAATAAATAAAATAAAATAAAATAGCCCCTATGGAGAATGAAAGAACTGTCCTACGGCCCTGACAGCTCTTTCAGGGACTAGAGATCATGAATTTGCAGTACCACTAACGCTGGGTAACTGTGATTTTTATTCATCATCTTTTGTGAATGCCAAAGAGACAAACTGATCTGGAACCTAGGTTTTGCCAGATGCATATGATGGAAATTCATCAGGACAAGAAAACTGAGAATTGTGGCAAGAGGTCTGAAGTGACTGACAATGGATTCTTGCCTGCTTATAAAGAAAACATTTAGAGATGTCAAGGAACTGCAAATCTCAAGTGTCAATGAATAGATTTCGTGAAAGGATAGTGATTAGAGTCAGAGCTAGGAGCAGGATATTTTAAATGTATGATTTCAAAGGTAAAGCTGATTTCAAGTAATGATGATGTGCAGAGCAGCTTCTTGGGATTAAGTGAATGAATTAAGTAGAAAAGAAAGTCCACCAGAGATGATGAAATTAGGAAACTGTAAAGCCAAGGTCCTGGGCAATCTGTTCACATTCACACTAAATTCACCTGGAATAGTGGCACAACCTTGTATGGGAAGACTGTGAGGCTGATGCCTACATCTTCAACAAGTAAGAGGATATGGCCAAGAAAGAGGTCAGCAGGTGATAGCCATGAAGAAAGGAAGAAGATGTATATCCCAGCTACATTAGACTTAACCGTAATTTTAACAGGAAGGTTTTACGGGCAATGCAGTGCCTTTCCTATGCTGAGATGTAGGGAGTAAAAGAAGACACAAGCTCCACTAGAGAAAGCTTTCCCTCAGGGAATGGACAGATGTTATCTAAAGCAAAGATAAAAGTGACATTCGGTAAAGAATTTGAAGATGTAAGTGAATATGTTAACCTTAGAACAAGGGAGAGAAATGTTTGAAGAGAATAGGAAGAACAAGTGGAGGAACAAGAACGAGAAGAAAGCCTACACTTCTATCTTGAGCAGGAAAAGGCAACGCTGAAATGGGGCTTGGTGGGGAACTACTTCATGGGAAGGTAGCTCTGAGGACACGTCCCATGAGTTCTCTGGAAGAGAAGACATCAGGCCTCTCAAGAATCACCCAGTGCCTGGAATGACTGCAATTAGAAGAGAATCTGTTTCTAGTACGTAAGAAGATTCAGACCTCTTTCGAAGAAGCCAAATGAATGGGATGAATTGTGTCGGCTTAAAGCTCCACGATAAAACAATCAAGCAAAAACCTCAGTGGTCAGGCTTGGTCTGTAAAAACTGAGAGAAACTCACCATCTATCACTATCCTTGACCATAAGTACCTTCTGGTTTGGAGTTTTGCTATGTTTCACAACACCTAGTAGAGTGTGATAAAGAAATAAAAATCATCTCATTAACCAAACAAGACATTCCTCAGTCCTTTCCCCTTCAGACCTAGTTTGTAAAATGAAGGAATTGAACTAGGACCAGTAGCATTAACAACCCCCACACCCAAAACAGAAGAAAAGCAGCAAACCTTAGGAGCAGACCCTTAATTGGGAATCAGACCTCAAACCATTCAATGAAGTTTCCTAAACATATACTAAGCGCTATAGCCCCGTGCTAGATATTGAGAAGAGACATAAATACCACATGATCACACCCCTAAAGAGGAACCCCTGGTCTGGTATATAATATAAACAGATAAGTAAATAATCATAATACAGGAGCTGAACGTGGTAGGCCATACTTGTAATCCTAGCACTTTGGGAGGCTGAGGCAGGAGGATCACTTGAGGCCAGGAGACCTCACAGAGAAGATAAATTTAAAGTGGGTCTTAAAGTAAGGATTAAAACCCAAGAAAGACTAACAACAGGTACTCAATCTCTTTAGTAGTCAAATATGGAAATACACATAAAACCAAAGGGAGATACTGGCTTTTTTTCACCTATCAGATTGGCAAATGATGTAAAAGGCTAATAATATTCAGCCTACCAAAGATGTGAAACTGTGTACTCTCATCACTACTGGCAGAGTTCAATTTTGCTATAGCCTTTTAAAAAACTGGAGAATATTTTGGAATTTTAAAATGTGCATATATACCCTTTAGCAATTTTATTTCTAGAAATCTATAAAAATATTCACATATATGCACAAAAATATTTATAATTATGTTCACATAGCAATGTTTATAACAGAAAGAAAAAACAACCTAAATGTCTATCAATATTGAAATAGTAAAATAAATTATGGCAAATCCAGATAATGGAGTACTCCACAGCACTTTAAAAGAACTAGAAAAATTACAAATTGACTGGAAAATCTCCAAACTAAATGAAAAATTGAGATATAGGACAATAGATATCATACAGCTACATACAAGTAGTCATATATTTTTACATGCATGAAAAACAGGAAAATGATACAACATTGTTATATGGGCAGAAAAAGGGAAAGTGTTACAGTGATGTTTTACAAAGTAGTTGCCTCAGAAGACTGAGATCAAGGAGAAAGGGCTAAGAAGAGAACTTACATTTTATACTCACTTCTATAATTTTTAATTTTTAAAATAGGTATATATTACTTTTATAATTAAAAAAAAATGAAGTTTGTTTTGTTTGGTTTGATAAGCTGATAAACGAGAGAGGGAGACTGAGCACTCCAGGCAGAGATAAAGGCAAAGAGTATAAAAGAACATAACTCAGATTATCAGTAAAAAGAAAACTGCCTCCATCCCCTGGTCCTGCTCACTCCCTTCCCTTCCACATCTGAGGATGAGAAGCTTCCATGCCCAAAGCCCGTGTCTCTGAGCCATAAACCCCACCAAGACTTTGCCCTACTATTCTCTCCAGGTCGTAAAGGCCCACCTAAAACCCCAACGCAACTAACTGTGCCCAATAAATTAAAAACACAAAACTGCCAACTAATTTTCATTTACTGATTTAGTATGGAGAGAACCTAATACATGCCAAGTAACGCGCTAACGTGCTACCTTTTTGGGAAAAAACAGGCTAATATCAGGAGACCTTCTGTATGCACATATTATTATCTTTTGGTAGACATTGAACAGAGGCTATTTTACACATAGTTCTTTAACTGTCAGTAAAAAGCTAAAGTTCTGTATAGTTTACAAAACACTAGCACATACAATTAGCTTCTCACTAAATTTAATCTTCACAACTCCTTAAGGAAGGCAGATAGTATTAAAAATTACTCACAATCAGGAAGATAATCAGTAGAACATCTAATTAATACCAGTCTTAGCTCTTCTGACTCCAAATCCAATGTCCTATACTACTCTGCCTCTCTTTTAAAAATCCATTTGAAATTTTTTAAAAAATCAAGTCATTTTCCTTCATTTCTCCCATCTTCACTATCTTAGGAAAAGAAAAACTCTTCAGGAAAAAAAATTCATTTTTATTTTCATATGTTAATATAGGTTAAACAGGGATCCATTTTTGGACTTACTTTAGTGGAATTTCACTAATAGAAAATTATTTGAAATAAGTAAGCCATTGTTCAGAGCTTTAAACTTTTATTTCACAGATTTGTTGTAACTAGAATCAAACTGAGTAATTCTGTCTATAATGGGGGGGAAGCATAGGAAAACACTATGCTAGGAACTGCCATTCTCTACACCATCCTGAAAAACAAAATTTCCCTATGCTAAAACTTATAACAATCTGCTCTCCCCCCAAAATCAGTAACTTCTTAAAAATTTATTCAGTGTTTTGTTTTATGACTTCCCTCAGGAGGAAATTTCATAAGCCAATTTTGTACTAGAGTTTCCTTTTATTAGTTCTAAATTTAGTTTTATTTGTATCATCTGTTGTTCTATTATGGGCATGTCTTAAATATGGAAAACAATCTGTTTTCCGGAA